>JASVER010000007.1:19506319-19576582 GCA_030449065.1 Oceanodroma leucorhoa
CCCCGCTGCATTGAGCCCTGAGTCCCCGGTGTGTGGAGGTCTGGTACCCCCATGCACAGAGCACTGATCCCCCTGGGAGCCCCAATCCCCCCGTGTGCGGAGATATGGCATCCCGGGGCAAAGAGACACAATCCCCTGGTGCCCGGAGCTCTGGTAGCCCAACACACAGAGCCCCGATCTCCCCAGGGCATGGTGCCCTGCTACCCTGGAGCACGGAGCCCAGGTATCCCCAGTGCACGGCACCCCAGCACCTCAAAGCAGGGTACCCGGCACCTGCAGTGCACAGTGCTCTGTACCCCGGTGCATGGAGCCCTGGTACCCCGGTGTATGGAGCCCCAGTTCCCCCKCTGAGGAGTGCGCTGGTACCTGCAGCGTGTGGAGCCGTATTTCCCCAGTGCACGGAGCCCTGGGACACAGCCTTGCCCCAGCCAGCTTCAGAAAGGAGTCYCATACCCAGGGGTTACACTTCCACCCCGCTTCACCCCTGCCCAGCACCTTGCACAGATAGCAAGCTTGTTAGGACTAAACTATTTTCTGCTTTTCTGTCCTTCGTCACCTCTTGTGAACTCCTGGAATTGCATTTTGTGTTTGTTAAAACCGTTGGTTTGGATTACACTCATGGGGGATGATAACACAGGCGGTCCGAGTGCCCTTGGTCCTGGGCTAACAGCTCCGCAGCTATTGGTGTCACCGATTCGTACGGCAGGTCAGAGCACTCTCACACAGCTCCTATCTCCCGTCGCCGGATGGGTGAATAACTGTTTGCCCGTGCAAAATCCATCGTGGGCGGGAGATGTACTGCTGAATGAATACAGATCRCCGCTTACATTAGCGAATACGACTTGGATCTGGTCCAAATGCATCTGGGTACAACCCGCTGCAGAAAGCAAAGGCAGTTCTAGCATGCAACACCCTTGGCCGAGCTCAGTGTTTGCTGCTGATAGCTGCGATGGGGACAGCTCAGCTCCACGCCCTCCGGACAGCCGTTAGGGCCTGTCTTCGCGGCGTGTGACAGCGTGCCAGCAGCTATCCAGGTATTTTGCAGTGATTTGGTGCGGACCCTGTGGGCTGGGTGCTCAGGGCTGCAGCAGTCTGGTAACGAACGCAGAGCTGCTTTCTCCTACTCTTGCTGGACCAGTCGCTCCCAACAGACCCCTGGGTCCTTCCAGCTACGAGAAGCGGCTCTCGCACAGGACGGGAAGCTGGTCTCCTCTCCACCGTAGTCGTGACGGGCTCATATGCACAGCACGGCTCGCGAGACACCCGATTCTGCCCGCATCCCAGCATCCGACCCGTCCTGTGTCATTGCATAGTTCCCAGTGCTTGCTGCAAACCCTCGGGAATCATTTGCCGCACACTGAATCTTCCACTGCTCTATTTTCTTCCCAGTTCATCTACAGACAGCAAAAGGCACCTGTTTAATGGATGTCTGCCTGAGGTGCAAACGAGACGAGCTGAAGGCCAGTGCAAAGGTTGCTCCCTTTCTCGTTAAGCTATTGCCAGAGACAGCCCGCGCAGGAGGTCAGCATGCCTCCTTTCACAACCATTCCCTTACAGACTAAGATTTTCCCTGAAGTCAGATTATCTCTCTGGCACCAGAAAAATCCTAACAGCTGTTCCAGTGAAGCAAACACGGATGAAGCACATAGCCTTCCACTGGAACAGCAGCTTCGCAACACCCTCGCTCCCTCGGATGAGCTGGAAGGGTTTCTCTTGTAACCTTACCAACCGTGATACCAGGCAATGAGCTATTCCAGCAACTCCTCTTCTTCCTGGCGGATGGAAGTGATGGAATTTATCTGCCTACCTATGGAAATAAGCGGGAGCTGGGAAAGGGTTCTTTTGCAGCCTGCCTGCAGGGCACACACCGGACACCCCCACCTTCTGCCTCTCACTAATGGAGGAGCTGTAAGCTGGGGTCTTCATCCCATTTTTCTTGTTTGTGACCCTCCTACACAATGACCACCGTTACTAGCGGAAGACACCACCACATTTTTCTTGAGGCTAAGCGAGGTTCCCAGGCCCCTCATGCCAACCGACCCCAGGCAAACCAGGAGCTCTCACCAGGACGAGCTACCGAGGGCTCCCACCGGTCCCGTCGCGTCCAGCAGCCGGGTGAAGCAGCAGCTGGGGGAATCTCTCCTCCTCTGATGCGGGATCAGGCCTCTCAGACACCATCAGTTCTGCCAGGAAGAGCATAAAGGTTACACCAAATTGGACTTCCAATGATTCAGAAATTATACCAATGCCAGAAATTATACCACATGCCAGTCTAGGTTTAAAAAGTAACATTTCTCAGATCTCTGTCAGAACTTCACCTCATTAATCCTCCATTTCAAAGGCTATGAATTGCACCTACCAGTACAGACTGGTTTTTAACATCCAAAATAAATTAGTTTTCCCTGTAATTGTTTAACCTTTCAAACAACAGCGGACTCCTACTGCAATTTCCATCTGAAAAGAACTTTCCTAGGACCAATTTCCAAATATGATGTCAAAGGACTTCGGCTCTGGAATATCACCGGGGAGGTGTCCCGACATCCGCTTGCGGCTCGGAGAGGTTTAGGGCTGTTCTGTGCCTGGCAGAGGAACCACCRCCTTGGCTCTGGACCCCCCAGAGGGTACTGTAGCAGGGGGACACTGGCTTTGCCTCTCTTTTGGACACAGGCGTAATCAGTGATTTAAAAGTGCTTTGAGATCCTGATACGAGAGATGTTATTAACCTGTGAACATAAAAACTGGGGGTATAAAAGCTTGTGAGCTAGCTCTAGTCAGCTTAACCAGGCAATTAGAAGAGCTGTGCTGAGTATGGAAGTTTCTGTTCCGCTAAGGATTTTAAAACTTCAGTGTGAAGTGGAACAAAATGCTCAAAATTTCAGCATGCCCCACAAGGGGAAATGAGAACTAAAATTTCCTTTCAAATCCACTGGAACGTTTTGTTTCAATTTCAGCTTTAGAAACGCATGCACTTTAAACCCATTATTTTTAAAAACAAATTTGAAATCTCTTATTTCAACAGCAGAAGAATGCAGTTCCCCAGCCAGCTCCCTGGGCTCGGGACCGAAGCGTCCGTCCTGAATAACGAGGAGCTTTGTAACCCCTACAAGAGGCGAAAGCATCGCAAAACGGCTCTGCCCTTCCACAGAATCCTTGTTTGCTCGGAGCCGAACCCAGCACCTCCTGCCCGCTGGATCAGGCCCTTGGAGCAGACCCAAAACCCCTCTCTCTCCTCTGGCCAGCCTGGCTGAGCCGGGAGGCGATTTTGAGTCCGATCCAGAACTAATGGATTTGGCACGCATTCCTCGCTGCTGGCGAAGGGGCCGACAGGCTTTTCAGCCCCGATCCCTTTCAGATGGGAATCGTGCTACCAACATACGTATCACCCAGAAGGGTATTAAGTGACTCCAGGAGGGAAAAAGGCATAGAGAATCACATGCCAGCTGCCAGATTGGCTCTCTCGAGAAGTTGGATGGCAGAGGTTTTTTTACACTCCTGAGAGACCACAGGCTTTTGGCTAGGGATCCACCTTTATTTAGGATTTATATAATCCCAACTAAACTTTGAGCAACAACAAAACTATAAACGGTGGAAGGAGATATAAAGAAAACAGGCAAACGGAGTCTTTTCTCGGTGTTTAAAATAGCCAGTTTCCAAAGGAAAAAAAAGAACCTAAAATGAGATTTCAGTTCTTCCCTTACAACTGTTCTTAAAAACTAACAGTTTAATTCAAGAGGCACCGCCATGTCGCTTGCTGATAACACATGAAAAACTCACATCAAATACTATCAGAAAACAAAAGTCTTTTTCCAAGTATTCCAACTGTTAAGAGAAATGGAAAACAAGCCGCTCTAACCGCAAAACAGTTATTCTGAACAAGTTATATACTGAACAAGCAGAGTAACTCCTAAGACAGTAAGTGTATGTAAAGTTTCCCAGTGCTGAGGACAACAGCAAGATCCCTGGGGAGAGATTTCTCCTCTAGCTGTGCTGAAGAGGCTGCTGGCAACTCTGCAGACCATAAACTGCCTCCCAGCACTGCCTTCCCCTCCAAAGCCCCGATTCAAACCATTCTCACCTTTCAAAAGGTCTTTCTTCAGCTGCTGAAGATTATTTCGCACGGTGACTGCAAAGATGTCCTCGCTGGAATAAAGAGTATTCTCCAGCCTTCGGGAAATCCTCATCTCGACCGCTTCGCTTTACGCGAAACCGGGAGGCTTTTGGAAGCTGTCCACCACGTTCGGGAAAGGCTCGACTCGGCAGGTACCGAGAACTGCCAGCTTCAACACGGCAGCAAGTGTCCCAAGTTTAACAGCCTCCTTCTCGGCGATATTAGTTCCAGTTTCTTTAGTAAAAGCCCACTGTCATCCTCAGCACTGGCCTGAAAGCTCAGTCCCCAGACACAGCGTAACGTTTTATTAGCAAATACGTGGGTATCGCTCGCTCTCGTTCCRAACTTGCCCATTTTCACTTTTAATACTGTGTTCCTCGGGTCCCCATTTAAAATGCAGAGGCATGTTATCTTTCATCACTGCACTCAATACAGTTTGCAGGGCATTAACCTTGGCTCTAAGTGTTCGGAATTGATCTTCTGGTTTCCAATTCCAGTGTTCAGATCCCCAAATTGTTGGTCCACAGAGACTAATTTGCCACCGAAATAATCCATTTGTCGCTGCAGGATTTTAAATTGAGGCTCCATTTTCGCAGCCATAGACTGTAAATGCAGTAGGACTTTTTCCACGWTTATTAGTTACATCAATTTCAGAAGCTTCTCTGCATGGAGGGTCGGATGATAACACAGCCTCAGGGGCAGAGCAGGGAGACTCGAGAGGCTCAGCTAATTGGAAATTAAAGGCAAGAAAGAAATTCCTTGGACTCTTAGCCCAAGCAGATRTTAAGCTTTTAGCGTTTAGCAGACATATTTAAATATAAAGAAAGGAACATCACGTAGAAGCAGCCTTAGACAGACATCATCTTTCCTTCAGCTCTTATGTCTTGCAGCTTAAGAAAGGAAGCCACCAACAAACCAGCTTCATTGCTGCAGGTYCCCAACCGGCCAGTAAACCCCACCAGACCCACTCCTCTGTTGACCGCTATCACACACGCAACCCCAGGCAGGTCCCACAGGCAGCTCCTGCAAAGCCAACACCTGCCCCGCGAYGGGCAGTTTGCAAAACTGGGCAGCTATCACATGGACCAACTTCAGATCAGAGGCTCAGGATAATTATTAAGGGCAGATGAGGCAATACACGCTGGCGGCTTTGTGATCCAGGGGGTCTGTCGGYGGTTTTGAGCTGCCCCACGCTAACGCTGCAGGCTGGCAGAGCTCATCCCCGCGGCTGTGCTGGCGGACGCAGCCTCAGGCCACGTACGCTCCTGGTCCCCAAACCAGGCTCCGAATTGGACTTGGGCAGTTGTGTGGGCTGGGAAATTGATCCACGTTAAAAATAATACAGGGAAAACAAAACAAGCTATTTTTAACCCAAGTCAGTCCCATGATCTGGAAGGCGTTATCTGTGAGACTGTCCCMAAGCAAGGTGTTATTCAGTTCTTTTACAGGTGTGCACAGACAAATCATATAATGCATTTCTGATAAATTAGTTTATTTTTCTTCATTAGTTCTTCATCTCACAACTTTAAAATCTGTACATCTTTGGGAAAGGCATTGATTTAAWATTCTTCCCAGCTATCCAGCTGTAAAACTACTATTCTTATTTAAAGCAGTAGCTTTTTCACATTAAGCTTTGATCTTTTATAGTAAATGGACATGAAGCAGATAATAGACATCAAGTCAATTCACTTATAGCAGCCAGCTTTCTAGTGCAAAGTTTACATCCAGTATCTATGCACTGAGAGATTATTTCAATKAGGAATGAGGACTCTGTGTGCTGGGTAACCAGACAAACACCATGTGTGCTGAGAACAGGATGGCTTGTCCAAGCAAGTTACACAGACAGGGGAAAAGCAGCATCTTCAAAACTGCAAGCTGTGAAAGAGTAAAGAACGAAGTGGCAGCCGGGCAGGCAGGGGACACGGCGTAGCAGGTATCCTGTACTCTCACGAYGTGCATACTGCAAATGCTAAGAACTGAGAAACATGTCTGGGCTAGCGCTCAGACGATGAGCTGCGATCCCGCGATGTGATCTCTTAATAAGCAGCATGTAGAAAGACAAAGCGCGGTTAGAATTCGCAGCAGACATGTTTGTAACTATTTGAGGGCTGACAGCRATTTTCAGGGAGTTGCAGTGACAGACTCCCTCCTCTGGTGGTATCTTTATCTGCTGATAATAGTGAACTGCAGGGCTCTGAACACTTCTGGGTGACAGAAGCACTAAAGCAGAGGTGGACAGCACCCAGAAAATGGGAAGTTATTGGTTTTGTCTGGTCTCCTGTGCTGACAGACGCACGTGACTGCTGCAAGTCCTCCTACCAGTCCTTCTCATACAGCATCACTGAAGAACGGGCTGATCAGAATSTCTCAAGACTTGAGCTGTCCACACTATGTCAAAACAAGGAGAGATGTTACGGATGAACTGGAAATGCGTTGATATACTGGAAGGACAATTAGGAACACGATAAGGCATCTAAGACATTTGGACTATAAACAAATGCCATTTGGAGATGCGCAAACAGGGAGTGTCAGAGGCTCTGCCAGCCGATGARATGCTGGCTGTGTTTTCTGATAGGTGGAACAGTAAGAGCCGACTCAAGTGCTGTTCTTATTACAATCTTATAGGATTATCCAGCTTCATGAGATACACACTAGGATTACCGTGGARGGGATTGCAGGTAGCATAAACCACGGGAACAGAGAGAATGAGAGCATTTGGGATTACAGGGAGGGTAAGAACAAGCAGTCGAGAAGCCCGTAGCAGGCAGTAGCACAGCAGTTACCAGAGAAGTAGAGCTCTCAACCAGTCTCAAACCAGCCCCAAGCTTTGCTTGGGAAGGAAGTAGGGCTGTTTACAGGTACAGAGCACCTCGATTTTTCCCAAGGCAGCACAATGCCATGCGGAGAGGGCATGTGTACTGTATAAAACCCTGGAGTGGTGGAAGTGGAGCTTGGTGGTGCAAACAGCATGTGCAGGGTTGCTTCTAGCTACTCCCCTGAAGCCCCGGAGTAACCTTGCTCGGTTTTGTTCAACACACGTTTATTAGCAATAGCCAAGGGTGTGAAACAGGCTCAAAAGCAGATGAGAAATTTGCGATGTGAAATTGTGCGAAGGATTGGCATTTACGATGAACTCYGTTTAAAGAAGTGCTACACCCAGGCTGTGGAAAGTTTGCACAAGGAGAATTCCTCAGAGAGCGTACGCTGGAAACAGGGTCAAGAGTCAACATCTGATGTAAACGGGCATTTCTGAGCCTGCAGTTGGCTGGGCCCAGGTCATGAGACTAGAAGCGTGACTCAAACCATATTTGGACCMAGATTTCTGGAAGTGAAGAAAACCCCTGGAATGAACAACTGACCCCCAGCTCCCCAAGAACATCCTGCACACCATCAATAAGGCAATACTTACATGAACACTATCTTCAAATTTCTTTATACCATTATGTGGGGAATGTTTGCAGCTACAGATGGAAAGAAGGCAGGGCATTCTCCCTGGAGCCAAGCCCTTAGCTGGGAACAGGAGGGAGCACTTGTTTGCACCCAGCGATGCACAGCAGCGGTCTGGGCYGTACAGCTGCACCCAGTACTTGCAAGTTTAGGAAGAAAGGCAAAACAAGCTGGTGTCCAGAGTTCACAATGGAAATCAAATGTTAAAACAACAAGTTACAGGCAAACAAAACAAGGCCAGCTTGGGCAGGGTTCTCTGGCGGCTGTAAGTTTCCTGAACAGTCCCCCATGGCTGCTGTTGGGGCRTCGGAATGAGCAACGATTTGAGAGGGCAGGTTGGGTGGAAGGAGCAAGAGGAATGGTGCATCCATGGCATTTCTGAGGTGATGGCAGAGTTGTGGTTGTCCAGAGAGCTTTTACAGTTGAAACAGTCTTCACTGAAAAGTTACCATTTACGGAAACAACTAAAACAACAGAAGAGTGCAGGCTAAACCCTGAGCACTAGCAATATAAACACTGGCCCTTTTGGAAGAGCAAATGATGATATCATACATACATCACAYCCTTCCTGTGTAAACAGGAGTGCCAACATGAGAAGACATGCTTTGTAAACCGTATGTCCGGCTGGTTATAGCTTTTCTGTGTCTCTCTTGAGGGCTGCAGAGAAGATCAGTGAGGCCAAAAGCATTTCTTAGGGTCAGACTTGGGCGGTTTCAGGCACTTCCCTAGCTTTTCACAGCCTGGAGGAGACCAATTCTGTTAAAAACAAACAAAAAATATACAGAAAGATGATTTATACCAAGTATCGGCTAAGCCCTAACCCTAACCTACCCTTTTTGATTCTTACAAAGATGCTCTTATGTCCTGCTTGAAAAATGAAACTCCTCTTGCAGCTAATGCTCCTGGGCTCATCAACTTCCCAACTCCAAATGCTATTCAACAAAAGCTTTAGRAAAGACTACAAATCAAGCAGATGATTCCCTCTTCTGGGATACAGTGGTTTCTCCTGTACAAATGCAGTCTGCTAGAATTCTGGTGACCTTCCTCTCTTTCCCGTAGTAGCATGGAGCAACGAGACCATGAGGTTTTGGTGAAATCCCCAATTTTCCTGGGATCCAGAAAAGCGTTATCGTTCTTAGCACTAAGATATCCACTCACTTTCTTGAGGAAACAAGTAAAAAGCAGCAGAAGGCCAAGGGTGTGTGAGAGATAAGAATGCCCGTATTTTAATGAGCATTTTGATGGATGAATTCATGAACAGATAGAGTACGAGGCATTTATGAGACAACTACTCCAGTGCATRCAGACCAAAACTATTTGCCTCCCTTGTTTCCATGTTCCTTGAACTACCTTTCTCCAGTGTGTGTACAACAGAGAAACGACGTCAGCAAGGAAACCCACTGAACCTCAGTTTCCAAAGGGATTAATGACAGAAGAAATTTGGATAAAAGAACTTTTTCAGAAAATTTCATTGGGGTTTTGCTATTTAAAATTTGGGACTGCGGTAATGTGAATGGCAGGTTACAATCCCCATTCTGCCTTCAGAAGTCTTTTGCATTCATTCTCCATCCATCCCTCTCTCAAGATCTATCCATCCATGGGAGATTCCTGCTGTCGCCTATTAAAGGTCAGTTCAGCTCTGACCTATTGCCTTTCATTTTATTTATTTTTATCCTTCAAGTCATTTACATTTTCTTGGAATTAAATTCCTCTCGAGTAAAAGAAAAGCTTAACCCCAGAAAAAATGCCGGAGCAGGTTTCTATTCCATACAGCTGACAACAGATGGCAGTGAGACACCAGCTATCTCTGCAGAAGGAGCAGACCAGAGGGGAGCTTTGGCGGAAGGCACCTCACTGCACGAAGGGCTCCAGACGGTTTAGGAACAATTAATGCCGTTTTCTAAATTCATTTCTGAATTTTAAAATGCACAGCCACCAGTGGAAATTTCAGATGCCTGACCACTCTGTAGAAGCAACAGAGATCCAAAGAAACAAATGAAATATTTGTTCTTTTGAAAAAACMAAATCGTATCTGCTTCAGTCTCGCAGTCCAAGTCGGCTTTCCTGGATCGGTAAGTGCCGAGAGCCCTGAGGACACCATGTGTGCTGCACGTCAAACACGCAGTCAAGCCAGCATGGCTCCACTGCATGAAACAATTTCTCCTACACTTCCACAGGAGGAAAACATAGCAGAACTGGCTCCGGGAGCTTCATCTACACKGCTGGTGGGATACACCACAGATGGGCCAGCAAACACTTCCCCTGCTCAGGAGGGCTGATGCTGCTGCGCTTACATCAATCCCCATCCTGCAATAGCTACAAAACCATCCATCTGCTTTGCTCATGGATAAGTAAAAATAATTCTTCTCCTCTGTCCCAGAAAGGATATTAAATGTCCGTATCAAATAAACAGGTGACAGAATTTAGAAGACAGTGTTGGGCATAGTATTAGTAGGTGGTATTTATCTCCCAGATCCTCCAAAGACAAATTTAGGGCCCAATCAACCCCAGCAATATTATCACTCCAAAAAGATTCAGTTATCTTCATCTCTGGTCTCAAAAGGCAATAATTTGGTGCCTGTTTATTTTAGCTTTGTGACTGTATAATTAGCCTGTTAGGAGTTTACATAGAATAGAAAACTCATCATGTAAAAAAGTTTCCTGCTGGGATTTGAACATTTCTCCTGGGATTAGAATACCCGCCAGCCCACCGGGGAGGGCTTCCTGCCTCAGACAGCCTGAATGATCTAGTGTGAGCTTGGCCAAGCATTGGAGCAATCATTAGCTGCCTCTGCTTATGGACTAGGCAGGCATAACTGGACTTGGCCGAGCCCTGGACATTGCCATAGCGAAAGCAGAAGTGGCAGCCCATGGTCTGCAAAACTTCCACCCAACTGAGATAGAACTAGGCATGCTCAGGRAGAAGACTGACTCAATAGCCCCAAGGAGAGGGCTGGGGTACGGGACCAAGTGTGGGACCTCCAGTCCAGCACTTTTTTCCATTATGCAACCCAAAGACACCCGGTGTTGACAAACAGGGATACCAGATGTTTTCACAGGACCTAAACACACTGCACCAGGGTAGCTGCAGAACAGCAGAGTATGCCTACAATTTATGAACCAGTTTTGGAGTTGGAATTAGCACAGAAGAAATGCCTTTCCAGTGAAGGTCTCTGGCAGCAGCCAGGCACTGGGGAGTGTGCCTGAACCCAAAAGGTCCCAGAGGAGCACARAACAGTGTTTATTAAGGGAAAAGTTGAATAATGAAAGAAAACAACACAGAAACAATGGTCCTTCAAATCTTTTTCCTACTTAACGTCCAAAAATAAAAAGATGTGACAAAGCTAAAAAAGATCTTTGCCTTCTTACTAAGGAGACACAGCTCCACATTTTGTACTTTTCTGTCTGTCTGGAGATAGACCCTAAGCAGCAGGTACTGACTGTTTCAGAAGATTATTTCAGCGTCAGAAAGATTTTGCCTGTTACTATTTTGTGTCAGTCTACAGGCACATCCCCTTAGCCTACACACACTCTTGTCATCTGACAACTTTACCTCCTACAAACCATCCAGTTTCTTTCCCAGGTTCTCAACAAACCAAGCAGAATTTGACAGGAAAGCCAAACTTTAACTTTCCAACATGCAATTTGAAACAGAAAACAGAATTGAAAATATTTGTCATGTTCCAAGCCATAAAGTCAGGCATGGGTGAAATTGGAGGAGACAGAGCAAGACCAAAGATACTCTCACACATCACTGAAAAAGAGCCACTGTCCCAGTCCCACCACTCAAAACACAGAGAACTTTTGAGATTGCAGAAGGGGATTAGAAAGGAGAAGGATYTACAGCTGTAGATACTGCCGTATCTTTAAGGAAGGAAGCATATCACAGCATGTTGGTAGACCTAACCCCACTCACTTGGTACGAGCCTTCCTATGCCGCTGCATTCCACAGGTAACAAACAGCCCTCTCCCCTGTGGAACAGCCAGACAGCCCTTCAAACGGGCAAGCGTACATCTCTTCTCCATCCCTTCCCAGCATTAGGTGACATTTTTAAGCCTTTACTAAATATATTTTAAGCTAAGGATTCTCAAATGTATCTATGCTTTAACCACTCACCATGACRGCCTTGTCGCACACGTTAAGCTGTGGCTCCCCTGGCACCATGGTCACTTTGTGCTGCTGGACAACGACAGATATTCGCTCCATAGCCCTTTGGTATTCATCGCTGGCAAAACTAGAACGTGAAAAAAACACAGACCTTATTAGTGGGGCTTCATACACGGCATCATTACAGTGTCCACATCACTAAGCTAGGTCAGAAGAGACTTTTCCTGGGCCATAGCGAAGGAGAAGAGCACATAAACACGCAGTTGACACTAATTGCCCACAGCTCCGTAGGGGAATGAAACATCTGGGCTGACAGAGTCCAGCCTGGCTGGGCCTGGAGGCTGCAGGTCTGAGATGCTSTGCTTAGGGCAACAAGGATGGCAGATGGCTTGCCCTCCCCAGCAAAGAAGCACGTGGCTCCTGGCAGATCATCTCCGCACGGCGCTTCAGCTTTCAAAACCGCTAGTCCCAGTGGCCCCAAATGTGTTGCTTCGTAGTCAGGCAGATAAGCTGCAAGCTCGAGTTGATTCCCGAGGGGGATCTTGTTGGCAAAGGCGGCATGTACAAAGGAGGGTGCTTCTAGGGTTGTCCTCGAGCTGTGCCTTAAATGATTATCAAGGGAGACTTCCTAGACGCAGGACAAACACCTTGCCAGACGCGTTAGTACATAAACAAGTYTGCTGAGGCGATCCTTCCAGTGTGTCACCCAAGAGGTCACCCAGCTCTCTTTCAAGTGCTCTTCTGAACACGTGCACCATGCAGAGGCATTTATGGTAGGGAGACGAAGGTAATGTCAATACTTTRTTTTTCAAGAGTGTTCTCAAACTGAGGGTTTCAAATACAACCGTTGGCTAGTAAAACTTCACAATCACCAAGTAAGATGAAATAATATTATGCAAACAGGAAGATGCAGAAGAAGAATAGAARTGACTTGTCCAAGACAAGAATACCTCCTCCATTTCGCAACATCCACCCTGGGGTTCTGCCCCATCTACATTCTTYCGTTACAGCTTTATTATTCCAAGCTGGGACCCATCTGTCATGCTCCAAGCCCTCATAMAGGGTTATAAATTACCAGATTTTTATCCATCCGATTACTCCAGTAGGTACTTGTTTAAGTGATTCAGGGTGTACTTCACTAATACTTCAAGTATTTCTAAAATGGAGGATTACTACCCAATGATCTCATTTTGTCCATCACGTTAAGAGTCACTTAAAAAACAGAGMGCGGCAAATTGCTTCTGAAGATAAAAGAAACAATGCAGCTTGGTCCTGACCTCAGGCTCCCTTTGCTTACAGTCCAAGCTGGCCACCAGCCCCACACTCCAGCTAATTTCCTTCTTTGAAAAACAATCACATTTCGAAGCCCAGTAATGTGCCAACAGTTTCCAGTAAACCCTATAAATATCACATCTCGGCAACCATCCAGAGAGAAGCTGATTGTGGGGATGGGCCTGAGCTTTGCTGATAGAGAACCGGAAGGGAATTTGAAATGACAAGCTCGAGCAAACTAATCTGTTGCTCTCACACCCAGCTAGCTGTATCCTGGTGGAGAGGCTATCACCGGGACCGGCTGTGTGATCTCTACGGACCACCCTGAAATTCAGACTATTCTTGCAAAGCTCCTGAGTTCGCTTGCTCCTCTCCCCACGCATCCCACCTCAGCTCTCAACAGCAGGCAGCTGCTTACTCCTGCGCTGCCCCAAAGACTCTGCTGAAAACGGTRGGACAGGCAGAAGTTTGGGAGCTGCCAAAGACCATCTCTGACTCACGCCCCGATGAGCACACTCAAGGCAGCAATCGCTTGGCTCGGAGCAGTTGCATCCTGGTGGCACAATGGCCTTTCAGTTTRGCGAGATTTTATCTGGAAGCCTTCTGGTCGCGTTTCAAGCGCAGAGGATTGCCAGCCCGGCAGCAGGCTTGAAAAAAATCAAAAGAGATTTTTAAAAGAGGCAGAGAGGGTTTAAAGCTAACCTGTGTTGACAGGCAGAGGACCRCGAACACGGGAGAGCCTGCACACGGAGAGAAAACGCTGCAGAGACAAACACACTGAGGGAGTCTGCCTAAAACCGCAGGCGAGTACCAGGGATGCACAGCATGTTGGATATCTGAGCTAAAGACTGGATGAAAAGGGGGAGGCAGAAACATTTTAAARCCTACATACTCTAGTGATGGAAACGGAGGTGAAACACAGTTTAGGGAGACATGTGTATTTCAGTGTTTCAGATTTCTAATGCACCTATTGTGCCAGGATTTGAAAGCTCTTCCAAACCCAAGCTAATCACACTTCATTAAGATCCTCGTATGAAGGATTAATATGAATTAATACATATTTTAATCGATTGTTAGTCTAACAGATAGTCTAGATATCAAATCATTTAATGCCTCCTGCTGCTGCTCTTGTAACTATCATCTAATGTGTTTATTTCTGTCACATACTTGTGTCATCTCTCCAGCATTTAAGATCTTCTTTCGAAAGTGGACCCATAAGATAAAATGTTGCTGCTAACTGATTAAGCTCCACAGCATCTTTGCAAATATTTAAGTGCTAAAGAGAGAGCCCAATTTCATCCATCGAAACGGCTTTTCATGCATAGGATTCCAAATTAGCTATAATCTGGACAGACCAGTGGAAAACACAGCTGTGGTCTGGATGAAAGATAAACAATATGTTGTCATGACTGCTGCTTTTTGCTCCAAATATGCCAGTCCTGTTGCAACGAAAAAAATCTTTTTGCTATACTCTTAACTACTGCATTTATCCACAGCATTGTTGCTCATTAGCAACCTAAGACACGTGAATGCCGCGGTATAACAAAGTAGGCTCGAGTCATTTAAATCATCTTCTTGCTTTAATTCCCATGTTCAGGACACTCCTGGYGGTTTCAGCTAGCTCAGGAGTGACAGGAAATCTTGGCCTAACCTCAGCTCCTGGTGTTTTTGAACTACTCTCCTCTGCAGCTTCTGCACTTTGAGAGTATTTCAGCATTTAGCATAGGCTGAACGACTTCCCCAAAGCACTGACAGAAACGGCTTGGCACTTATAAAAGACTCGCACTTCTCACCTAAGTACAAAGCTGGCTAAAGCTGAAGAACACGTATAGATTATGCTCCAAGTCATACCACTAACCTATAAACCTTGTCTCAGTAGGGCTTAACRTGCTCTTAAGCTGGCTAAACCTGTTGACACTAGCTTAAAACATATCCGTTTGCAGCTGTCTTCCTTGCGTTGAAGTACAYGACAGTGATGGACCCCCAGTGCTGCAAGGTGTCATTCAACACTGGAAGATCATCACAGATCGTCTTGAGATGCCTCAGTTGGACACATGAACTATCCTCCTCATCCTGACGTGTATAAAGTCTCCCTGCATAGCAGGGGACTGCAATGCCCKCAGGATGGCACCAGCCCCGGGGGCTGGCATTCACGTGAAACTGGAGTTACCCACTGAGACAAAGCGGTGCCGGTGGCATGGGTTGGTTTTCCTGTCTTGGCCCCATGGAGATCCCATTCCTCACTCTGATGAGCTCAGGTTTTGCTCAGACAGACCTGTTTAGCTCCACAAAGTGCACCAAGATCCAATATTCACGCAGCGATTTGTAATTTACTGACTGCATATGGGGGGTTAAAACGGTCTCCAGCCCTACACAAGAAGTGCATTTTGAGACAAAGTCTACAAGAGAAGAGTGCCTTTAATCTGTATGTAAGATGGGGATAATTACTTCATGGCAATCAGTCTGAGTTGTTARCGGAGCTGGGAACCTCTCTCACTCTTACATGGAGTCCCATCATTTCCCTGAATGCGTATGCAGGACTGGGCTGCGAGGGCAGGGTTTGCTACATTCCCTGTTCCAAAAAAAAGGTATTATCTATACAGGTGTTTGGGCATTATTGTCTGCATGAAGATCCAGACCTTGCTGCCTCCAGGGCACGCTGCATTTTGTATTCTAGTTCAACAATCCTGCAGAAGGAGAGCTGGGAATAGCACTAAAAGAATGAGAGGGTGAGCAGGTGGTGTTGTGAGGAGTTTGCTAAAAGAGATCCCCCAGCGTACATGAAATTATTCCACGCTCAGAATGAGGGAACGGAGTGGACAAAGTCCAGGGTCATTACACTAATTGACACTTTACCTCCGGGAAGTCTCTGGAGATCCARTCAGGGCTGGATTGCGAGCGCCAGGTCCCAGGCACAGGTGTGGCCTGTGCTTCCTTCATTTAGTGTAATTGTGCCTTGGCAATCTGTTCCCATCTCCTCCCTCACCAAACAACTCCGGTGTAACCTGCTCTGCTATTAACCCCACCGTGCCCTACGCTGAAATTCAGGTTTGGAAGAAGGAGGGTTTGTCTCACGACGCTTTCGGTGTTAGAGCTCCGCTTTAATCTTGCCGTCATCACTGTCTTGCACCTTCAGGTCCGCTAGCATCCTGAGCTGTAAGGAGAGGGCGAGGGCGATTCTCTACCATCATAAATACACCCTCAAAGAGATCAGAACCGGAGCAAATTGAAGAGCATTTTCAGCATTTTTTAAAATCTAGATCTTGATGTTTTATAGCTCTTCCTGATGATTCGCATATGGGCASAGCGCAATGCGTCTATCCTGGGAACGACAGGACCATGTTATTATTGAGAGGAATGTAACAAAATGGGTATTATATAGTGCGCTTCATAGAAACCTGACAGTGGGCTCTTAATAGCAGCTTTCAGATTTATAGCGTGTTTTACCAGATGCACATCAAGTTATGGGAAGAGCACAAAACTTGGCTAACATTTTGTATATTTTACTTCCTTCTCCACTGGAATTATTTTAATTAAAAACATTATTTTTAATTGTGAAATACACCCAGATTCAGGTAATTTGATTTTATCTGTTATCAGTGCTGTGAGGCTGCTCAGCACTGTAGTATCCAAGTCTTGATCTTGTCTTATTATTCAGTCTTCCTCAGTTCCTCTCTTCTATTATCAAGTTTATTTGCAATTGAAAGTCTGCACAATACATGAGGCAGACAGCAGATTTTGGGCTCTGCTGCTGAGACATGGCAACTTGCAATTACTGGAGAGACTCACAGGGCCAAAGGAAAACAAACAAGGAATCAAAGGCAAGACTGAAGCGTGGCCCATACCCTAATTCACCTCTCTGGTCCAGCAGCATCTGTGGGCCCCAGATGCAAATACCCCCAGAGGCGTGCGGGGCATGTGGCCAGTTAGCCACACGAATACTTGGGAGTACTGGTGATGCCTCTCACCCGTGTGGATTCTGGAATGGTGTCCACAGCTTTCCTTGCAGCAAGGAGACGTGATCCTGCTGATCCTCTACCTGGTCACCTATTTTCATGGAAGTTGTAAGTCTCCGGCTTCAAGAATCCTGCCTTTCCACCAGGCTGTGAGCAACCACAGCGTTCAAATTGCAGGGATAAAGGCAGAGYGACTACGTAAAGCCTTAGTCTCTGCGTGAACAGGCAACAGAAAATAACGACTATCCATCTGATCCTCCCGCTAGTTGCTTCAGTGGTATTTCTGTATCACAATTTAAGCAATGTGCTCTTCAGGCTACTCTCTGAGGCTGTAGCGCTGCCTGGACCTGTCTCTGAAGATGTCCATTTCAAACAGCATTTTGCATTTTTGAAACTGGTTCATATGGCTTTTTACTTCAATATTCCTTTTTACACAGCATCGTTCTAGTCTAGACAGTTACTCATCAAAATACCTGCAGGCTGTTGGTCTGCCACAATTAAGCAGAAGTTACAGGTTGATCAGACGACGTGCCACAATGCAGAGCGCTGATCCCGGGCTGGGCAAYGAGCAGCTATCGATCGAGATGAGCTTGCCTCCGATCTTAGGCTAGCGACTCTCCTCCACAGACGTATTTTYCTTCAGCCCTCTTCCCTCCAGAGCTGGCTGCGTACCGGCTGTCACGCCTGGCTCGCGTACTTCTGACCACCTTTCTGTGTCCAGCCCCTGCATGGTTGATGCTGGATGTTTTTTACTGGCATTGCTGAGTCTCTTTATCCACAGCTCTCCACATTTCCCATRGCTTTAGTCTTCCTCAATGCCACCTCTCCTGTGGCAGCAGCTAATTCGCCCCTGCAATGCAGCTAGTGCCATTTCCTTCTTTTTCAAGAAGATGAGGAGTCAGCATCTCCCCTGGGCAAGATTCTGGCTCTTTGTTATACACATTTTTTTCCCTGTTTTGTACCTTCTCTCTTTTCCCCACAGAGACGTTTCTGCCCTGATCAGTGAGGTGAGACTGGCAACTTTTCTATCAGATCCTTTCCCCTTTAGCTTCCCTTCAGGAGCTTCTTCTCTTCTTTGCTGGCTCCATAACCAGTGCAATTACCTCTGATGATTTCCTGGATTTTCCATCTGCTCGAAATAGGCACTTGTGAGCTCTCTTGTTAATTAATGTGTTCTAAAATCATTATGTTCATCAACCAAGCCTTATCACTTCCATTTTTTCCATAATAGTAAAAGCTATTGCCCTAAGTAAAACACAGGTATTTTGACGTTCAAATTTTAGTAAAGTTGCTTTTGAACAGAGGCTAATCGCTCAAAGCAGAATCACTACTAACCTGGAGTATCAACAACGCATGAGCACACTGTACTTACTTGTTATTAAGGCTTTGCACCTCTGGCTCAAACTGACAGAATTTCAGAGATTTCTGTTATAAATTCTTTCTGCAGTTTTGGCATCTGACTAAAAACACTCTCTCTACTTCAGTCTGCATCAGGCATTTTGTTAACTGTATTTTAAGCTGTGCCAGCTTTTGCTGTATATTATTACTTGTGTTCTTCCTGACTGGCAATGAAGTATTTTAGTAAAGGCGTGTATAAACAGTAATCTGTGACTTGGGTAATAAAACTGACAACTGGTTGTGAAGATGTTACCAACAGATAATTTTACTGCATTTGTCACATACGGTTTGAATGGAGAAACAAGTTCCCTATGTGGTATGTACCCCGAACATAACAGAATTTAGTAAAGAAAAAGACCTATCAGATCTTGCAGTTCTGCATTCTGATAAATTTGGTGACTAAGGCACCCCACAGTCTGACTGTTTTTATACGAAGCAAAACCCCCTAGTAATTGCATCTAGGGAGGAAACAAAATACTGCTTAGACTTAGAGAAATGCTTCTGCTTTGTGTGCTGCCTAACACAGGATCTTATTTATATTTTAAAGTTGMGAGCTATAAAAAGGAGATATCTTCTATCCCACAGCCTACACAGATCTAATCAATCTCTTGGATGACAAAAGACACAAACGGTTCACTTCTCACTACACAAGGACCAGATAACAAGGTGAGTCTTACTTATGTAAGTGCAGTTACATTACCATTTTTGGCAACCAAAAGAAAGATTACTTACCAGTAACCACACTTCTTCGAAATATATTGCCCATATATACCCCGGTATTGCAGGTGGTGTTATTACAAGCACCTCTCCAGATGCCAATTTTGCCTCATCAGTACCTGCAGGCGTGTTCATGCCCTACCTCATCCTGCAGCCATATAAATATCGAGCTTGTCCCACAGTGCCAAGCTTCTCTCAACGCTAGGACCCCAGAGTCCTGCAGTTCTCAGGAGAGTCCTCCTCTTTCCAGGAGAGAGGGGAATAAGAGCTTGGTAGTGAATGTATCTGATGCTAGTGCTGGGCATGTCAGTCCTGAAGGTCAACTACAGGACAGGGATCTTGCTCCATCCAGCCCATGGATGTGATGATGTAAATATGCCATCACCTGGGCAAGMTCAGGCAGCGTGAGAACTCACAACGCGCGTTTGGCACCGCTATGAATCCCAGCTAACAAAATGCAAAGCCTGTGAGGCTCTTGGATTTCCAGGGTGAAGTTCCAGTCCAGACTGAGAAACATCAGTAATTATCTTTCAAGGCAAAGGAGGCAAACACAACTGTGTCTCTTGGCAGAYGCTGGGGTGCAGGAGGCGGTCCGGCCAAAAATAGAGGGGCAATAGCAGGAAGGAACAGTCACAACCTTGTTGGGAGGGTCTGTTCCTAGAGTCAGAGATGTGGAGGGATGCATGCACAGCCTTACGTGACGGGGAACATAAGTGCAGGGTGCCATATGGCTCAGAACTGCCAGACGTGCCCTCAACATGATGACAGGACCTGCCTGTGATTGCCTGACCAGTTTTTCCACTGCATGAAAAGTGCTTCTGTGGGAGATAAGCTTTTGCTGATATTGTTTCCAGGCAGGTGAACTGTGTCAGGAAGAGGAAGGACTTGTCCTGCTTCACCACAAAACCCAGGGAACTGACAACTTTAGATGCTGTCTCTAGATCTTGAAGAACTTGCACCTTCAGTGATCTCTTCAGCAGCCAGCTCTCCAACCAAGACTGAAAAGGCTAAGCCCCATGTTCTGAGATGAACTGAAATTGTAGCCTTGAAAAAGTCTCTTAGTGTCAGACTGCCTGAACATAAGCACTGTCTCAGGTGACTGAGCTGACTGATTTCTAGGATGACCTGGCTCCGAGATCCCCTAGGATCCTAAAAGGAGCCCAAATACATAAGCAGTAAATCTCTCTGCAGGTGCGTGTGATGCCTGGCCTTCATGCGCAGCAATGAAAGCTCTTACTGGTGGTTTTGCATGTGACTCTGCTCCAAACTAAYGCAAATCAAGAGATACGACAGATAATGAAAATAATTTTAGAAAAGGCTGCAGTAAAATAAGGAATAAATGAAACAAAAAATGAACAAAACCAGGCAAAGAGAACAGGGCATCGGTGTGCCATGCTGCTCCTTCACGGCAGCAGCAAAACTATTAAAATCCAGTACAGATTTAACAAAGTGAAGTGGTAAAAGTAGATTACATAAAAGAGGGAAATGTTCCAATAGAACAGGGGTGCAACGCCAATTTTTCCAAATGCTTTGGCAACATAACGACGCACCAGAAGAGCCAAGCTGGTGGAAGAGCTGTGTGATACACCCTGTTCCTCCACAGCTGCAGGAGGAGCGTGGCCAACACGGGCTGCGAACACACACAAACCTCAGGCTGGAGCACAAGCGATACGAGCACACCCAGCATGTACGGACAGACAGATGCACKCTTGGAGGAGAATGCTGGATTCCCTTCTGAGAAACATTAGTGTCGGGACTCCCAACAGGCTGTCTGCCAAGGGGGATAATTAAGCTAAATAAAAATACACAACAGTARCAGCTCCACAAATGAGGATAATTTAATTACCACATTCGATATAGGAGACCCACTTCCCATGAGTTTTCCATTGTGACCAGAGAGGACACAATAGCAACAAAACGTGCTGCAGAAAGGAAGATTCATTTACTAAAAAGAGGCTTTCTGTTAGGGTCTGCATATTAAACAACAACACAGCTTTCCATAATCATGTCATAATCTTGCCATAAAATTCAAGCAAAGCAACAGCTTGAGTGTCCAAAAAATCAATGGAACTGTATGAGAAATGATTGCAGATGTARCACTGGAATTTATTTCAATGCTCARTCCATGGTGGTGGTAAGGAACATCTAAATAACAGGGAAGCAGGTGTCCTGCAAACACCTCTTAGGGAAGAGCTCCTCTCCCTCAAATTCAGAGGCAACACAAACAATAGGTACACTACAGTTCACTTAATACCACCCATTTGTTTGATTTTTGGAAAAAGAGGTCATTTCTATCCACTCATCTTCCTAAAATAAAATAGTTGTTAAACCAAACAGGGCATGGTCTCATCTGGAATCCCAACCCAGTAGCGTAGTTTCACTGAGCTGAATTTAAAATACAAGAGCTGCAGGTTTGCTTTATTCATTAGTGCTGAAATGCAATAGAAAGCGAGAGCTAAAGTGCTGGGCTTCTGAAGAGCTTTATACACTGCGTAATGCACCTCTAGGGTGCTCGTCTGTTAAGTGAGAGAGAAGTGAAAATATTTTTCCTCCCCTTCTCTCTCTAGTGAAAACACTTAGTGGACAGCACAGGCTCAGTTCTTTTGAAAGTAATGGAGCGAGMGTATCCACTCAATTATTTAAAACAGTTGAGTAATTGCGGTCCTGTCAGCTCAGAAAACATCTCTCTGTTAAAGCTGCTGCACAAAACCATTTCTGTGCAGGCGGTCACAGTAGCACTAGTTTTCTCTTTATTTATTTCCACATTCTCCGAGTCGGAGCCACTGGCAAGGAATGAGGCTGCATGCCCCCGTTTGCAGCTAGTTTTGCCGCAGGGTAAAACTCATTCAGTAGAAGGAAGGAGGGAGGGAGGGAGGTGGGGACACCCTGGGAGCTTTTTTGGAGGTGGCAGGTTTATATGTTGGCTGTGCTGGCTGATGACTACATAAATCCTCACAGAAATCTCTCAGGGCATGGTGTGTGCTGGAGATAAATATTACAATAGTAGGCTTATAGAAAAATGGATTCAGACAGCCTGGAGAGTCCAGGGAGAGAACAGGATTGAGCAGAAAGTCCTCTTGCTAAAGACCCTCTGGAGAAGCTCCTTTAGCAGGGRCTAGGAGATTGGAAGGTTACCACGTTTGCCTTCCACAGATTCCAATGCACAGAGGAAAAACACCACAGAGTATGCAAAGATCACTAGACATTTTCTTCCCTAGCCCCAAAACACACAGAGAATCACAGCTCCAATGCACACGCTCCCCAGCACCACTGCTTTATTCCACAGCTACCCCCTACTCAGTCTTGTCCTGTCCAAAAGTGCGCATTTTGCCTCCTCCGTCAGGGATTGTAGGACATAGAATAAGAACCACCAGACTGACGAGTCGAGCCATGGCCATGTGCACATCCATCTAGCTTGACCATTTGAAAACCAAGGTTTGTTCTTTTCTCTTTACTACTTTCGCCAGTAATGGCTTTCCGGGACACTTTGCAAGCAGATTGCAAGAAGCAGCTACCAAGGCAAATGAATTATATAAAGCACACACTGACAGTCCTGAGTTTTTACRTCTTCGTTAACTGGCTCACCTTAATGGGTACTTCTCTCCAGGGTCCCTCCCCAGGTGGAAAAGCAGCGGCAGAGTAGTGTGCTCCTCCTGCGTATGTGTTGTCACTCCAGAGACATTCTGCCCAGGACAGAARTCAATGCCCTGCGGTGAACAGGAGAGAGGTCATCAACGGTGAAGCAAGGGAGGGAGCAACATTTTAGCTGATGCCACTTTCTTCTGCACCTTGTTCCAATATACCCACAAACCCAGAATTATTTTAAACTGAGAGTCCACTTCAGTCTGCAAACTGCATTCTGATCTGATGAGGTAAAATAAGGTGACAATGTTGGCATTGCACTGACATGAAAGCTGGAGCAGGCCTTACATTTTTGCCTTATAAAAAAATGATCTCTATAAAATATTCATTAAAATGAAATGGCAAAGCAAAAGACAGAGGTGAAACCATTTAATCATAAGAATTCTGCACGTGGAAAGAATCTTCCCTTTTTGATTTCTACGACTTTGAAATACACAGAGAGGATCGGATCACTTGGCATATCTGATYGGAAAGCAACAGTCCCAGGGGAAGCATCCAGCCAAACCAAGGGGCATCACCCTGAAAGGCAATGGGTACCTGCTAGCCTCCCTGAAAACTCAGCTTGTCAGCACCTGACATCAGACTTGAAGGAGCTGTTTCACTGAAGAATGAAGCAGATCTGGTTAATTTTAAAGAAATGGGTGCATTTTTGATCTGGTTTAGTGTCTCACCTGGGAATGAGAGCGGGGCTGAAGGACTGTATTAAGTCTGGAGACATTCCTGCCGCTAACATTCAAGTCGAAGGGCTCAGAAGTCGGGATTTCCCCAGCAGCGGTGGGTATGGAGGGCACARGTACTAGGACTCTCCCTTTGCTAGCAGCAATGGGTTAAAGCGCTCGCTGGYCACCGAGGGACGGAACAAGCTGCCTGCTCACAAGTCCAGACCGGCGAGCTCTCTGCAACTGCCCTTGCACGCCTCGCCAGGCAGTTATTAGCCAGGTGTCGAGCTCCCTAATCACCTAGAGCCTGGCCTGCAGTCCGGAGGGCTAACAGAACCCATTTAAGCCCTGGGAACAGCAAAAAATGCAAAGCACTAATTTCACTGAACAGCAAATAAAGCAGGGGGCCCCACAGACCAGCAAGGACTAGCACCAAATGGACTTGTTAAAGCTCGGTTTTACAATTCCAGCTAACACGCTGCGCTCCTTACAATACCTCAGAATGCCCCGAGACACGGACAGAGACATGGAGAGAAGGTAAATGGGAATATTTCAATGGAGGTGGGAAAGCAGCTGTAGCATTTGCTTATAAAACAAACAAACTGAAAAGGTTCTCTACAGATGTTGGTCGGATTTGCTTGAGAAACAATTTTCTAAAAATATCCTGTGTTCTTAATGGGCAGCTGGTCAGTGGAGCAGTTAATATTCTGCTTTTCAATAAAGCAAGAAGTTTAGAAGCCCATGAAATCCCATTTATCTGCACAGAGCTATAGATTCCTGAATCACTGACTGGAAAATATAAGAGAGTTGCTTGATAGGTTGTAGTGGCCTACCAATAATGGACCTTAAATGGATACAAAAATGATTGACCTTTCCACCTTGTGACGCCACAGGCCTCTGAAACACACAGTGAAAAATAGATTTTTTTTTTTCTCAAAAGGAACAGTTAATGAAAAGGTATCAAAGCCTACATAACATCCAAATTATAATTTGGATGCAAATCAAACAAGCAATTTAATTAAGAGCCTGCTAATTGGTACAACGCTCTTCGGCTRCAAATGCTTTGGTTTGAAAGAAAATTTTAGTCTCTTGGGTATTTGTTTATACATTGCTCTGATTACATTTTATCTTTTGTTTCTTATAAAATCCTTGTAGCTGAGACTCCAGAACACAGCCCAGGCTATGTCCCAAAGACTCCTAGGAAAGAAAATGCTGTGACAACTTCCCTGATGCCACTAGCCAAAAGCTATCTGTCTTTCTAATCTAAGCACTCAATGCCTTCTTCAAAAGTAGTCTGTTGGGGAAAAAATAAAATAAGCAAAAAAAAACCCCATACCATCAAGCATACCGCTTTACAACATTGATAAATAACTCTCTTAAAATATGGCTGAAACTGCCCTTTAAATTTCTAAGACCTTTCAACTTATCTCCACAAATAATATTGACTATTATTATTATTATGTACTGTGTGACTGCCAATATTCAACCTACAGAGAAAGCTTAAAATATTTTCTACCTGCTCATCAACAAATGAGCAAAAAATAAGAGGTAAAATTATATCCTCACACCCCTGATCAAGGCACTGTCCATCATCAGAGTAATACACTGCAGATACAGGTAGAGGAGCCYAGTCTTCTGTCCCTTAACTTATCATCCACAACTCTATGTAATTTTTTTGGTAAGTCACAGCATTTTCAGTTGTCAGGATGGAAAGAGAAAAATCAGCTATACCAGTGAACTGAGAGTCTGGGATCCCCAAGTCTGGATTGCTTTTCTTTTCTGGAGCAAAACCAGTATAAATTAAATCTGCTTGAGATTTGAGAAGTGTTTAAAGACGAGACAACCCACACTCTGGAGCATCTGGACAATGCCTCCGGTTGCTTGGAGAGCCTGCAAATATGGTCACGTGTGGTGCTGGGAGCTGGGGCGGAGGGACATGCCAAAACTCCCTGTGCATGTCTTCGGTGGGAGAGAAGGAGCTGCCCTCCAGCTCCGCTACCCCAAGCGGTCTGCAAGACATCAGCCCTGGTGAGGAAGGGGACTCTCTTCTAGATGATGATTTTAAACCACRTCACCATTTTGGATCATTCTTGCTCTTCACTAAACAAAACTTTTTTTTTTTTTTTTTTTCCACGTAAAAGCCTGAGCTGACAACATGCCCCACGGCCCCCAAGAACACTGCAGGCTTTAACAATAAATGCAAATGTGCCAGGTTCTCAGTGGGAGCAAAAGCCGCATCATTCCAGGGCTGCAGAAGAGCTCTCCCCATTTACGCTGACGAAGGACCAGCTTCAGCTCTCTGGCACTGCCAAGAGGACGGCAACTTCACCCAAAAATAAAGCATTGTTATGTCGGAGAAGAGTAAAGAGGTAGCTATGCCTACCCTACCCACCAGGATAACAAAAGCCAAACCAACTACCACTTCATCTGCTGTTATTTCCTTTACGCTATTTATTTAGTAACAATATGCAGGGGATCAATAGCCAGTTAAAGCACGTGCCTACTATTTTACTCTGCACACTATCCAAGGTAATTTGCATGTTTACAGGTAACACTGATCAAACGAAGTAGAAAGGTCACTCCCTGTGTTTAAGCAAATTCTTGGATCTTTTCTCCTCAATTATAAAAGCATGAAAGCCAAACCAGAAGATCCTATCAGAGCCTGTCTGTGTCTTCTAAGGGAGCCCGTAAAAGAGCATCAGATGGCAACCAGAAATAGCTCAGCTCCTGCACCCGGTCTCTTGCACAGGCACAGTGTTTTGCACCACTGCGCAGACCTGTTTGCTGTAGGAGAAATTCCAGCAATCCCTGTCTTTTTTAAAAAAACATTTCCTGCACATCAGGTAAACCTTTCGGTGAGCACGTCTTTCTGCCCTTCTCCCCAGCAATCGTGTAACCTGGATTGTTTTTCCGTTTATAAGATCTAGCAGCTATTGGTTGCACAGCTTATGCTTTAATTTCCAGAGCAAATGGACCACAGATGCTATGTCAATATAGACATGAGACAAATACAGCCGGTTGCCAGTTTGGGCTCTCCGCCAAGTGATGGAATCACCACTTGTGTTAACGTAAGCCCTCTGGCAATTCGTCACCCTGGCGCTATCCCAGATCCCTCCGACTTGACAAGCGGCTGCAGATTTTGATAGTGGCGCAGCAAATCTGGGGTCTGTCTYCTGGTCATGTCTCCTCATTCCGCCACACAAAACCCAGAGCAGCCAAACTGTATTAATATTGGAAGGAGAAAAGAACAGCAGTTAATTAAAGCCAGGAATGTTGTTTCTTGCTGTTTGCCCCAGCTCGGGGAAGTGGCCGTTCTCACTCTCCTGGCAATTCCCAGTAAAAGCCTCCCAAACTGGAGCTCTGAGTGACCAGACACCTGAAAGAGGGGCTGCCAAGCTTCAACAACAGGGTTGTTGAACAAAAATTGCTTCTAATGTGTTAACTGTCTGGAAGAGACCCCAGAAGATGGGCAGCCAGCGAGCCTCCAGCAGCTCTCAAGCAGAAGCGATCAATGGCTAGCTCATATGCTCAGAGGACCACAATCAAATGTCATTATTTGTGAGGTTCTACTTGACTTCACATCCCCCTTGCAGAAAAGGCTTTATCGATCCCTTCACGTTGAGGAGAAGGGCAATCAGACAGACTGCGGCAGGAATAACCCCTTTGGCATTTTACATTAAAACAATAGGGTCTTGTGGCAGGCACCTACACCAACCATTTAAAGACACAGGAGCTCTCATGAAAAACCACTGAAGACTACTAACAAGATACTAAGCTGACAGCAGAAAGGTTGATGTTATCAGCCACTCTCCAATGAACCAAAGGGTGGTTTCCACATTTTTTCTTAATTATTTTTTCCCCTTCTTGCATCACTGCTCTTGGAGGGCACAAGAACTATTCTCTGCTGGATAGTCTATGTGACAGGCAGAGAGAAGGAAATTTCCTTTCTCCTGCTAGCTCATACTCCTGCCTCCTCTACGTAGCATTAAATTAGGCAATTCCCGAAGGACCTGCTGGCTACTCAGATAGATCCATAGAGAATACCTATTTTTTCCGTTTTCAGGCCTGTCCTTCCAAACCAGGAAGATGAAATGTACCTCTCCCTTCAATCCAGTGGACAAAATAACTCCTAACAATGCAGACTCTGAGCGTTTGTATTTTAGGAATGGGAACCTGTGCACCCAGCATCATGGCTGTGGGSACCAATAGCAATAAAACAGAAATGCCAAGTTCGCATGCATTATTTGCACGCAATTTGCAATCCGGTTCAAATTTGGAATGAACAAGCACGACTTACAGGCTAAAAGGATGGATGATGAGAGCAACAAGAACAGCATTTTACAGGAGACTTCCAGTAAAAGTCCTGCGTGTCTTATGCCATACAAGAGAGGGAGGGTCCCCAGGTTTATCCTTAGTTCTTACTTCTGCCCCAACACACAACACATGTGGCTGTTTTTTAATCACTGCTGGTTTTTGCTACAAGAAGAAAGGTGGTCAATGATGGTCCAAGAGCTTATGCTCTGATATCCGCCAGTCCTTGAGCAATAGGGMCTCAGGTCTTGTGCAGGGTGAAGATTTCTCTCTCGCTGCCAAACTATTTAAAAATCTTTACTATTTAAAAATATAAACATATTTTTCAAGTAAAGTTTCCTTTCRTCTACCTCTGTCCCTTTTATCACCTCTTGAATGTCAGATATGTCAAACTATCTAAACATGAGCCACCTATATGAAAGGAGATGGAAGCCAGGTAAACAGACCCAAATAAGCATCCTATGCAATCTACAGGAAAAATGTCCCACAGAGTGCTTACTCTCACCTGCTTCTGTTGAGTGAGCCCTCCCTTTATGCTTTCAAGAGACTAACCATTCAAGAATGCAAGTTACCTAAGTAATCAAGTTAAGCCAGCAGAAAAGACAGCATCAAGGTATCCTCCAGCACTGAGAAAGACTACAAGAGTTTATGAGAGCAGTCAGACTAGAAAAAAATTGCTTGGGGGTTAAAAAACAAATAAACAAACAAAAAAATAGGAAGAACAGAACAGTGCACTTCATCTTTGTGAAAGATGACAAATTTTAATCCCAGGCCATAAGGCAGAGGATGCAGACCAGTAAGGGCATGTTAATGTCATGGGAGTCTAAGACGACTGTAAACCTGTGTACTGCTTGCATGGGATCTTTCCAGTGTAAATATTCCAAGTGCCATATGGAGAGAAGCATTCACGTCCCTGTTATGCTTTCCTAGGCTTTGCTTTCTGTAAGCTGCTTCTCTCTGGTACATTTTTATTTGTATATACATACTTTATTACTTAACTAACTTATACCGCATTCAAACACATAGCTTTCCAGGTTAGAGGCCAAAATTGCACACATTCTTTCTAGATAATCCTGAAAGGCATGGTACTCCTAAACAGACCCAGGACATGCACCAATTTCACATTTTCCAATATCAACATGAAAACGTGGTTCTGGCTGCTTTAATGGTATAATCTCATCTAAAAGTCAAACAAAAATGCACAAGGTGTGGATTAAAAACAGCGCAAGTTTTCTATATCAATGATTTCCCACACTGTCAATTAACAAGGGAACTTTGCAAGTGAAAGGAGGTTTGGCTAAAACATGCCATGTATCTGTCAAAATAATGAGATACTCAACTACCCATAAAACAAACCTCTTAAAAATTTGCAGACAGCTGTTTTGACACACCTGGCCAACTTCAGATCTCTTTCAAATGGATGACATGCCAACCAGATACATTTGTTTATTCCAGGTCTGAGTTTGGACCTTCAGACATAAAAAGTTTCACATTTGAAAGTTTAAGAAATCATCACAGTGGATTCACAATAAGGTGAGGACCCATGCTAAAGATCATACAATTAACAAGGCCTCATTAGCTGAAGTTGGCATGGCAAATCGAACTTATTGAACAGCAAACCTGCCAGCAGTCAGAATTCCTAACGCCACACATGTGCATGTATTTAAATACGTTTTTCAAATGAAATTAGCAAACAAATTGGCCTTTTTGATTCTGGCAGCATAACTGTAGTCCAATATCAATACAGCTGAGAACACTAGTCAGTAAGTATTCTAAGGTGAGATTACAAGACTCCTAAAACAGGACTCAGAACTGTGGAAGTGTTCAGCATTCTGATTTATTTCTATTTTCAAACTTGCAAGGCTTGTAATTAACAGCTCGAGGACATGAGGAGAATTGGAACAAATTTCAGCCTCAGCTTCCTCTGCATGTTGTTAATGGCTAGTCTGTCCACTAATGTGGTCCAATTTTACCCCCATCAACCACATGTGATACAAGCTGCAGGAAAGCAAGTGAATTTTTAATCATCTCTCTAATGTACAGTATAATTGCTGACTTTTATCAGACAGTAGTTAAACAAAGACTTAGAAAGAAATAAATATTCCTTAATTGCACAACTGCCATTGCTCACAGTAGGAGAGCCTTTGAAATGAGTAACTGGTCCCCATTATCATGGCTACACACATACTCAGACATGTACAAATAAGTTTAGATCAAGGCAGACATTTATTTATTTCCCAGCTAGGTATGTAAGTGTGTGTATGTGCTTACATTACAATGGGGAGCAGTTATTCATRTGTGACATTATCTTCCACGCACATGGGAAAAGCATGCCTCTAAGCCCATTCATACACCCATCCACACGTACATACAAGCTCCCAGTGTCTCTCACACAGGGAAAATCCTCCACACTCTGCCACGTGTGATATATGGGTTTTACTCGCATACTAACCTAGACAAATACATTATCTCATTTTAGTGGCGTAGAATTMGCATTGAGACAGAGCGTGCAATGCATTTCTGGAGCCAACTTTCCTTTCCTTCTTACTCCGTGTAAAACAGAAACTTTGACTGCTGGAGCATTACAGCCTTAAGACGACAAACGCACATATTTACAGCCCTGAATGTAAATGACTCCCTTGGAGCTGACGTTTCCTTCTACCCCCAGGACATCCCAATGAAAGAAACCATGCACTTTTATATCCACAAATGTCATCAGCACTTATTTCTGCACCTGTGATGCCTTGAGGACCCACCATAAGTTTAAAAAAAAAAAAGACACAAAAAAATAAATCATACAAACAATCCCTCCCCAATACCAGCCTGCTGTTAAAATTGCTGAGAGCTGTGCCATAATGCATTTAGTTCATGTCTAAAGGTATAATCAGCAAGGCACATGTGTGAACCTGCCATTCAAGAAATGCCCCAGAGTTTAGTACCCAAGTCTGAGGCAAGAAAGATACAAAAGAAGAAAAATAATAGTGCTTAACATCCAATTGTGAGAAGATCAGSCAGGAAATTACAAAAGCTGTGCCTATTTGGCAAATAAAATGTAAAACATCTTATAGTGTGATACGGGCTCGCAAAAGTGCTGATAATAGATTAAACACATGTACTCTACTGTTTTCAACAACTGGTGTTCTTTCCATGGTGCAGTTCCTACGGCTTTCCTTTTCCCTTTCAAGAGGAAAAAAAAAAAACAAAACCAAACAACAAACCCATCCCTGTTCCATTTAAATAGTTCAGGGCAGCAGGTCTTTTGTACTAGAAATTGTGAGATATATGATCAATTCAGCATCGGTCTCCAAACTTTGTAAGGGTACACATGAAAGGTCAGAATTCAGCAGGGAAAGAAGCTTAATTTTAAGGGGCATTAAGTGCTGATTAAAGGGAGCACTTCTCAGAACAACTCGGGCTTTGCTCATTTTCCTCTGCTTGTCTCTGACTTCAGAAGAGGGGTGCTGTGACACCAGTCCCCTTAGATTTTGCAGCAGATCTGGTAGCTCTTAACAGGCTGTGAATAAAAGGCTGGCTTGCAAGTGCAGACCGACATTCCCCAATTTAAAACTCTGCTTTAAAGGATTGTTTTTCCCCAGGAGAATGAATGAGACCAGGGTGCAGGTTGGTGTCCTGTTACCTTGCTGTACTCCTCCCAGGAGTTGCTCCAGGTCCAGTAGTGAGCCTTGTAAAGCCCGACTCTCACCGCCATCATCTCATTGCCACGATAATAGAAAATGGGCCTGAGAAGGAGAGCAAAGCTGCATGAGAAACACCAACGCGACAGGCCCGGGCAGCCACCGCCGCAGCAGCCTCGCTGATAAGGGAGACAAACACTTTAATGGCGTCTGACTTCCGATTCGGCTATCAGTCAGAAACAGGCTGCCTCCTAATAGTCTCTACTGCAAGGTTTTCAATTAACATTTTTTAAAGTGTTCATCAAGTTGAGAGCTCACAGGGTGCAAGAATGAAACATTATACAGCTTGGCTGCCAGTGATTGTTAATCCTTGAACTATCAGACCCTGTTATTTCCTATAGAGTGTGCCGATTTAAACACCAAATGTCTCAGAAGTGGCGTGTGTGTGTGGGCAAGAGAGAAATGGGGATTCACGGAATATGTGATGCTTAGCCTCCTCTTTACGGCAGCACCAAGCTCTGTGCCGTTAGCGTCACATGGACAGGGTGGCCGGGGAAGACACCAGCTGCTGGCCTGTTCTGGATGACATCTCAGAAAAACTCCATATGGAAAAACCTGGCAGCCAGACATGCTTTATTTTTAACTCCTGTCCGTTTGCTTTCCCAAAATCTCCCTTTGCATCATCTTAAACATACCACTGAAAACTGCAATTTTTTCCCAGAGGTTTTCCCTAGTTAAAAATACATTTGAGAAATGCACCTCACTCGGAGCATTTGGTCTGCACCCGTGTACATACACTACCCTTTCCTTTCCCTCCAGTTGTTTCAGGCTGCTGACAGGACGAGATCGTGAAGCTGTTTAGCACTGTCGATAGGGTACATATATCTTTGTCTTTCGTTCGGAGATGCCATTTGGCAAAACCTACTCACTCCGGTGATGCCACCTTGAGAAAACAGTCCCTAAATGCAAGGTAAGATTAAAATATCCACGTCCGAATGACAGAAGCGGCCTTAGATCTCTTCTATTTTAAAATTGTGGACTCCCCTGCAGTTTCCTTGCACAAACAATGAGACTTTCTCCTTTGTCACCAGGAACTGCCCGCAAACAAAGGGGAAACGCTGCTGCCAGCAGAGCCCACTCCTGCATCCTTAACGCACCTGCAATGCCGGTGAAATAAAGGCAGCTTGAGGGATCTGCCAAAGTGCAGAACCTGATCTAAACCAGTCCCATTAACAAAAGCCCAAACAAATACACCACAAAGTACGCCAGTCTCCTTTTTCCTTACCATAAACACTCATTATTTGACAAGCTATTATGTGTCCCTTTGATTGAAGGTGTGGAGGTTAGGTTTTTGCTTTTTAAAAAAAAATATATTTTCCATCTTTGAAAGAAGATTACAGCTTGTACTCAAAATTCTGCTATTACCCATTTCTTTTTYTCCCTATTCACTTTTTCCTTTTTAAGCTTAAAAGAACACAACAACTGCATCTCCTGGAAAGTTTTTGGGGGCTGTGGAAACTGTGACCTGGTCAGGTCTGGGGAGAGGGGGAGGAAAGAAGGGGGAAAAAAAAAGAAGGAAAAAAGCCATGATGCGCATTGAGTGACTGCTATTGTAACACAAACAGCACCAGTTCCAAGAGGCTGGTGGCTGCAATGAAATTCTCTTTTAAAACAACAAAGAAGCTTTACAAACTTTCAAAAGTAAAGATGGGATAGGCTGTGTTTGAGGAACATGCATTGCCTCATGTCAGCCACTGGCTGAGCTCTCAGGTAATACTGTACGCATGCTTCTTGCGTTAATGGGCACAAAAGCATTTTTACAGAACAAAGCCTTATGTCCAACACAGAAAAGAAGTCAAACATATTTTCCATGTGTATGTTTCCTCGCTGCCTCACAGAGAAAGAATACGTTTGTATTCAGATTTCCCRGGCTGCCAAATTCCTCACCAAAATCACAACTACAAGACCTCTCTCAACCTCCAATTCTTCCAACGAGAGCGCCAAGGATATTTGCTGTCAGATCTTACTGCCTGTACCCAACAGCTGACCGCAATCCTCCATGCCCACAAAGATCCCAGGTCTTTAACCCAAATCTATTCTTGCAAAAGCATCCACAGAAACAGGACCTTGGGAGGAGGCGGGCTTCCAGTTCGTCCGCAGCAGCCCAGCCTTTACCTCCAACCTCTCTCAAGCTGGGGCTATAAAGACCCAGCATATTCTTGGATGTTTTTCCAGTAATAAATAATGTATTCTCCCCTACCCAGGCTACAGTTCTCAGGCTTTTATCTCCCCTATTGCCATATGTTGTTCCAGGGATCCCTGCTAACCCCCTGACATTTTCATCTGTCCCCAGACTCCACTGTATGGCAACATGCCACATGTCAGGAAATCCCACCTCTGCTTGCACCACCGGAGARTTAGCACATAGCGAAAAGCTCTGGTGCTACCCCACCTCACTGCGCAGGAGCAAAGATGCATCAATGCAGTTTATAAAATTATCTCTGTAAACCTGATTTAAAAAAAATAAACCAAAATTTGGCATCACTTCAGTTTGGAGGCAAGGGTCGGAGCTCTGGGCTCATAACTAACCTGTCAATTAGCTTGCCCTGCAAGAGGGCAGGTAAAAGGTCGATGCCGTCAATCTGTCTGTCACTGGGAGGCTGCAGTCCCGCCAGGGAGAGGCTGGTGGTGAAGAGATCCATCACGTTGCCCAGCTGACGACTGACCTGAAAAATTAACAGAAATGCATTTGCAAAAAGACCTTCAGTAAAAGGCAAAACGAACAGGTTGGTTTCCACCAAAGCAGAAGAATTGCTTCCTGAAGCTCCTTCTCTGCTAAGCATCTTTYAAGAATATCTCCCTTTACGGTGCTGCAGTCACCAGCAAACCTCCTATTAAAATAAGAAAGGAGATGATCCATAATTCTCCATTTCCAGGGAGCATTTGCATTTTGGTTCATTTTTTCATTTTCCTCTCTTTCTTCTCACTTCTCTCTATGCATCTACTTTACAGGAGCATGTTTTCGCAGAGTTGAACTTAATTTAGCGAATTCCAAGTCATTTGTGGATTGAAAAATCAGCACTTAAACCAAGGAAAAAAAAAAGTCCTTGATTTGTTCCCTCTCCAGGTCATCTCTGGAGTCCAGAATACCCTGAGAGAGTTCCCAGAAGGCACAGGGATAGATGGATAATAACAAAAAGAGCCCGATGACTTCATCTGCAAASCATTTCCAACAATTCAAGAACTGTAAAGTTGTGGTATTTTTAGTATATATTTTAATAAGGGAGAAAAACATCTGGTTTTGGCTCCAATGGAGATGTGCAAGCTTTTTTTTTTTTTCATTGCCTTTTTCTTTTTTTTCCTTAATTAGAAGCCATACTTATCTCTGTGGTCTTAAATATTTATATTTTAAAAATCTAAAAAGTCTGTTCTGACTGATTGTTTCTGAATCTTTGCTCCCATCCTCTTTGAGGTGTGCTACAGTTGTCTGCTGTAGGACGTTTAATTAGCCAGCAACACACTAAACTGAAGCAGGTACATTCAAATCCAGAGCAAGACTGTTTTGCACYAGGATGCACCAGCACAAGATGCGACACAAAAAGAGGCTTTTCAGCTGTACCACTTGTTCGGAGACAAGAAGCCATCTGTAAGTACAGAAGCACTTTCTGACTGAAATCCAAGTCGTAGCAGCAGCCTTGCAAATGTCAGTGTGAACATTACAATGTTGGGACTATCAAAGACCTTTTATCTCTGAATCCTCTTTCTACGCAGAAACAGACCCCCAGCCTGTAAGCTGACACTAATTATTTAAATACGACAACAAATGATAACACGATAAATGAATTTTTGCGAGATGCTGGCTCTAGAAAAAAAACTGAAGGGAAAATGCTATTTTTGCTGGGACACTAAGCCTTTTATTAAGAGACTGGGCTGAAAAAAGTGAACAGTTAAAGGAAGAATTAACAAGTTTAAAAAAAAATAGAAACTGGAGAAAGCAACATGCAGGGAACTGATTACAAGTTTAACATTACAATAACACATTACTTGATTACAGTAATTTCAAATTTTAATGGCTTCCATTCATCAAAAGGTGTTGGCAGGAACACATAACATTAAAGCTGCATGCAAGAATACTTCCACAACTCTTAAGAAGAAATGCAAAGCTCTAAGCACAAGAGGAAGCCTGACCATGGAAACCCTTGCCCAGGAAAGCAGTTGGATCAGTTGACCAAGATCAATAGATCTTGCAGAAGGTCTCAGGCATCTGAGGTTGAGCCTTATTCATGGACATTGGCTGTGTCATCCACGAGATTAACTGTGGCAGACAGTGCTGCGTGCTCCTTGGGACTGTCCCCTTGCACAGGCTCTTCTCTGGTCTCAGATGTGCACTCAAAAAGGACAGACGTTAAAAAAAACCAGTACACACGCGTTCAAAAAATAACCCCMAAACCAAACCACCAGCTCACACGTAACAGAGCTGGACAGCCTCACGGTGTTGGGAATGCTGCACTCCCYCTGAACTCAAAGGGGATTACAAGTGCTCAGCATCTCGGCAAAGATGCTCAGTCCCTCGCAGGCTCATCTGCCAGCTAATTTACCCCCAGCGTGCCTTCGGAGAGCTGCGGGGTCAGCAGAACACCATATGCAGAGCTTGGAGCGTAATAAAGAGGAGATCTGGCACACGCCTGCTCCCTGACAACTGCTACGTCAGGAGCAGGCGGGCAAACTGGTGCCTGAGACTTTTTGTAATTAGGTCTCTCACAATTTATAAGGCAAATCCAAAAGTCACTTTTCTCGTTGTCGCTCCATTCCCTCGCCTCAATCTTTTGAKAACAGGCAGCAAGAGGCAATCGCTGACCTGAGACTCGTGCCTCTAATATCACCTAATTTATACATCGCCTTGTGACAATCCTGTGGGGCCACCATGGTCGTCTTGTACTGGCCCTTATTAACCATAACCAGATGTAGATGACTCTCTTTAATCATCCAATTACGCTTCTGGTCTCAGACAACATATTTCCATGAAGCAGAGAAAAGTTCTTAAGGAAATTAAATGCCCATGCCACAGCCACTTGGATTTATCTGTGCTCTGCAGCACCACATTGAAGAAGAGGGAAAAAAAAAAAAAGGTTAATATTTATATAAAACTTTGAAGTATTTTCAGAGAAAAATAAAAAAATTACCATTTTCTCCTGTCAACAGTGCTCTTTCATTCTAGTTGCCTTTCCCATTTATTTTTTTTTTTTTTATGAAAAGAAAAAGAAAAATCCAGAGAGGGCAACAGCCCAGAGAAAATAAATAATATATAAAAAAGAGTGAGATCAGATATTGCTCGTATCAGTGAGAAACAGCCGGTATTACGCACGTAAGAACGGATTTTTCCCCCCTCCTCCCCCCCCCTTCTTTTTAATAAACTCTCAGTATACACATAACATCTTTAAGAAAATGAAATCCTTTTGCTGTGGGCCACGTCGCTAGAAGAAATAGTCACCACTGCTGTTATCAGTGCTTTCAAGCTTTAACTCTGAATCAAAGGCGACAATTAATAAAGTCGCCCCCGCCAGGAATGGAAAGGAGGAAAGCTAAATATTTGAAACTGGGTGAACAAATGTCAGGGTGTTTTTAAATAAAATCCTTTTACAGTTATCACAGCGAGCAGACCTGATATCCCTGTCTAATTCAATTTCAATTTGCGCCCCATGGGAGATAGTGAAGAAAAGGTTGCAACGCTGTCTTTGGGTTGATATGTTCTTTTCTCCTTCAGGAAGCAGGCACGAGAGAGGAAGGGGAGGAGGGTGAGGGAAGAGAGAAGGAGGATTCAAATACCAACAGAATACGATTTCTTTTTTTTTCAGCTGGATCCTTCCAGAAGGCAGATGTGATGTGGGGAATGTTGAAATGCTGATTTGTTGTGAATTCACCTGGAAAACRTAGCTGAGAAGGAAACTGCAGAAAGGCTGTTTGTGCGTGAATAAATATTCCTGATGGGGGACCAGAATTAACTGAATGTTGATGCCAAAAGCGACACGCACTCCCGAGGCATCCCTCTCCCCCAAAAAACTGCAAATCAGCCAACTGCACCAATTATCCTAACCTCTATCCATGTCCTGTCAAGTGTTCACAATCCTGTCACCTAACTTCTTTTGTTTAAATGAAAAGGTACTCCTTTATTTAAGCAAACAARTGTACCCTTTAATAGAAACAAAACCCCACAATCCTATATATCAGTAAGATATTAATAAACTGCCAGATCCCATCAGCRGGATGAGCTTTCCACCCAATAACTGGATTTCACTGGCCAGAGACCCAAGCCCTCTTTTTCTGGCTGAAGTTGTGCCAGCTGAAATGGTCGCTGGCCCTCCGCCTGCTCCTCAAAACGTCCACGGCTGGAAAGGAAGGACCATCGCACTGGGAGCAACACCAACGCAGGAAGGAGTTGAGCTTCAGCTTTGTGCTTGGCACTCCTGAGAGGCTCTTTGCTTCCACCCTGATTCACGGCTCCCAAGCCTTTGTTTCCTTCAGCTCTTTTGAAAAGAAAGAGCAATGAGAGACTTTGAAGCCGTTTTCCCACATTTTACAGCTACTTGGACTACTCAGGACTTAGGTTGACTAGTCTAAACTTGCAGTCAAGAAGATGTTGAAGCCAAAGACTCCATAAGATACAGAAAAGAAGCCAAAAATGTACTAGCAAACACGTCTCTTCACTCACTATGTCAGTGATAGAGGCAATTACGAAGCAATAACTACAGGCACCCTACAGGCCAACGTAGCGTGAGCTGTATTACACAGAAGCAATGCCAAACCTCTCACCTGCGGTCAGTGCTGCTGTGGGTACCAGTGCTGGAGCCTCGATGGCAAGAATACAAGCAGAAAAGACATATAAGTAGCTATCACATATTTACTTATCAGTAGCATCATACGAGGGTCTAACTCGGAGCAAAGCAGCACTTCCTGGGGGCAGAGTTCAGAACAGGCTTCTCAAGGTACCCGAGTGGAGTCCAAGAGGACATCTGGGACCGTAACACCTGCACGTGCAGACATTCGGCAGGCAGCGTCGTGAACTGGAGCCCAGGATAGAGAGGATTTGAAGTGAAGCACGTGCTTAAGTGCCAAGGATGGTAGCAGCAGCRGTGGAGGAGGGGATTTTTGGGTGCATAGCTGCCCAATAAGCCTTAAGCACACTCTCCAGCTCGCTGAGCATGCATGGGCTCGCAATAGCACGGTGTCGGTCAGTCCAGCCACCTACGCAAACATGTTAACTCTGCACAGAAATGACTGTTCATAGCAATTTAAACACCAGCTTCAACTGTGGCCTCAGGCAGGAAGCCATACATCACACCAGGCTACTGAGAACGTTTTGCACCACGTAAAGCTTCGCTGCTGCACTACATGCAAAAGACTACCTGTGAGAGGGGTACCAGCCAGTTACAGTCAGAAAATAAGCAGGCACAATGATTTCTCTACTCATGTTCTTAATTATCCTCAGAGTTACTACAATGGAAAGAATTTTTAAATTTGGTATTTACTTGTCCCCATTTATAATGCATGTTTACTTTTAGCACATTATTCAGTTTGGACGTGGAAAACAAAACAGTCAGCTTCAGTTTCATGTTCTCGTATGCTAGCCCAAGGGTGTTGTACTTGGCTTGTAAAGGCTTTATGGAAATGTTTAAATTTAAACAAAAAGACTGTTTTCATTTCAAATTAAAAAAATAATAAAACATCCCTAGTAGGTTTTGTGAACTCTTTAAAAATGATGAAACCAAACTACCCTTCTGCCCTCAGCTGCAGATCTAAGCTATCTGTTGGCTTCCTCCTAAATGTAAACACTAAATTATCATTATCCTGACTCAATTAAACCACCAAAAAGGAATGCAACTTAGAAAAATGTTTTATTTATGAATAGTTTGCAGTCTTAAGCACAGCGCCCAGTTAATGAAGTATCACTTTCTTCAGGGATGAGAGATGCTCACAAAGGGGAGGGAATCTGTATTATTTACTGTGAACCCTGCCTGCAGAAGAATTGATTGCATCTTTCTTTAATGAGAACTGGGACAAGAGAGGCTGGTAGTGCCACTGGAGGATTATTTTGAAGTGATCGTATCTGAATTTGTGTACAGGCAGGAAAGAGCAATAGTCTGGTATCTAGACCTCCCTGAGTGGAACTTTTATCAAACACCAAAGCGAGAGCCATGAGGGTCAAATCACTTGATACTTCAGGGCACAGAGAGTGTGTGTGGGCAACACACTCCTGCTCTAGACTGGGACACCCATTAGCAATGTGTCTGCATACTCCAATTTGTTCAAACACGTAACCCACTAAAAATACTGTGGCCCAAAAGACTGAAGGGTTTAAATAGAGCAGGAAGACAAAAAACCCAGACCGCTTGGTGCTCACAGAAGTGTTAATCATAGACACTCTAGACGCAAATTTGCAATAATGAACAGGAATGGCATCGTTCTCTAGGGGCAGCATTCAGCTCCTTATTTAGACAAGTGTCTGGACTGACACGTTGGGCATGTTAAAAGGCTGAACCAAAGCCCACTGAACCCAGCAAGAACCACTCCGTTCACTTCAATCCATTTAAGACCGATCAGAATTGTTAAAAGCAGATACTCACCCCTCCTGCAGGTATATGTCCAGGCCACCAAGCAATAGCTGGTTCTCTCATGCCACCTTCAAAGGTGGTTTGTTTGCCACACAGAAAACGACCATTGCTTCCTCCTAGAGAGAGGAAAGAAGCCATAAAATATCATGATATGCCAATACCATATTTCAAAGGGACACAGTCAACTAGGAAATTTTTAGGCTAGTTTTAAATGAATTTTCAATTCTCCACGAATGCTTCTTCAAATAACGTGTCCAGAGTTGTTTGGGGTTTTTTTGTTGTTGTTTTGTTTGTTGTGTTGTTTTTTTTTTTAAATATCCCTTTATGATGAAATTTTAGGAGTGTCTTTTCAGCTCAGGGAGAAAGCGACAATTAAACACAACTTGCTGTCAACCAAACAAAGAAAAAAAAAAAACACAACACCAAACAAACAGAAAATACTTTGCTGGCATTTTCCTTCCCTTTAAGGATGTTAACTGCTGCTTGTAACTAAAGGAAATCTGACRCTTTCGTGCAGAAATAGTATTTTTTTTACATAATCCTTTTAAAGTAGCAGAGCAGTATTAGAYTCAGATACGAGAATGAGAAAAATAATCATGCATTCCCTGAATGCTCACCCTCAGAGACAGCAAGTGCTTTGCAGGAATGTCTGGGTTTTTAACCCAGCCTTGTAGCTAAGCTTGCTGAGGAACAAACAGGGAGGTCTCGCGACTGATTCCAGGTCACACAAAGTCAAACAGTGGCTCAGCTGAAATCAGAACTCAGGATACTCCCTGCTCTGTGGCCCAATAACCACAAGACATCCTGCCTCCAAATAGAAGAGAGTGGGTTATAAAATCAATTTGCAATGACTCTGAGAGAAACAATCATTTAAACAGAAGAAAACTTGTGAAGTAACAAAAATACTTTTTCTTCTTGATATTTTTCGTGAGAGCTAAAGAAGGAGGGACTCTTGAACTGTCTGTAATTACTCAGAAAGCTCAAATCTGCATTTGGCAGATGGAGAGTAAACACCCTGCTAAGTTATTGTGCCTGGTCSTAAATAAATTAAAAAATATTCACCCCCTGACAGCAGAGCACAAAGTGGAAATGCACACAGGTGAACCACCACACTGAGTTAGGCCAAAAGTCCACTTAGCCAAGGATACCTCCTCCAACAGTGACCAGAAGTAATGAACATAAGCTAACTCTACACATAAGTGCTCTGCATTTTGAGGCTTCTCCTAACTGCATAAAGGAAAACCCCATGTATAGGTCTCTTACCCCCCCAGACATGGAGATTTAAGCTTTGATTTCACAACCCCAGCCCAGGTTTATTCATCTGAGACTCACCTTGTTTAGGAGCTGAAATGAGAGCAGCCCCATTATCAGAGGTGAAAAACACAAAAGTGTTCTCACTGATACCCAGCTTCTGAAGATGTTTTAGGATTTTTCCAATGCTATCATCAATTTCGCGCACAGCATCCCCATATCTGAGGCAAAAGTAGATGCAAAACATTAAAGGCAGCAAAAGAGGAAAAGCGTCACACAGCATAACGCATTGCAATCAGCCACAATGCTTTTAGTGGACATAATTTATACCTGTGCTGCAGAGAGAAATACTTCTTTTGTGCATCAGGTACTGTAATAAAGTTTTCCATTGTCACTGCAAAACCCGTGTCTCCTACCTGCAGAGAGCAACCTCTCCTGGGTATTAAGAGACAGAATTTGTTCAGATGTGAGCCACTCTTGGACAGAGACCAGCAACTGATACAAATTTAGCTACAAAATTCTCAAATACAGGCAAAACCACTTTGCCATAGACTTGAAGCTAATAACATAGTTTTGCTTATGGATGCTGGTTTGAAGCTGCACTCTCAGAAGCAAAGCTCACAATATCTACAGAGCTCTTTGCCTCCTGTAAATGGCATTTTTCATGCATGCTTTTCTACTTGCTGGTCTGATTTACAGGCTTTTAAAACAGGCACTAATCATACAAAAGCCTTCCAAAAAATCATCTGTGCCACATACAGCACTTCATTACTCACACAACTGGCAAAGGAGCTTAGACTCCCCCTTCTCCCCCATTTTAGTCACATGATCTTCATTTCMGATTATAGCAAAATTATTTAAGAACAACCCAAGCAAAGTCCTCACCAACTAACGTATTTCAGCAGACACATACAYTTTTGACAAATGATCTATATACTTGGATCTAATAAACATTGCTTAGGTTTTCTGKTTTTGCAGCATGAGGTATTAATTAAAAAACGCCCAACAAAACCAACACCCACAAAAACAAGACTTACAGTCCTCTCTGACTAGTGCCCAGGAAATGTTTGGAGGCATAAACAGGAGCATGGGTAGCATCAATTGCCCAGTATAAAAAGAATGGCTKCTGGCTGGCCTGCTGCTTGCTAATAAAATCGAGAGCTTCCTGTAAACAACAATAAAAATGAATTTAGCGGAATCATCCTCTGCCATCTAAATCTCTCCAAAAAAAGAAGCATAAAGTCACTGYGGCTTAGAAAGCATTATTAAACTAGACAGTACCTGCAGGTAGATCTGAGTCAAGTTGGCTTCACCCRTCTTCAGATCAATTTTGAAATCTTCATAGTATCTTAAGAGAAAATGAATTGGAGAGAAAAAAAATCAATCCTAAGGAATATACAACATAAAAAGGCTTTTTTTCCCCCCCTTTACTTACTGTCTAAGTAGGTGACAAACAGGTGACAGTTGCTACTCTGCAAACTCTCTTCAGATATTAAAAAGAACAACATCATATTTTTTCTTATGGGAGAAAGCAGCGAAACAGCTAGATCCAAATTAATGATGACTGTTTTGGACAAACCGGAGACACTGACCTTTCACTGTTAAGCTATTAGAATAGGGGTAGTATGCTTAAAGATCTCATGCCACTGCTCCTTCAATAGAGAGCTGTTTGATATGTGAGTAAAATTTTCAGAAGTACACAACAACTTTCAGTGAGACAGAGCAATCCTGGAATCAGAACTTGGGCTGCTTTGAAAATGTTATGTCTGAAGTATATTTAGATACCWATTAAGCAAAGAAGGGTGGGGGGCAGTCCTCAGGAGAATAACAGCAAGTGAAATAAGATGWTACCAGACTCAAAAGTGGATGGACAAGAATGGCACAGACTGCAGACTTGGAGCATAGACTGGTGTTATGCAAACAGACAAAAGGTTATTACAAACAGGAAGAGAAGGAATAAAGAGGTCTTTCAGTACAGAATGGAACCAGCTTCCAAGAGAAGTAGTGGAGTGAAATCATCACAGGAAGCCTTTAGGGCGCAACAGGATAAGCAAACATCTCTGGGAGGGAGGGACTGTAGAGCAGTCGTGTCCCTAGATGGTCCACACACAACTTGCAGGTTGGCCTTGGTACTCAGACCTTTATTAATCCTCAGAATCAAACACCTAGCTTCATATTTAACAAGCTTCAACTTTAAACGTAGATGGTAAGGTAGAGATGAGGAAGACAGGATTCCTACAAAAAGTGGTTTAGGAGTTTAGAATAAAGTTTAGTAGTCAACTACCATGCCGAGGCTCTGAGGGGCATCAATACCATAGAAATAGGTCCGTATTGTCTCGGCTTCCACTGGAAAAGTCAGAGTGCCACAATCACAACTGAGAAGCAGCAGGCACTGCCCAGGCAACAGTGCTTGAGCACCCTTTGCTGCCAGCATTGCCTTCCAAACCTCTTCTTCCCCCAGGAAGGACTATCCTCGCTTCCTCTCCTAGATGTGAAATTCACATACCTCTTGATGGTTAATCTATACCTTCCTGTTTCTGTCTGCCTTTTCTGTGCATTTTCCCACAAGGTTTTCCCGTAATTCTGTCTTAGCTCCAATGCAAGCCACTACCCAGGCCTTGTAAGGCTGGATATTGGCCATCCCCAGACTAGAGGGAAAGTCCTGTTCAAATGTATGAGGGCAAAGCAAGAGATGACACAGGATGTTGTCAAGTCCAGAAATACGAATACGTTTAGAAAAGAGACAAGACTAGTTTATGGAAGTTAAGTCAGTGGCTATTAAAGATCTGGACACAACCTTCAGTTTAGGAAGGCGGACAACCATACAATTTGTATGTTGTATCTGTTTTCCATGTATCTGTTTTCTTATACCCTTTCTATAAGCACTCAMTACCAGTGGTCATCGCAGAGTATAATGCATTAAACGGGGCTCGGGCCTGACCCAGAAGGGCTGTTCATGTGTCTCATTAACTTTTACAAGCATCTTTCCTGCAATGGTTTACAGCTGAACGGCAGGACAGTCAGGGCAATCCGTAGTAAGCACCTCAGATCAAATATGAGGCAGGATATTCCCAATGCCTGACACGCTATAAAAGTCCTCTGCACAGGGTGAAGTACCTGTAGATCACTGCCCATCCAACCAAGCCTGTAACTCCGATTCTGAAGCAGCTGCTGGTTTTGCCAACCCCTTTTCACCAAAAAGGGTTTGCTACGCTAGCACTTATCTTCCAGCACTGTAATATCAGCAGGGAAAGCAAAGCAAATAACATTACCAGGCAAGTAGCTGAATTACCTGCCAATCATTTCCCAGTCCCTATACACAGGGATATTGGGGAGTGCTCTGTTATCAAAAGGTCCAAAATGGCAGTTCGGGGATCCAAACCATTCATCAAACCCATGGTTCAGGGGGTGGAACTGGGGCCTGTGACCCAGATGCCTAGGAACAAAAGAAACAGATGGGTTAAAATTCTACTGCAAAGCAGCAAGTAATAATCTCATCAGAATGGCATGCAAGAAAACAATCTTTGCCTAAGAAGAAAAACTTCAAGCATTTTAATCAAATAAATGACTGCAGAGCATTGTCTTGATCTTTCTCATACTTGTTGCAAGCGCATCCATGCAGACTCACTCCAGTGCTTGCATATATCTCATTTTAGTCTACTGTCCAATCTTTGTTTTCCATTATTTCCTTCTATTRGTGTCTTCTCTCATGCTGTCTCGATGATCTGTACTGATGGACTACACTGCCCAAAGCCATTGCAAAGACACACATAATGTTATACTTAAGGATTCTCATCTATGACAAGTCACTTTTATACCACTAAGCTGTAAAAACACAAGGTAAAGCTCACGAAATGTACCATTATATCTGCATTCCCTTCATGGAGTATTCATGCTGCCAAAATGGTACAAAGAGGCCCAAATGTAAATGAGAATGAGTTCTTTACGTTCACGTATGAACACAAAACACATTTAGCTACTCCTGATGACAGCTCCATTCTACCACGCAGCTTGAAAATTCTCCATCCTTAACTTCAAGATGAAGCTCCTCTCTAATCTCCAACTTCTAGATTGCAAATTCTCCTTTTCCTTCACTTACACTATCTTAMATATACAGAATGCCCATCCTCTCCCAGTCTCTAAAGGAGATCTTTGTAGCTTCATGTTTATTTAATCATTCCAGCTTCCACTCACAAACCTGCATCTGCAACCTGTCCATTTTGTGCCATCRCCCTCTGCACACTTTCTGAACACAAGGGGCATAAAATGCATTACCTAAAGTGAAAGGATCCATGGTTTTATTCTGAGCTATTCCAAAATAAGTTATAACAGAAAATAATAATCATTCCAGCTCTGATCATACCTTGGTGATGTAACTAAAACTGCAAGTCTGACCTGCAGGATTCTACCCCTTCCTCATTTATATACATGATAATACAAAGCTATTCCTGGCTGTTTCCACCACAGGGGACATGAAAAAATATTTTATTCTAAGAAAGCCCTAAGAGAACTTACAGAGGAAGAGACTTGAAAAAGGTACCAAATAATTACCGAGATGCTGATTATACTCTCCCTCTCGCAACACAAAAAAATAGAGAGATATTTAATGAAATGCAACAAATTCTAAACCGGTCATGGAAAACATTTGACTTGCAAACATATAATTAAACTATGGAACCTACTGTCACAGGACATCCTGAAAAGTTTTTAGAAGGGATGTTGAAAGGATATAAAAATCTTGTGCTGGAAAACTTAAAAATCTTTAAAAGCCCTAAAATTCTATGCCTGGCTAGGATGAGACTCCATTTTAGCTACTGTACTTTGCATTTCTTTACACCTTTCTAGGAAGCAGGTGGTGTGCACAAATGACCGAGGCTGCTGCTGTACAGTATCACTCCCTAGTCTGGTCCAGGATAACAGTTCCTGGGTGCCCAACGGTAGTGCACTGCACATTCATATTTAGTCTGCTTCTTGCTAACAGCTGCAGGTCCTTCCAGATTTGCTGTTTTCCAAATAACTGCCTGGAACCAATCTGTATTTGCGTTGTTTATTTCTTTTCCCTGGGTGTATGAATTTACATTTATTAGCACTGAACTGCATCTTATTGCATTCAGCCCACTGATCCGATTCTTCACGGCCACTCTGCAGTTTGGATTTGTGGTAATAAATAATTCACTGTCTTAGGTTAGTTTGCTTTCTTTCCAATTTCGGCAGCACTGGCGAATCTGACCACAATTCAAACTCACTCTTCTCTAACTTGTTAATAAAACTGTTAAATAATTTGTATTTTTACTTTCCTAAAAAGTACTCCCCTGATACTACTTCTGTCCGAAGTCTCTTCATTAACAATTACTCTGTTAACCAAGCAGTACTCCTCTGGTGTCTTTGTAGTTTTGAAGTTGCTATTTATGCATTTATTTGTTACAGCACTGTTCCAAACTGTGAATCAACTGTTCAGAGATCCCCAGACTCCATGGGATTCCATTACAGCCCACAAGCGCATCTGAAATTCGAATGTTACAAAAGCACCAGTTTCAACTATTACACGGTTAATTGCRCTGTGCTTGTTTGATCTGAATATCTTTGAGGTTTTTCCCTTCCGATTCTTCGCAGACATCACAAAACATTGGTTTTTAGAAGTTCTTCTGTATCCTTTACAAAGATTATACTGTACTTCCATGAAAGTCCATAAAGTCAAAGGACAATATTCACAGAGTATTGGATCAGCCCTCTTGGTCTTTTAAAACACCTGGTATCAACTATCGTGATCAAGCCTATTCCTATCCACCCTGACCTTCTACACTTGATGAACAATCTTCAATGTAGCCCTGGAGATGTCTGCATCTCTATTTCTATACCACACACTTCTACCCCCCMAAAAAAGAAGCTTTCACAATTTAGTCTACTCTATTAACAAAAAAACCCAACATACATTGCAGGGGCCAAAGATAAAAAGCACGTAGGTGCTCAAGGAAAGTTCCAACAGAACACCTTAGCGTTTTTTGATTAAATTAAGTAGTGTGATACATGGATGAAAGCACAAAGAGTCAAAGGGTTTATAGATATAGATATATATACATAAAAMCCCCTGCAACTCTTTGTATGAAGATATATGTATGCACTTGTAATGGTAACACTCAGAATTCAATTCAGAAATTGATCACAGCAGGGGGGAAGATCCACCACAGATTTCAAAAGTTGGACATCTGAGCTTTAAAACAGTTTTTTTTCCTGCAGTTCTGGTTGTTCTGTTGCTCCTTCACAACACATACACACGCATACTGAAATCTCAAAGCAAGAGAYCTTAAAATAAGTTTACCATTTGCCAATGATCTTATTGATGTAGCCAGCTTTCTTCAGCAACTCTGGAAGCAGTAATTCAGAATCTGGGATTCCTCCTACTATATCCTGTGGCGTGTATGCTGCGTAAAACAAACAAAAAAATCTTTCCGACTCTTACAAATATTAGAGCAAACAGCTCATGGCTACCCATCATTAGAAGCACTGTTAGTGGATCAGAAATAGCAATTAGTTTGAAATCCCAGCAATATCACACCTTGGAAGGCCTCCCAGGCCACAAGATGAAGAAATTCATTCAGAGAGCTCCAAGGGAGATCTCCACCCACTCRCACACCATGGCCAATAACAAAGGGGGCTGCCATCACCGAACGAAGGCGAGACCCTTGAAAGGGGGGGTCGTAAAGAAAGCAAGTGCTTTAGGTGTGCACTGGAGTTGCCTTTACTCTTGCAAATTTGCTTTAGATTTTCTAAAATGAAGGCATTTTTTTCCTAAATCAAATGATTGATAAACTTGCTCAGACTGCAAGAGCTGAAAGAAATGATACATCTCTCACAGTCCACAGCTCTCGGGCCCTTGAGAATCTAAGGTGTGACTTTGGTTAGGATGGAGATAGCCAAGCACGCTTGCTGATACACCGTGTGAATCAGCACGTAGCTGCTGATTCTTGCCCAAGCGTGCTGGTCTCACGTGGCGTCTGTCACGCTGGAACCAAAATCAACCCAGAARTGTTATGAACTGGTAATCTTCCCTGGAAGCACCATGGGCACAACAGTGCTATAAAACCGCCAAGGCTGAAATGGTTAGAGAACTGGCTGTTGAATAAAACTGTAAGCAGCTTGTTCGTTACTCTGGGTGTTAACATACACCCCACGTGACTTTCTTTTACCAGACACCAATTAGGCTGCCCAGAGGAAACAATTCTCAGCCAGCAGAAGCAAATGGATCAACCAGCCTTGTTTACGTCTCTTAATTTGAGGAGCTTTTCTGCTTGACGAGGAGGAAGCAATAAATTTCACGCTTATTACCAGCAGTTAACATGGTAATCTTTTTGTGCCACTCTGGAAGATCCATAGGGGAAGATCACCGAGCCAAGCCTTTGTTCAAAGCAAAACTTCCTACAAAGCACAGAGGGAAATCAAGAGAGGAAGGCAAATCAGGAATGAAGCCCATACCATTTCTGGCGTGTGCATTCGTGGTGTAAAAACCATTCCTCACTGGGAGACGGCCCGTCAACAGTGCTGCCCTTGCTGCAAATAACAAGAAAAAACATTTTATTTTACATGCATTCTCTGCTTTAATATTATCATATTAAGGCTGAGGACAGTGCACTGATTGAAGCATGTCAGTGTCCTTTTGCCACAGCCAGCTACTAAGATCACTCACATTAGAACAGGTAGCAACTCCCCTCTCCAGTGAGCCATGAGATAGCCGGGCTCTGACACGACGCCGTTTGAGTTATTCCAGGACAAACCTGACTGAAATTTGGCCCCTCTGTTAAATTACCCACTGCTAAACAGTAATTACTTTCAATAGTTAACGTAGCAGCCCTCCTATCTCAGTAATTCTAAAAGGAATACCTGACGTATATATGTAAGAGGAAATTGTAACAGAAACCGATTACGTGCTTAAGGCTAAGTTTTCAAGCTTGCCTGAACAAAAGTCACGTAATAGTGAAGAAAGAGCTGTCCAGCTTTGACAATAAAAGTCAGGGCTTGGCTGCAGGCAACATTTAAACAGATGTTTATGCATGTGCAGTACCACCACTGGACTTAGCAGGACTTCGGCATATTTTAAATGCCTTTTCTGAGCAAGGACGTCATCAGCACACTGACAAATTATATCTGAAATGAAAGCCCAAATAAAAAGTCCCTGTTTCTCGTTTTTGTTTCAGTTCTTGGCTGCCAATCAGGTTTGAGGAAAAAAGAAAGAAAAGAAACCCCACCCCACAGAAAAACCAATAAGGATAAAAATATCTGCGTCTCCCAGACCCAAACGTTTCTTTTATCTCTTACCCCGTCCCCAAGAATCTTGCAAGCCACCAGGGTCAAAAGCAGAACACAACCTGCTGCCAGTCCTTGCATGAAAGTCTCACCAAAGCCAATGGAATCAGACAAACTATGTACAAACTATGTTCAGCAACAATTTAGATACTGCTTTGTCTGTTTATCCCAGAATAAGAAAGATGAAAAAAATGCAATGACTGAGGCTAGAATACTAAACCAGAATGGTTTAAAAAAATCCTTTAGCTGGACTGATTTGATCACTAAAACACCGCTTTGTATGAACCGAAGATTGTAGGTTTTCCAATCAAAACATAAATAAAAAGGGAGCAAAATGCAAGATCAAAGCACCAAATCCAAATTCTGCCCTGAGGGTAATCACTAGTTTGGTTTGCTAGTTCATGTCAGATGCTGGCAAACATCCCAATCTTCTCAGAAGGTGGCATGCTTATATGCTAGTTCAAAACTCAAGTTTACTTACACGGAGAACAGAGTGGGTTGGCAGTATAAAAATCCAGGAAAAGCATCCCTTCTGAAGCCATCTGGTCTAAGTTAGGAGTTTCCTTAGAAGGCTCTCCAAAAGCTCCCAAATCACCCCAACCCATCTGTAAAAAGAACACACCAAATGATGTAAAAGTACTTTTACTCTGCCACAACGACAATGCTTCTGGGCCCACGTAATACTTTTATTGTATCCCTTCATTTCTAAATCTTTATAGCGCTCATCTCCTTATTTAGGGAGTACTTCACAAACATGATAAACATGATCTTCCCCAACCCTGTGAAGTAGGGAACTATTACAGTTTTCATTGGCAAGTGGGAAACCGAGGCACGTGTGAGATTAAATGACTTGCTAACAGGCGTTAAAACACTTGTAGCAGAACTGGGTAAGAACCCTAATGCCTCCACTCTTACTCAAGTGCCTGAAGCCTGGCAAGCGCACACATCCCAGGGAGGAAAAGGAAGTTACACATGATATGCTCAGTGTTGTACAGCTGCAAAGCCTGACCCTGCAGTCCCTGGCTACGTGTCTTTGTGTTGGACCATCGACCCCAGGACTCCATCTCAGCCCGCTGCATCTACCCACCCATCTGTGTATACCTAACCAGAAAGGCAAGGAAAAGGTCTAAMCTCAAAAGCAGTGCTGCAGGAAGAGAGAGAAAGTGTTTATTTTAAAAGCAAGCTCTGGAGAGAAACCTGCCAGAGGCATCATATGTCAGTCTGCTTATTTGCAAGACAGTGGTTTCACCCTGTGTCTTCCTCTTAATTCAGAGAGGTCACACGCCAGGAGAACCGTAAAATTGCCATCACATTGTCTACGTTCATTGCTGAAAACTATTACTGGTAAGAATACAAATAAAAGTAAGTGACTTAAAACAGAAGGTTCTAGAAGGGAACAATTTAATGAGCAATTAGGCACCACGGTTGCTGGAGATTATATTATGCTTTAAAAAAGGCAATAGCTTTCTTTAATACAGATGCGTATCAGGTGAGCAACTGATATGGAGGGCGTAATGTATTGAGATATTTAGAAAACCATCTGTCTGGTCCCATTTGAGAGTCTAACATTTACACTGCAGTGGTGCAGTTTGGAAAAGAAAATTGTTGCAGAGCCGGCTGTTGAGGTTTGAGCGAGGAACAATTAAATGGTACCACCTAACACTGGGATGTGGAATTAAAATGGATTCAACRGGATCACTCGCGAGTTCTTGATTCTTCAGTATCTTTATCATCAAGGAAGGAAGAAAAAAAGAACATCATGTTGCTCTAATTCACACACAGTGACAGAGTCACAGAAGTTACAGAAGGATYAAAGGAAAAAAGACCATGGAGATGTGTTTTTAATGAACAGCATATTAAATAAATAAATAGTTCACAGAAGCTCCAGTCAGGATCTGTGCCTCATCATGTCTCGTGCTGTACCAACACTTCTAGARTGGGATAATCACTGTCCCAAGGAGCTTTCATCTTGCAAATTACAAATGCCAGCTTGGGGGGAAATATTCCTGAATGGAAAATTGAGATGGACTGCCGGAGGCTCAACTGGCCAGAAAAACTAGGCTTACAAGGTAATTATCTTGTACAGGAGTGTAGAACCACTATGAAAACAACAGTCATGTTGAATTGGCAGAACGGAGCCAAACAGGCGATAAGAGCTTGCCCACCCTTCGAGTCACATACCCACCCTCATTAGCTTTTCGAGTAGCTTAAAACTGCACACAACGCATTTCTACTACAAACACACCTGAAAGATGACATGAAARTATTAGAAAAGAAGCAGAACAGGAAGATGGCAGCAACTTGAATGTGTTGGAAATGAATGTAGTTCCTTAACCATGTGGCTAAGACCACTACAGGGTGCAAAAGTGAAAAGACTTCTGGTTGGAAACAAATCTGTGATTATTTCTGCTCTTTAATGAATTATAGCCTTTCCCCCCCCCCCCCCCCAGTTCAGAGAGCAAAAATTAGCGGAATTAGTTTTCTTCTTGTTTAGTTTTTCAGGAGGCAGGTTTGGGTTTCTAAAACATTTCCTGAAATGTATTGGAGTTTCTTTGTCTACACTTGTAGATGCACCTGATGCAGTGCTACTACAACTACATCCATCGCTCGTATTAGAAGATATTGCCACAATTATTTTTGTAGGCTACAAAACCAAGCCTTAACCTCAGAATGATCCTATCAAGGTTTGAAAAYCACCAAGGCACCCTGTTTTTCAACATTTACCAGCCGGTGGAATCCTTTGCCAAGGACTGTGGAGTTAATTGCTCAGTCATTATGAATGGACTGATAGATAASATGATTAGACTTCTAGATAAGGTATGTAGGTGCGTAAGCACCAATTCCAAAAGACTTGTGTATGGGCTTGACTTTATAAATCTGAGAAGTCTCATCTGTTTTCATCCACACACAAGGATTAACAAGAGGTTTGTGTGCAGTGTCTCTAGTACAGGTCACCTAGGGCAGCTCTGCCCCGAAGGAGGGGCAGGGCAGGGATACACCGGGCCTGGGCCTTCCTTACATTTCTTCACCACTTTTTTACGCAAAATCTGGAAAGGACTCAAGAAAGAAAGCAACCGAGCATGATGGCTTTCAGCGTAAGTACTAACTTATTCAAATATTCCTGCTTATTTCAGTCAAACTTTTCCAGACCATCGCACCAACCCGTGAGCTGCGCCTGAATCACTGTGCCGAAGACCTCTGACGATGAATCACGGGACAGACCCTGGCCTGCCGACAAAGGGAATAAAGGCAGCCCACGGCTGAACACRGAGGTCACGCCACCTGGAAGGGATGATGTGTGAACCTGGGAACTGCGACCTAGGGAGGGTCGTGCACATCAGGGAGAGCTCTGCTCCGCTGGAGTTAGTGAGACAGCGCTCTAGGGAGCACAAAGTAGCAAATAAATCCTCAAGACACRCTCTCAAAACACACGTCTTGCCAGGCCCCAAAATTGCCCTTGATGTGCACTTAGGAGGATGTCCAAAAAGAGTAATTTGCAGGATAAGGCTCACGGGGAGCCAACTTGATGAACCCTCTATTTAAAGGCCTCTGCCTCGGCACCGGTACAGCTTTGGATCCAGCCCACRCGCCATGAAGCTCCCGCGAGCTCGGGGACAACCACCACGGCACCTCTGACGTGCCGGGCACGCACCACAAACAAATTTCCCAGGCATCGGCAGAACGTTTCCGACAGCGGCCCTGCCCGCAAGGCGCTGGTGCTCAAACCGTGCCCCACTCAGCACCCATCACCAGGGCCTGGGAGAGGGTGGGCCACCCCGGGAGCCCCTCCACCAGCCCCGGGACCCCGCCTCACCACGAGGGCCCCGCTCTCACCCCGATGACAAGCCCCCCCCAGCCCACCCCCTGTCACAAGCACGATATGGAAGCCCCAATTTCCCTCATCCACACCGACTCCTTCCCAGGAACCCAAGCCCCTCTCTGGGGAGAGGCACCCAGCCCCCTTCTTGGCCACAAACAGGGCCCCCTCCCCGGTGACCAACGTCTCCACCCTAACGCCCCCCTCAGCGCCACCCCCCCCCCCCCCCAAGTGACACGGGCCCCCGTCCCCTCTCCCAGTGACAAGTGTCCCGTCCCCCGGGCCCCCCCCGGCCCCACTCACGTCGTCCATGAGGAGGAGGAGGAGGTTGGGCGGCGCGGAGGCCGCGGCGGGGCCCAGGGCCCAGCAGAGGCAGAGGGGCACCAGCACCGCCCTCGCCATGGCAACCGCCGCCCCGCGCGCCCGCCGCGCGTCACGTGAGCGCCGCCCGCCTCACGTGACGCGCGGGAGGGGCGGGGCGGGACACGGTGGAGGCGGAGACAAGATGGCGGTGTGCATCGCCGTGATCGCCAAGGAGGTGGGGCGGGGGTGAGCCTCAGGTTGTGGGGCCTGAGAGAGGCAGTGGGGCAGGCGGGGCCGTGGGGCCTGAGTGGGGCAGTGGGGCCAGGTGGTGTCATGGGCCCTGAGTGGGGCCATGGGTCCAGCTGGGGCCATGAGGCCTGAGTGGGGCAGTGGGGCCAGGTGGGGTCGTGGGGCCTAAGTGGGGCTGTGGGGCTAGCTGGGGCCATGAGGCCTGAGTGGGGCCATGGGTCCAGCTGGGGCCATGAGGCCTGAGTGGGGCAGTGGGGCCGTGGGGCCTGAGCAGGAGTGAGGAGGGGAGCGGGACTGGGGCTGTGGGGCTGGGTGAAGGAGTGGGGCAGGGTCTCAGGTTGCAGGGCCCGAGCGGGGGTGAGGGGAGCGGGGCAGAACCTTGGCAGATATGGGGGGAGCAGGACAGAGCCTGGAAGTTGAAGTGGGCTGGGCGGGAGCAGGCTGGGACCAGGGCAGGGGGAGCTGGCRTAGCGAGCGCAGGGACCGTGCGAGGTGTCCTGTTGCCAGAAGAGGGGTTTTCTGAGGAGTTGAGGGGGGCAGGTCAATGGGGGGGGGGCTGAGCCTTGTGCAGTGCCTGCGCAAATGATTCTCCTGCCACTGGCGTATGGAGATTGATCTGTTCCACAAGTGCTGCAAGGTGTAAAGGGGGCCTGTGCTGTGACGGCTGTGAACGTAAAACGATTAAAATATCTTGCTTCTGACAGCAGCGATTCTTAGCGTAAAAGCACTGCCGAGGCATSAGCCGTCACTTGCACAGCGGAGTGCCCGGTCCTAGTTAGTGTTATTTTTTTCTCCTTCTCAGAACTATCCGCTCTACATCCGGAGCGTTCCAACCGAAAACGAGCTGAAGTTCCACTACACCGTGCATACTTCCCTCGATGTCGTGGATGAAAAGATCTCTGCGATGGGCAAGGCTCTTGTAGATCAGAGGGAACTCTACTTAGGGCTCCTCTACCCCACTGAAGACTACAAGGTGTATCTTTCTAATGCCTTTTGCCATGCCAGCATGTATTTAGAGGATCTTTCTTGCGAGTGGCTGTGTGTGGGAAACCTCTCTTCCTACTTGATGCCACGTTAAAGACATCAGCAGAAAATTTACAGACTTGTTCGCTGACCAGTTTGYCAGGCAGAGGTTCTGGTTTGGTGCTTTGGTCAGTTCAGCAGCTGCTTCGTTGCCCAACCAGGTGGTGGAAAAATTTACCTTTAGCCTACGTGARGGAGTGCAGGGAGTGACTAGTGTCCGGTGCAGCTAGACTTCACCTTTCATAACCTGGGTGCTTTACTCCCTGCTTAGCTAAAACAGTTCACTGTGACTAGAACAAAGCTTAGACTCTTTAATAACACCAGTGAAAGTAGCAGAAGTATGAAGGTCTCTCTGGTCAAGTACCTAAATCCCAGGTGTGGGATTCTCTAAAATCTGTACTCCATGTTTTTAACAACACCAAGTTGATCTTTTGAACTTTGGCTTTTTCTCTGAATCCCGCAGATGGAAGTTATCAGCAGACCTGTTTTCTGGGTTTTCATAAACTGGTTGTTAATTTTTGAAGTCTCAGGTCACACTACCTTATATTAGAAGATCTTCAGGTCTCTGATTGTGGTCTCCCAAACACAAACAAATAAGGTGGCTGTGTTATTGAAATGGTTCTTATGAAAAGAGAAACYCTTACCAAAATAGCTAGCGGGAGGCTGCTTCTGAAATTGCAAGGCATGTCTTACCGGCTGGTGTAGGAACAAGCTTGACCTGGAGTTACCGAAGATGGGAGAAGTCAGGTAGAAAGTTCCTGCAATCTAGTGCCTTGCTTAGCTCATCTAGTCCTAGTTATGTGCTGGGCGCAGCAAGAACATGATGTTTCCTCACAGCTTGTTTCTTTGAGTGTATTCCAGCCTTGTTTTAGTTGCTTTGCCAGGCTCTGGTGTGTCGGAAGCACATGCCTTAACAGCTGCACAGATACGGCTACGTGACAAATTCGAAGGTGAAGTTTGTTATGGTGGTGGATTCTTCAAACACAGCGCTTCGAGACAATGAGATCCGCAGCGTAAGTGCAGGAAATCAGAGCACAACTTGCCACATCAGTGTTTTTGCTACTTCCGCTTATTCATAAAGTGCTGAGAAGCAAAAAAWAATTAATTAAACTACAATCCCTTTTCAGATGTTCCGAAAGCTGCATAATTCATATACAGACATAATGTGTAACCCTTTTTATAACCCTGGGGATCGTATCCATTCCAGGTAAGTGGGTTGACCATACTGATCTTTCTGATCTTTGTCACCTTTCTGGAACTTGCAGTGTACCTATGATGTAACAGGACTAAGAGCATAACCCCTGTGGTTGACCGGTTCAGATGTGCATGCTCTAACTGCCTAAATGGAGAACAGCTGTGTTGTCTTTGGGCCATTGCTGCATAACARAAAACTCTGATAAGTCTCAGGAGAAGTTACACTGAACTCTCACTCCCACCTCAGAACTGGTGCTAGAAACATTGGCTCAAGAAAAGTAATTTCTTGGGGAGAGAAAGTTACCTGTTTCGTAGGCAAGTATGAGCATAAACATAGATAAATAGAGCAGGTTAAACGGAGTGAACAACTGYACTTGTCCTGGGCTTATCCCTGGGTAAGGGCAGGTGGGCTTTCAGCATGTGTAATTCCTCACGTGTGAGGGCCAGTGCCCCCMACTTCTCATCTGGAAATCTCCCAGGGAATGTTAATGATGTTGAGAGTTTCTATTGCCTAGGGAAGAACAACTTCTTTTACACTTTGCTGAGGCAGGTCTACAGCCAGGATAAGACCTGTCCTTCCTTCCACTTAATTAAAAGTCATTATTTACTCAGTGGAGCATGCTGTAGTTAAAGAGTGAAACCCTGTATTCAGCCTGGGGAGAGCCAGCTTGTTAACCAGTAAGAGGCATTGTTAGCCATTGGTTGTGTTACAAGAGATCTGCTGTGCAGAACTAGCTGCTTCCTTTAATGCTCTGTGTTCATTTCCTTCTCTAGGGCTTTTGATAATATGGTGAACTCCATGATGGTGCAGGTGTGCTGAGGCTCTGCCCCTTCTCGTCCGAGTACATTCCCCGTGCACAGGAGTGTGCCTACAAAGTGATGTATATATTGTCTTCATTGTGTCATATTTTAAATTTATTCTATSTAAAATAAACTCAACATCTGCAAGGTCTGAATGCATTTCCACTCTAGCAAACCTGAGCACAGCACAGAAGTTTGCTGTTCAGCTTTATGCCTTCAGGTAACATGTGAGAGCCAGCTCTTCCTTCAAGAAGGTCGGCTGTGTCAGGAGGTKTGTTCCCTACAGAAATGCGTGCAGCTGCGCCTCTGTGCAACTSGGATGTTTCTGCAGAAATTGGGCTTTGTGTAAAAACAGCAGTTCCTGCTGTGCTTGTGATTAGAGCAAGCACAGCTGCACAAGAGACAGCTAAGAGATTATTATTAGGGTCAACCTAGATTTCAGTCAGCTGAGGGGCACAGATAGTGACACTGTTCCTCAGAAGTAGTGGTGCTTCAGAGCAGTTCCTCTGAAGCAGGAGCAGCACGTCAGCAACAGCAGTCCTTTTGCTCTTTGCTGGCCCCCTTCGCTGCTGCTCAGGACTGCTCATCCTGACGGGAACATCACAAGCAATGCTTATTTCAAACACACTTGGGCTCCTTGTCCTGTTTTTTCCTTAGCTGGAAGCACTCAGATCTGTATTTACTCCGTTAGTTCTTGGAAAGAGAAAACGGCAAGTCAGCCRAAGGCTCCAGGTTTCTCTACAACCCCAGCCACTGTTTCTGTACTTGAGAAAGCTCTGGCAGACGGCAAACAGCTGGGCTCAAAGCACCACCTTGAACCCCACCAAGCCCTGCACTGATCTTACCTTCCTGGGGAAGATCTTTTGAGTGACTCACATTTGACAGTATTTGCTGTTATCGCTTTGCACCTCATTCAGACAGGTCGGGCCCACTTAACAGCATTTCTAGCCCGGGTCAGGGAGCACAGGTAGTGCAGCTGGGGTAAATCCACACCAAGAGATTAAGACATCAGGATTGCTCAGCTGCCTGGCTCATTCCAAACTAATCTCTATTAGCATCTCCTCCCCCTGCAGCTCCCTGCTGTTCTAATTAAAGACTACCAAATCAATAGCAGGTATTTATATAGAAAAAAATACAAGCTAGACTAGAAAAGCATCCCAGCATCTTAATCACTTGTGCAGCACACTCAGGCTACACAAGGCTCTGCAGCTACAGCAAGTTCAGCAGAGGTAACGCAGGCAGACACAAGCACTGAGCAGCTACTCGGTGCTTTTCACACACCTCTACTCCAAGTCTTCCCTGCCCCACAGGCAGCATCTATACTTCAAGCACCTAATCGGTTAAAAATRCATAACGCAGCTAAAAATACAAAACAAAAAAATAGCTGCACGGCTCCAAAGGATACAAGAAGCCTGGAGAAAGCCAGGTCAGCACGGAGTGTCAGCTCACAGCAGCACAGTCTCACTGCAGATGAAGTTCACACAGCAGGATCATTTATTTTAAAAATAAGTGACATTTACAGTACTTTCTCAAACAGAACTTAAATACATTTAATCAACAACWACCTGTCAAATAATGGGAGATGAAAGTGAGCCTCTCCCACCATCCAAACAAGGCACAGCTGTACACTGCTATTCCAAAACATTTTCATATAAAAATCTTCACTCTCTTCACTGACAGAGACAGGAGCTCAGCATTTCCTCTTCCACAAGAGAGTCCAAACACCCCAAAGTAGTTTTTGTTAAAAATTAAGTGTYAAGAAAAGCTACTAAATGGAAAGTTTAAAGTCCTAGAAAAAGCCAGTTTTATAGTCTAAGCCTAAGGGTAGCTCGGATCAAGGCCAGCCTCAGCAGCACAGTCCACGCTGGGCAAAGTGCAAAATCAACACAACACGAAGAGTTAAGGCCCCAAGCTTTAAAAAAAAAAAAATCCTGAGATCTTAAGGAAAAAAAAATATCAGTCAGATTTTTAGCCTGGCAATGCCCCCTGAGCTGTGAAAAGCTGCTTTAGGAGTCAGTCGCATCTGTTGCGTCTGGGTTAGAGGAATCCTAACCAAGGATCCCGAAAGATTAGCGTGAGAATTACGTAATAAAACTGATTTCAATGCAGAACTTMACACAGTAATGCTGTCTGCTGCTGTTCACAGCCTGCATCTTTTAACACAAAGTTTTTCCTTTAAAAACGAGCGGTTTCAGAGCTCRTAAACACAAGATCAGCAGGAAGGGGAAGCGCCAGGCAGTGCTTGTTCCCCGCTACCCAGCTCCCGTGGTGCGCTTCGGTCCTGACCCTCTAGCTCAGCTGGGCTCACACCATCCCCAAACGGGGATCAGGAGCAGGAACGGTGACGGTAGTAAAGAGGAAGATCAGACCAAATTTGCAGCATGATGAGATGATTTTGTAATGCTGCTACCGCTAGAAATAAAGTAAAATGATGCGTTAGCAGCACTCTGATCCCTGTAGCTTTGGAATAAAGGCAGGAGGGTGCAAGAGGGGGTTGTTARCTTCTGAAATAAAAGGGAGGAAGGGTTTTGTGACACCCAGGTCTTGTTTAACCACCACAGAGATACAGAGGCTTCCAGAGAAACAGCAAAGGATGCTTTTTCCCACCCCTGGTTGTTAGATGTGTAACAGCAGCAACRAGCTAAAAAACAGACCCAAAACACATTGTTAGGCTCCATCCTCTTCCCAAGAAGAAAGTCAGAAATCCACAAGGCTGATGGCGTTAAGGAAAAGCTCTCCAGCAGTCAGGTCCAGAGCTGCAACCCAAGACTTTCTCCACTGATCTGGAGGAGAGAACAGTCTTTGGAAAGGTCTTTAGGATCTTCTTAYAGGCAAGAGAAAGCAACTCCCAGCTCCTGTAGGAACAGCTGGCAAAGCTGAGGGTGCTTCATGGGCYGCGCAGGACAGGTCCGCCCTCGCAGTGGGGTGGAGGGCACCCTAAAAGCCAAATCAGGTTTACACCAAACCCTTCAGTACAGCCCTCTTCTATGGGGTGAGGATGAGACTTGATTGTCTGGGAAAGCTCTTCCCCCTTCCCAGGTCRGGGTGTTCTCTGGAATGAGACTGTTCTCGACGAAAATGCAATCCTCTAAGCAAAGCTACGGTGAGCCCCTCCTGGGATGCTGGCAGGGATCCCGCAGGTGGAGCAGATCCAGTCTTCCCTCCTGCAGCCCAGCACTCACCAGTAATCCTCACGGCCAGGCAGATGGCATTTTAAAATTAATCTTTCTGGCTTGGGTAGGCATATTTTTAAATCTCTCCAATCCCATCTCCTCATTTCAGTCCCATCGGCATCACCAGGGCAGTCCAGTCCTTTCTAGTACGGAAAATACCACGGCAGCAGCCTTGCCCGACCCCTGAACAAGAACAAAACCAGCATCCTAAAGCACAGGGGCATTGCTCAGCTGAGATGCCAAAAAGCACAGCTACGGGCCCCTCCGCCCCTCCAAGAGCTGGGATTCACCGTTCTGCCCCAGCTAACCCAGCGTACCCCCCAAAACGACAGGGGAGCCCCAAAGCCAGGCACGGCTCTGGGGACTGGTCAGGCTGGGACTGTGATGCCCACCCATCACCGCCGAAATCCCTGCAGGGATCAGGGGGACAGCAGCAAGTTTCCAGGTGTTTCTTCCACCCCCAAAGCTCCTCTCCGCTTCCTCCCGCAGTGCCGAAGGGGCCGYGGCATCGTTGAAGCTAATCTGCAGTGAGCTCATGGATGCACGAGCGGCGGGAGGTGTGCCGGAGAATAGCTCCAGGCCTGTGCTGGGGACGCGAGGGATGCCGGGATGGGTCAGCCGTGCCATCGCTGGCTGCTCACCTCGGTCCTTCCCCATCTCGGCTGCCCACAGTCCCCCCGAGGTGCCCGTGTCCCAGCCAGACCAGCCACCAGGCTCCTGCCGACCCCACGGACATCGGGGTGATGCTAACAGCACGCGACGGGCCGGAGACATCTCTAGCGTGGGTCTCCAGGAGGATACTCCTGCCAGAGCCGTTCTCCATCCTCCTGGCCACGCCAGGGTGGGAGGTTCAAAGCTGAGAAGCTGAGCGCAGCCAGAGCGAGGGGCGGTTATCCCCATCCTGCGGACACCCTGCTCCACAGGGATCTTGACCCAAACACACAAGGAAAACCCCCGCCCGGCCACTCACCTGTACGTCCTCCCTCGCACCCTCGGGTGCTGCCCTCCGTAGTAGCCCCCCCGCTGGGCCAGCCCTCCCCGGGCTTGGAAGCGGCCCCGGTAGCCCCCACGGTCGGTAGTGCTGATGCCCGGCATGTTGGTCCTCTTGGGCAGCACCTGGAAAGCAGGAGGTGGCTCAGCCGGTGCGGCCAGCACCGGGGTTCAGCACAGCCCCATGCACGTGGGRCTGGGAGGGAKGGAKGGATGGATGGATGGATGCACCACCCCGGGGCCTCATCCAGCTCTCACCTTAATGACACGGCCTCTGAACACACTCTCGTCCAGCTCCACYGCAGCCTTCACGGAGCTCTTCTCTTCAAACTCGATGTAGGCGTACCTGCAAGKGGACGGGGTGAGCCCCAGGGACACCCCGCTGCTCCCAAAGGCTGGGGAGCACAGGGCAGCRCCCTCGACACCCCAACCCCAGCCCCCGCGCACAGTGCTGACCCTTTGGGATGCCCCGAGAACTTGTCGCAGAGGATGGTCACTCGGTTGATCTGCCCGCAGCTGTTGAAGTGAGACTCCAGCTCTTCCGCCGTGCCCCCATAGTCCACCTGCAATGACAGTCCCAGCCCCTCCAGTGCCACTAGCCAGCCCCCCCAGCTCGTGGGTCTGCAAAACCCAAATCCAAGAGACAGCTCCCCCCTTTGAGGGAACAAGCAGTGCTGCACAGCTTCCAGCGGGGTATTTTGGGGAGCTGACACTTGCAACAGATTATCTGCAAGTGGCTAAGGATCACGGGCGGATGCTGAGCCACATTCCCAGTCTGGGCTGGGCAGAGGAGAAACATTYGGGATGGGACCAGCCAGCCTTCGGTGGGGGGCGGATGGGCCTCTGTGCTAGGGATCTCGGACATACTTCCAGCTGGGCAAGGAGCAGCGAGGTGGGCTCTGCTCCAGGGTGTCCCACTTACATTGCCCACATAGATGGATCGCTGGTCAACCTCCATCTTCTCCTCGGTTGTCTTTGGGAAGAGACCTGCAGAGACGAGGGCTGCTTTGTCACGCTGGAGAGAGCCGCAGGAGCCCTCCTGCAGAGGGATGTCTGTCCRTGCAGTTCTGCTCCCAGCATGGATGTCACCGAGCTGACACACTGCAAACCCCCGGGTCCCCAGACATGTCCAGGCATACCCAAATCCCCACACTGCTGCCTCCTCCTCCTCCATCCCCTTGTCCCTTTTCTCTTCACAAAAAAAAACCCACAGGGTGACTGCTCTACTGGAGCTGTTGGTGCTAAACTCAATTACTTAACTGAATTAAATTTAATTAAGTTAATTTACTGCAACTTGGCCTGCAAAGGTAGGAGGTAAGAGTGGATACAACCTGCATTAGCACCACGCCATCCCTGGGACCCCATCCCTCACCCACCTTACGTGTCCAGCCCCAGGCTGCCAGGAGAGGCAGAGCCACATGCTCTGGCTCCGATCGTCACCCGGAGCCTCAGAGGTGTCCCTGGGCAGGGGCACAGCAGCACCCAGGGACCRCTCGTACCTGCCTCCAAGCTCGTGATGAGGCAGCTCTCAGCTTCCAGCTGCAACTCCTTCAGCCTCTCATCCTCTTTTTCCATCTCTCTCACTCTGGCTTTGATGGCCTCCAGCTCCTGAAACCCAAACCAAGACTTGCGTGAGCAGCACACGGAGYCAGGACACCCCAACCCTGCTCCCCACCCTGGGCTGGGACGTTGCAGCGCTGCACAGCACACACCTCCACCAGCAGTGCCCTCCCAGGCTGGGGACAAGGGTGGGCTGGCTGCTGGGGACAACAGCCTGTCCCACAAAAAGGGAGTTCAGCTCCAAGCTTCACTGGGGAGAAAGAACAAGGAAACGTTCCTTTCCTGTGCTTGSCTGTGAAGCAGCGAGGCCCCAGCAGCACCAGAGCTGCCAGAGGGAACCGGAGATTTAAGCTGGTGATGAACAGGAGCCATTTACTCCCGCTCAGCCGGGCAGACATCTCAGCAGTGAAGGCTAAGCAGCAGGAGAGTGACAATTCAATTTCCAGCTTCTCAGCTCAGGGATTTTAACATCAGGCCCCCAAGATTATTCTTATTGTTAATTTTTGGAAGCGCTTGAAGAGAGGTGTAGAAAGTTTCCCATTTCCTTAGAGAAACAGGGAAAATTGATTCCACACACAGCCAGGCACTCACTGGGTCTGGCACAGCCAGCTCCTCCGCACGGTCCCTCTCCCGGTGGCTCAGGTCAGAGCCGTCATCTGCAGCCTTCTGCAGAGCTGCCATCTCCGTCACGTCCCAGGACGCCTCCACTGCTGCCAGGGACGGCGGGTCCTGCCACCAGATCCCTGAAGTGTCCAGGAAGAGAGGACTGGGCAGGAAGAGGGGCAAAAAGCCATTTAACAAACAAACAGCCATTTAACATAGAACCTAAAACAGAACGCCAGCCAGGCAAGGGCTTTAAGGGTGCTTCCAGCAGAAGGATGAACAGGTGCCACCGAAGCAGTCTGCTCTCAGTGCTGCAGGCAGGCTTGCAGCAAGACCCCAGAACTGCAGGAGTAAGGGCTACCAAAAGGTCTCCAGTTCATACTGAGCCACTTCCCAACTCAKGGGGCTGCAGAGGAGACCTGGAAGCAGCTTCCCTTAGGAGAAAAAAAAAGGCACACGCACCACAGCCTGCTGGCAGGGAAGAAGAGGCAGGACCTGCTCCCCCAGCAGAACTCCCTGGCTGCACAGAGAGAGCACCAAGGAGCCCCCACCCAAACAAAAGTAATCCTGCACCCTTTCAGCCCCGGGCTCCTGCCTTCAGCCCACAAAAGGGCAAACTCTCCCACCTGTGAGTGGGAAGCTGACCCTGCTCCAGCCCGGGGAGCCTCAGCGCCTGTCACCAAGCCGGGCCCCCTCCCGGTCCCCCCGCCGCGGACCCACCTCGCCCGGCCCCCGAACATGCTGCGCTCTCTCCGTGGAGCCGGCGGGACCAGCCGAGCGGCGCCACGTGCGGATCGCCCGCCACCACGTGCGCCTCTCCCGCCGGCGGCGCCACTTTCATACATCAGAGGCCAATCAGCGCAGGGCGCGCCGCCAGGCCCCGCCCCGTGCCGGCAGGGCGGGGGAGGCGGCACCGCCCGGCCATGACCCTGTAGCCGCGRGTTCGAGTCCCGGGGGAGGCCGGGGACACGCGTATGCCCGTGGGGTGGGTCGACACGCATGGCCGGGCGGGGGCACAGCCCCCCGTTTTTAGGGACACCCCCCCGGCCCTCCTTGTCCACCGACCCCGCTGGTGGCGCTGAGGACCACAGCCAGCTCCCAGCAGCTGCCCCTGGCACAGCGGGAGCAGTGGGGCATCCCGAGGGGGTGCAGCATCTGCAGCAGGGAGGGGAGATCCCTTTGGGTTCCCTGGAGACGACCGTGAATGTCMCCCACCGCTGACACCCCTCCTCAGAGCTGGACGTGGGGCAGGGACCGACCCCAAGGCTATAACAACCCCCCCCAGGGTGGGGGGCATGGGGTGCAGGCCGCTGCCGGGAGATGGGGGTGAGGGCGCCCAGCACAAGCCCAGGCTACGGAGCCTCCGGTTGATATTAAATTGTCTTTATTACACAGATACAGAGTTAAGAACAGACATAACCTGAATCATAAAGTTTACATCTTTCACAGGTCAAACATACAGTACACTTAGAGAAAGCGGGAAACAGCAAGGGGGGGGGGACAGCATGCCGAAGGAAAGTCCTACCACGTCACCTCTCTCGGCTGGCCCCCAAAACCCACGCGGCGGGGCAGGGCAGGCTGCCACCGTGCCCACCTGGCCCTGGCGGGGGGCTCTGGTTTCCAGCACCCCAGGGACCCCCGTGCCCCGCCGCCCCTGTCCCCAGGGCTGGCAGGGTGACGTGGGCAGGGCTCAGCCCCACACGGGACCGGGAAGCGGTGCTGCCCACGCAGCCGGCAGCGAGGGGGGATGGCGGCACGACACCTCCCTCCCAGGGCCGTGGCGTTCGGTGGCATCGGAGGAGCCCCCGGGGCTGCCACCGCAGTGGGGACACCCCAGCACAGTTCCTGGGACCTGGGAACAAAGTGGCATCTTGTCCCCGACCTCAAACCCACCGGGATCCAGGGGGGCACCCCAAGGAGAAGGGGGGACCTGGCAGGCCCCGTAGAAGGAGGGTGAGGAGAGGCTGCGGGGGGGTTATGGAGGTCTCCAGCAGTGATGGAGCAAAGCCCAGGGAGGTGTGGKACCCCCACTCCAGGGTACCCGGCCTGGCCGGGATGCGGCACTTTGGTTTCAGCTGGGATTTCGGATTGGGAACACGAGGAGGAGCTGGAGAGACCCTCGCCCACCGGGGATGGGGCCCCGGTGCCACGGTCGGCACCGGGGCAGAGCCACGTCTCTCCTGCCACCTCCTCCAGCCTGGTGCCGCAGCCAGCACCCAGCACCCAGCACCCAGCACCCAGCACCCAGTACCCCGGGCTCTGCCTCCCCGCGGGGACCGGGACCTCGGGCAGGCTGTCCCCACGCTGCCAACACCGTCCCCCAGGTCCAGCCGCGATGGGGGGGAGGAAACCCAAGAAGGGGAGCTGTGGGCGGCCACGGGGACCCAATCTGGCAGAGGACTGTGTCCGGCCACCCCGTGTCCCCAAGCTGCCCTACAGCCACCGGGGTGTCCCTACCCCCTGGCCAGGCTGCGCCGGCACCACGCGGCTCATCCGTCTGCCATCTCCCAGATGCCACAAAGCCACCAAAGGACATGGCTCGGGCACAGCGTGGGGCATGCGTTCCCTGGCCCCCCGCACGCCCCAACACCATTTTGGGGCAAAACCCCGTGGAATCGCCTGCCGCTTCGGCCAGCGCCTCCCCGGCCACCGCGGCCCCCTCCACCGCCACATCATTCCGACCCCGCGGCTGCACCGCCGCTGCCATCCTCCTGCATCACTAATTTTTTGGGAAATATTACACTTTAAAGCTGTCGTTCTGGTTTGGACGTCTGCTAGCGCTGCGCCACCCGTCCCCTCCCTCCCTCGGCTTTTGGTTTCAATGCAAGGTTCTGTAGGGTATTTTTATTATTATTTAAAAAAAAAAAAAAGAAAATAATAATTAAAAAAAAAAGCAAAACAGAAGGGAGTGGAAACGAGAGCAGACTCTGTGGAAATGCTCTCGTCCGCGGTTTCCCGGCGAGGCGGAGGTAGAGAGGCAGAGCCCCGGCACGGAGCCGGGCCAGGGGCACGTGGGGACACGCGGGGACACGCGCGGCGGGAAGGGCAGGGACGAGATGGACACCCGGGAGAGCAGGCGGCCCCGCAGCAGGTGCATCTGCAATACTCTTATATATTACCTCTTCTCAGGAAACGTAAGAAAAATAGACAATATTACATATGTCACACCATAAATAAAGTGAACAGTCACTCAAGGGGCACCCAGCAAAGCTCCCAGCCTCGGGGTGCACATAAACCCCCCGGGGGGATGCACTGAGGTCTTGGGGTGCACAGAAACCCCCCCCGGGGGATGCACCAAGGTCTCGGAGTGCACAGAAACCTCCCTGGGGGGGATGCACTGAGGTCTTGGGGTGCACAGGAACCCCCCAGGGGGATGCACCGAGGTCTTGGAGTGCACAGAAACCCCCCGGGGGGGGATGCACTGAAGCCTTGAGGTGCACAGAACCCCCCCGGGGGTACGCACCAAGGTCTCGGGGTGCACAAGACCCCCCCCAGGGGGATGCACCAACATCTGGGGTGCACAAATCCCCCCCCACAGGGGATGCACCGAAGCCTTGGGGTGCACAAAGCTGCAGGAAGGCTCAGTGCTGGTGGCACGGGGCCGGTAATGTCGCCTCGAGGGTGCCCCATGCACCAAGCTCTGCTGCGGCGCGGCGCGGCACGGCATGGCGCGGCACGGCCCCTGGGTGACCGGCAACACAACCGACCCGGCCCCAAGCCCTTCCCTCCTCTTCCTCCCCTACAGAAAACACACAGGATGGTTTTTGCAAATGCGGAAAAACTACAGCTCCTATCGAGCACACGACTTCTGTTCGCCTCCGGCCAGCCTCGCTCCCCCACGCCACAGCCTCCAGCGGGTTCTCATCATCTTTTATTTGGCAAATGTCTCTTATTATTATCACTATCATTATTATTATTATTATTTTTGGGACCTCTGCAAAACACTATTTACATTCACATTAGCGTACAGCACTCCTGCCCCGCGCGGGGCTTCCCTCCTCTCGGAGCCGGGGGACTTTCCGTATTGCACTCCCGTCCTCTGCGCTTTGTACAATGATGCGAGAAATACAAAATAATCAACATCGTCCTTGGCTGCCTCCTCGGCCGGGAAGGAGGTGGTGCTCGCTTTCCTTTCCTTTTTCCTCTTAAAAATCCTTGCAAAATAAATCCGAGGCGGGGTGTGGGTGCAGCCCGGCAGCGAGGGGCTGGGGGGGTCCGGCTGCAGGCGGCCCCCGACGGCTTCGGGAAGGGAGAAAACCAAAATCTGTCTTTTAATCTTCTTTTTCATTCTCTTTCCAGGGCGGTGGCGGGCAGAGGTAGAGATGCGCCGGCTCCGGCTGCGCCCGCCYGGGCAGTTCTCAGCCACCATCTCCCCCTCCCATGCTTGCTTTTAAAAAAAAAAAATTTTTTTTTTTTTTGCTTTATTCTAATAGAAACTCTTTAAAGCCCCGGGGGCGCGTCCGTCCATCCTTGCGGGGAAGGGAAGGAAGCGACAACAGAACGAAACGAACTTTGGCAGTGGAGAGATGTTTGGATCTTCCTTGGTTTTGGATTTCCTTTGGAGCAGAGGTGAGTCTGGTCTGTTCTTGGCTAGCTAGCAAGGTAGTTACAGGTGAGCGTCCGTCACGCGGCTTGACTTGGCGTCGTCTGGTTTTTGGATTTTTCTTTTTTTTTTTTTTCTTTTTTTTCCCTTTTTTACAATTTCTTACTTAAAGCCAAAGAGTCCGACGTTTTCTTTTTTATTTTATTCTTTTTTTTACAAAAAATAAAAAGAAAAAAAAGGAAGAGAGAGACGAAGAAAAGACGTTTCTTTCCTCCTGCACGCGAGCCCCTCGGCAGCGCCGATGCGGGCCGGGGCCGGGCCGGCCTCTCCCCACATCACTGTGTGGTGAGGCTGCAGCCAAATCCCTCATCCGGAAAGAAAAAAAGGAAAAAAAACCCCAAAAAAACAACAAAAACCCAAACCACAATCCCCCAACCGACAGAAAACCAACCAAAAAAAAAAGCCAAAACAAAGACTGAAGAGAGAACAGAGAAGATCGGTATTTGCCTTAACTCCACTTAAAGCCCGGTTTGAGGATCCGTGAGGATTATTTGTGAGAGCTAGAGAGGTCGTTTCGGAGGTCACACGAGTCAGGTAGCTGAGGAAATTGCATCGAGTGCAGTCTGTGTCTTTTGGAGAGCGGCGGCGGCGGCGGCGGCGCTCCGGGGGCGGCTCARCGGGACGCGCTCTCCAGCGGAGCCGGGGTGGCCGGCGTGCCGGCGCGGGAGGCGGCCGCCGAGCCCGTCTCGCTGGGGCTGCTGGCGATGGTGGCAACCCCGTCGGGCTGGCCCGGGCCCGGCGGCAGCCCCACGCCGGCGGTGGGGGCGGTGGGGGCCGGCAGCCCTTGCAGAGTCTGCCCGCAGACGTGGTGGTGCTTCTCCCAATCCTTGTGCTGGCAGAAGGAGCCGCAGTAGCGGGCGGTGTTGCAGCCGCTGCAGGTCTCGCTGGCTTTGCGCCCGCAGTTCCAGCAGCTCTGTGGGGGATGTAAAGCCAAACCTCAGCCCCGGATCGTGCACCCCCATCCCGGACCATGCAACCCCATCCCGGACCATACAACCCCATCCTGGACCATGCAACCCCATCCCAGACCACGCAACCCCATCCTGGACCATGCAACCCCATCCCGGACCGTGCACCCCCATCCCAGACCATGCAACCCCATCCCAAACCATGCAACCCCATCCTGGACCATGCAACCCCATCCCGGACCGTGCACTCCATCATCTCAGACTGTGCACCCTCATCCCGGACCAGGCACCCCCATCCTGGACTGTGCACCCCTATCCTGGACCATGCATCCCCATCCCAGACTATGCTCCCCTATATTGGACCATGTACCCCCCCATCCTGGATCATACACCCCCATCCTGGACCAGGCATGTCATCCTGGACCATGCACCTGCATCCCAGACCATGCACATCATCCCGGACCATGCATCTCCACCCTGGMCCATGCAGCCCATCATGGCCCATGCAGCCCATCATGGCCCATGCAGATCATCCTGGACCATGCATCCCCATCCCAGACTGCGCTCCCCCCATCCTGGACTGTGCACCCCATCCTTGACCGTGCACCCCACCCCCAGCTCGGTGCAAGAAATCCCCTCTTCTTCCCATCCCGTGCATTGCCGCAGCCCCCCGGTACCCACGCTCGCATGCACAGACGCTGCAAACTTGATTGCAAAAGGAGCAGGTCCCAAACGCCCGTGCTGCCACCAACCCTGGCCCCCCCCGGCCCCCACCTCGCTCGAGTCCTCCTGCTGATTGATAACGGTCAGGGCGTCCTCCGAAGCCTGGCGCTTGGCCTCGGCCAGGGCTCGCTCCATCTTGGCTCGCTCCGTCGTGATCAGCTCGTGGGCTTTCCGCTCGGCATCCGACACGGCCTTCTGCAGCTCGGACATGGCCTGACGCTTCACCTCGTTCACAGCTTCTTCTGGAAGGAAGGCGGCCGAACGTGGCACTGGGTGTCCCGGCACCCCCGGCTCCGCGCATCCCCCTCCGCAGCAGCACCGCGGGAGGGCTGCGAGCACCCACCCTGCGCCGCAAACCCACCCCGACCCCCTCCAGCCCCCTCGGCACCCTGATGCGGTGCAGGGAGGGGATGGGGCAGAGACCCTGCGAGCTCAGCACACCGATGGGTGCCGGTGCCCGCCCTGCACTCACCAGCCTTCCTCCAGATCTCCTCCGGCATGTACCCGGAGAGGGGCCGTGGCGCAAACTCCCGGTGAGCGTCTGCGAAGGAGAGGGGGGTGATGCCGTTAGGAGATGCCGTCCTCCTCGAACCCACCCGCCGGCAGCGCCGGACCCCCGGGGGAACAGCACGGGCACCCCGGAGAGGGGCGCAGCCCCCCCGAACGCACCCCGCGGCCCCGGGGGTCAATACCTAACTGGGGTGCCTCGGAGGCGGAGGAGCTGTTGTGGGGGCGGGCGGAGGGGGGGCTGCCTTTCTTCATGTCCTCGGCATCGCTGTAGCGCCGGATCCAGTGGTTGAGCTCCTCGCGGTCGGCCTCCTGGCACCGCCGCAGCACCGTCAGCGACCGGCGCGTCTTCTCCACCATGTCCATGATGCAGTTCAGCAGCTGCGGGGGGGGGG
>JASVER010000007.1:19595677-19608006 GCA_030449065.1 Oceanodroma leucorhoa
GGCACCGGGGGGCTGCACGGCACGGGGGTCTGCACAGAGACATGGTGTTGCACGGCACCGGGGGGGCTGCACAGGGCTTCGGGGGGTGCACAGGGGCTGGGGACTGCACGGGGGCCGGGGGGGCCATGCAGGGGGCGCACGGGGCTGGGGGGCTGTGGTTTGCAAAAGGTTCAGGGTTCACAAGTGCTTGGGGGTGCTGAAGGCTGAGGATTGCAAAGCTGGGGGGGGCTGCATATGGTTTGAAGGGCTGCAAGGGGCTGGGAGTTGTTTGCGTGGGGTCGGGGGACTGCAAGGGGATGGGGCCAGGGCTTGTCTGGGGCCGTGGGAACAGTCAAGGGGCTGGAGCTGGGACTTGCAAGGGCTGGAGCAGGGTGGGGGCGTTTGCAAGGGGCTGGGGGGCTGCRGRGGGCTGGAGTTGTGGTTGCTSTGCTTCCCTCTCCRGAGGCCCAAGGGCCAGGGTTGCAATAGGAGCAGYCACAGGCGCAGCCACAAGCCCCACGGGCACAGCCCTCAACGGTCCACATGCCCATCCCAGCCTGGCCTTGGGGTGCCCCCCACCCCACTTGGCCTCAGCGGGGCTCCCTAGGGCGGCTGCGTGGCGCCAGCACCACAGGAATGTCGGCGGGGCCCTTCCTCTACAGCGGTGCATGGCAGCGGTGCATGGCAGCGGTGCATGCGTTTGCGGCGCTGCCTGCCCACGCCGGGTCCCAGGCGTGCCATTCCTGCGCGCCCCGTGCCAGCTGGGGGGGAGCATTAAAAATTTCCCTCCCCCCCCAAGTCCTACTACGATGTTGTTGCTTGCTTGTGCGCCGGGTAACGCCAGCCCTGCTAATTTCCCTGCGAGCCGAAGCCCTGCCTCTTTGCGTAATTACTCTGCCTGGCAGCTGCCTTCCCTTTGCGACTTGCTGTGCGGAGCCTTTGCCGCCCGTATGGTTGTGGTATTACTCATCCTCGCCTGCTTCCCGGGGCTCGGGCGCTGGGGACCGCGGCAGCCCTGCCGGGTGGCGGGTCACCGCTGCACGGCTGTTGCACAACCGCTGCCGGGGTGTTGGGTGGCACTGATGCTGCGGAACCACCGCACAGCCACTATCCAGGCAGTGCGTGGCCCTGGCATGACCGATGCACCGCCACTGCGTGGTCACCGCGTAGGCACCGCAGGGCCGTTGCACTGCCACTACACAACGGCTGCACGGCTGCTGCACGGCTGCTGCACAGCCACTAAATGACCACCGCACAGCTAAGGTGCCCCTTATGTCACCCCACTGACGGGGTCGCAGCGGGACGGTGCTGCAGCACCCCGACCCAGCGCCCTCCACCCCACTCTTGGCCGTCCCAACCTCCAGCTCCGGTTTTGTATCCCTCGTTCCCCAAGGGAGGCCCATGGAGGTGGCCTGGCCCCGCTGTTGCACTGCTTGTGCTGGGGGAACATGAAGGTCTTGACAGCTTTYGTACCTACACCGGCCGGCACGGTGTGCGCACGCTGCGCAACGCCTGGGCAGCATCACACACCTTGCTGCTGCGCACGCTGCATGCATTGCCCGCCTGCCTGCACTTCCCACCCTGAAGCACTGGGGTTGCCCCCATTCCTGCCCCTCCCTGGGCTGCCCTCATCCCCTACGGGACCTTTCTYGAAGAGCCTCTCGCGGGTGAGTGTCATGGCCCCACCGGCACATCCCCACCTGCAAGGGCCCATGAGCGGTGGAGGAAAATCCRCCCCCGCACACAGCTGCACGCCCGCCCCGCCACCCCCCCGGCTTTGCATAGGCGGCACCGGCTGGCACATGCAAATGCCGGCAGCGCGTGTGCGTTTGGACACGCGGTGCACGGTGCAGTGCCTTGCCGGTACCCACGTCAAGGCATCGCGGAGTACCAGCCATCACCGAGGCAGCCCAAGAGCACTCCCAAGGCAGAGCCSCAGTTTTCAGGGGTGCCACCACGGGGCTCCTTTGGCCTCTGGCCGCTCACYGGGAGAGCAGGGACCTGCCCACGGGGGTGACCACGCTCTCAGCCGAACAGGCTGTCCCACACATCCGCCCCGATGCAGCGCGAGCCATTGAATACATCACAAAACGCCTGTAAATGCCCAGCTGGTGCTGTGCCACGAGCCCAGCGGGACCCCAGCCGTGACCGAAGCCATCCCYGCCGACCTGCCGACACCCTGCTCACGGGCACCTCGCGGGGACCTGCCGGGAAAAGCTGCAACCTCCCCAGCTCCTGGTTAATTTGGGGCRTAGATGAAGGATGCTATCAAATACCTGGCACTGGCCACGGTGGTCGAGCTGAGGCCAAGCCAGGCGGCTGTGAGCCCACAGGGTCTTTGCAGCGAAGGCAGATGGAGCCCGGCACAGCCGCCCCGCCGGGGCCACCGCATGGGCAAGAGCTGCCCGCCCACCGGCAGGACCCGCAGGCAGCGGCGATGCAGCACGCACGGGACAGCGTGGGCAGGAGGAAGCCACGCCGCGTCCCCCCCGGCGGCGTTTGGGTGGCRGGGTCTGCTTCGTTTCTATTCCGTGCACGCAGCCTGTAATTTTGGTCTATTGAAGTCATAATTCACTACTGTGAAAATAAACATTTGTGTTAGCTCGCTTTATTCAGCGGGCCTTGTCTGAATGTTAATAATTCCCTGCCAGCCTGCTTGCACGTGGCCTCGGCCGCCGGGACAAAGCCTGGGCACCCTCGGCCGTGGCCGTGGCCATGCCCGTGCCCACAGCTGCCTCCTTGCATGCTTGGGGTAGGATCTCACCATCCTTCGCRCTCCATCCCCGGGGAACCCCGGATCCCAACAGAGGGGAGATGGGGAGAGAAGTGCCACGTAGCGCTAAGCTGGGAGTAACGAGAGAGCTGCCACAAGATAAAGGTAATATAAAGGTAATATTCTGAGCAAAGCAGATTGAGTCCAGCACCTGCTCTGGACCCTTCCCTGCCCACGCCTCTCCCTGGTTTCGTTTGCTTGCACTGTTTTGTGGGTGCTCCCACCTGCAGCGGGGATGCCCCAGCACCCGCCCCGTGCCATAGCCCAGCTGGGGCAGGCAGGAGGACGCCTGGGCCACCCTCCGGCTGTCCCCATCCCTGTCCCCATCCCTGTCCCCGCTCAGCCCCCAGCCGGGGCAGGGCTGGCCCCAGGGCTTCCCGGGTTTATCCCTGCTGGGTGCAGGGGGCTGGTGCTTCCCCTCCGCATTTGCATCTTCCCAGCCTCTATCTTTCTCCCAGTCTCTGTATTGCTGCAATTACAGACACTTTAAAACACAATGATCTGGCTGTTAGCGTGATGGATGACAGAACCTTTCTGTCTGGTTTAAATCATTGCCGAGAGTGAGCGAACTTCCCCGGGTTAACCCCTTCATGCCCCCCCCCCCAGCCCGCTCCCTGCCCAGCCCAGGCTGGTGGCTGGTGGCTGCTGCTGCCATGTGCCCCATGGCCACGCGTGGGTCCCACGGGTGGGGATGGAGGGCGGGGGGTCTGGCATCCCTGGGGTCAGTGCTGGTGGGGCAACATCCCCCATCCCTCAGCTCCCCAGGTGCCCGGGGCAGATACGGCGCAGTGGGGCGGATGATGGGACCAGCCCCACTTTGGCAGAGCCGGCGGCCCTGCTCGGCTGCGGTGGGAAAGCGATGGCCGGGCCGGGAGATAAGCGCCTGCCAGGGCCCGATAGGCTGCCTGGATCCGTCCCAGCCCAGGGCCTGGCAATCCGACCCCCGGCAAATCTGGAGCCGGGGCAGGATGGGGCCCCGCCGGGYTCCCACCCGGCAGAGAGGGTGGAAACTCCTGTAATGCCTCGGTGTCGGTCACGCCGGTGCGTGATTGATGGCGCAGCGTGCGACAGCCCGGCGCGGGGATTAGCTGCACGCGTTATGGCAATTCGCGCTCCCTTTGTTTTGAGGAGCCGGCATCTCCTGCCGCCGTGCGTCCTGCCCTGCACCGCCGCTGCCTGTCCTCGCTGCTCCCGCCTGCGCCRCCCCCACCCGTGTCTCAGTCCCACGGGAGGGTCTTGGTACCATCACCCATCACTTCTGCTCACGGGTGCTGGTCGACCTGCGGGGAGGAGGGATGTCATCCATCCCTGCTGGGTGTGCGTGGGGAGAGGCTGCAGCGGGGCGGCTCGGGGAGCTGCCGGGGACCTGCCCCAGGCAAAGGGGGTCCCCGAGGCACGGCCTGGGGGCGAGGGGGGGGCCACCGGGGCCTGGCACGGCGCACGCCAGCAGATAAGGTGCTCACTGAGGGCAGATGAGGGCAACTGGCACCAGCCCYCGCGGGAAATGGTCACCACCACGTGCCATCTGGGTCCCGTATCTGCCCGCACACATGACCCCCCRCCCGCTATCAGGGCTGCACACGCGGGCTGGGGGCAACGCGGTGGGTGCTCACGCTGCCGCCGGGTCCGCCCCAGCCCCGTGACCCAGTTGTGCCTTTGCAGCCACCACGGTGTTGGGGTCCCTTTTCACACCTCATGGGTGCCCAACCRTCAGTCCTGACCCCCCGCCTCTCTCCCTGTAGCTCAGCCCCTCACCCTGCATCCCGCCGGCACCGCATTGTCCCCCTTCTCCCAGCTCTCCCAACCTCCCGCAACCCGGGCTCTGGTTCAGCCCCGTCGCTTCCCAGCGTGCCTGTGAGAGCTGATTGCTATTCAGGCTGCATCCCCCCCTTCGCAAGCCTCAGGCTTTTTAAAAAAGCCCACGGTGTTGGTTTATCACACCTTCCCCCTCGCCGCGCTGGTGAATCATCCCCTCGCCGGCATACCGCGCAGCCGGGAGCCGCGCAGACCTGCTCCGCCGTGGGCAGCACCCGTGGGCGCCCGCAGCCCCTCCGCCGTGCCGTGCCGTGCCGGGGGTCCCGCCGCGGCCCGGTTCTCGCAGGAGGCTTGTCTGGAGGTGAAGGCACCGAGCCGTGCCGGCGCTCAGCCCCTGGCGTGCCACAGGTTTCCTGTGTCACCCCCAGCGAGTCTGTCTGTCCGTCTGGGTTTCTTGCTCTCTATCCGCTCCCTCCCGGGGAGCAGAGCAGCCCCGGGTGCCTCTCTGTGGTCCTCGCTAGATGTGGCTGTGCCAGCGGTGCCTGCCCGGCACAGCGCCGRGCAGAGCTGGGGGTCAGCGTGGGGCCGGGTGCTCGCAAGCAGCCGCAGCGATGCAGAGCCCCACGCCGCTGGCGGGGTCCCCATTTTGCACAGGGACCCCGTTTGCTCAGAGCATCCCCACGGGGATGCCGTGCTCGGGGCCAGGAGCTRCCGGGCTGGGAAGGGTCGGCACGACCACGGACGGTCCCATTGCCCTGGCTGCGTGCACGGATGCGGTGGTCTGAATCTCAGCGCCTAAATCCATCCCGGAGCGAGCGCCGGGAGCTGGGCTGCAGCCCCCAGTGCTCTTCCCTTGGCATTTTACTTGCAGCAGGAGCCCTGGCTGGCGCTGCCTTTCCCTGCGCGTTAGTTCATCGGGGAATGCGCGGGGGAGATAAGGGGCTGGTGGGGAGCCAGCGGCCGGGGAAGACGGCTCGCCCGCCCGCCGGCTATCGCCTGTCGCAGCTGCATCCGCCGCGGTGACATCTGCTTGGCAGGAAGCGCCGCTCACCAGCCTTTCTGAAGAAAGGGGGTTCGTTTGCGCCTGGCTTCCCTCTGCGCCCACTCACAGGGGTCCCCAGCCTCTGGGCCACTGAGCCGCCCCAGCCCCTCGCTTCCGTGGCCGAGGGCTGGAAGGAGCAGCCCCCCGGCCGTCGCCGCCGGGAAGCAGAGCCCGGAGCTTTGTGRCTTTCGCACAACTTCCATGAACATTAAAAGAAAAAAAAAAAAATCCTGTTTTCCTGGCTGACAGATTCGTTCCTGCTTCGTGGCATTCGAAGGGAAACCAGCCCCTACTGCTTATCATCCCGGCTCGCCCTGCACTGCAGCTCCAAAAAATCACCGGCTTGGCTTAAATATGGGGAAACTTTGGGATATGGCACCATTCCTCTGGGTGCTTTAAGGTTTCGGGGCTTCTGGGGGCCGTTTCCAGCTTTWCTTTGCCATGGGGAGTCTGGAAACTGTTTTAATTTCGAAGCGGAGACTGCCACATGCTGCCCTGCCTCCGGGMGCTGGTGCTTTGGGGTGCATGGAGACACTGCTGGCACCCTCGTGGGGATGCTCTGAGCGGCAGCACCAGCRGCGAGTCCTGCCAGCCTCGTCCTTGGCCAGCGGGAATTTGCCAGCAGATGCTGAGCAAAATCCCCCGGGCTGCCCCGGCGAGCACAGCACCCTGGGAGGGCCACGCACCCCGCCACGGTGCAGAGGGTCCCTCCGGCTCCTCCGGTCCCTTGCCCGGGGAACTCCCCTCTCCATGGCACTGCTCCCCTTTGCAGGGCTGGGCAAGGGGAACAGCGATGCTGAGCCTCCACGAGAGCCACGTCCTCAGGGCCTGGCCCTTAACATTGCCTGGGGAAGCAAGACCTCCGTGCAATGCCAAAAGCACCTCTCAGCCCTGCACCACGGCCGCCCTCCCTGCCCCTCGTCCGGTGGGCAGCCCCACTGGGATTAAAGGTGGGTTCACACTCCCCTTCTCTCCCCCAAAACCACGGGRTACCCGGCTGCTTGCCAGCCCTCCCCATCCCACTGGCTGCAACTGCCTGCACAGGGCTCTTTAACGATGGGAATTTAATTAGCTTGCATTGCACTTCCAACACCTCACATCCCTGCGAAAATCAATTGGAGCTAGCGGGAGGCGGTGCAGCGCAGCCTGCCTTCGCTCCGGCACGCAGCTCGGCCCGGGAGCAAAGCCCTCAGGATGCTCTCAGAAAACCCCCGGGGCCAAAATGCCCCAGCACCGGGCTCTGGTCGCATGGAGGTCGGCGCCGATCCGTGCCGTGCCGTCGGGARCCACAGCCTCGAGGTGGGGAGGTCTGGGATTCATTACAAGGTCCAGATGCAGTGGGGGACGTTGCGGCTGTCTCTGGCCACCTGCATCGTTGCCAAGTTCCCAGGCTAAAAGCAGGGCTTGTTATCAAGAGCAAAAAATGTGCCACCTCTGTTGTATTTCGTTTCCCTTTCTCCACCTCTTCCCTGCCCGCTGCGCATCAGAGATAACAGCTCTCCACGCCGAAGCCGGAGCGCGGGACAGGCAACGGCCTTGCCAGCCCTATCGCCGGCTGCAAGGAAATCAGGAAGTTTGCAGAGATATTTGGCCAACAAAATAAACATTTCTCCTGCCAAGAGCCTAACCGGCAGCTCAACAAACCCGCAGCAATCTGCACAGCTCCCCTTGCTGCAGCCTTCCGGTCAACGGTGCCCGCCGAGCCGCCGCGGCAGCGCTGCGCCCGCCCGGTCCCCGGTGCCTTATCGGTGGGTGCCCCTCGCCCGGGATGCACCGAACGTTGCTGTGGGCGGCAGGTCTGGGGGCAGGGACCCCAGCGCAGCTCCCACCCGCGGCAAACCGGCACGGCACGATGGGTGCAGCACCCAGGGTGCACCCCAAACCCTGCCCTCGAGCCTGTCCTCACCGTGTGCCCGACCCGCGGGGTGGGTGCCAGGACCGGGTAGAGGGGCAGGGGGCTGTGGCCGGAGCGCGGTGCCGGCAGGGAGAGGGGCGTGCGAGGGAAGCGAGGCAGAGGGCCAGTATTGTTCACTCAGGGCGGACAAATGCCGGTGACTCAGCCGGCAGCCGCTTTCCTGCCCATGCCGGGCACAGGCCCAGCAGGAACCCCCTGGGTCCCCCCAGAGCTGCCACAGCCCCTCAGCCGAGGCTGGGCTGTGGGGTACCCCTTGCCCTGTGCACGGCTGTGCCGGTGCCGGGGGGATGTTCCGGCACAGGGCTGCGGGATGCCCCCGGCCCCATGGAACCTCCACGCTGCCACGCTGCAAGTGAACAGAAGCACCTGGAGAGCCCGCGGGGTCAGATCCTGACCCCGGTGGCACAAACCTGCTGCATGCAGGACCCGGTGGCACAAACCTGCTGCATGCAGGACCCGGTGGCACAAACCTGCTGCATGCAGGACCCGGTGGCACAAACCTGCTGCATGCAGGATCCGGCCGCTGCCAGGGAGCAAGCGTGGGAACGTGCTCCCGAGCCGCACGCGAGCCGCTGACCCAAGAATGAAGGAAAACACCCAGTAAACAGAGGAATTAAACCCTGTAAATAAAACCTAATCATGGCTGATTACTCAGTACGGAAAGGTTAATTGCAGAGCGGGCTCCAAATGGGTCCTTGTGCCGGTGAGCCCACTGTGCCCCGCGGTGCTGGCGCCGCGGGCTCGGCCGTGCCCTGGCTCCCCGCTCCCACCAGCCAGTCCCCACGGGAATGCACCGATGGGCACCGGCCGCGTGCCACCCTGGGGCAGCACTTGCCCGCCCGAGGCTGCGTTTGACGCCGGGGCGAGTCACCTGCGCCACGGCACGGCACGCGGCGTGGCCGCAGCCACCCACCGCCTTCCTCCCGCTGCTGCCTCGGCCTTACCTTGGCCGGTCCTGCCTGCCGCCCTGGCCCGCGAGGGGTGGCCGTCCGGCTTGGGGGGTCCCCCGGGCATCCCAGGGGACGGGTGTCAGCACCCTGGTGCCGCGAGCCTCACAGGGGCCGGCGCAGCCAGCCTGCTCCCACGTGTTGGTGCGGGAGCCACGCCGGGGAGGGAGATGCTGAGCACCGGTGGGGCACGGCAGGGCACGGGGTGTCCTGCCCGCTGGGTGCCGGCTCTGCCGCGAGGGCCGTTCATGTGACGGCCGGGGCCGGGGTGGCAGCGGAGCCGTGTCCCATGGYGAGGGGGAAGGTGAACAGCTGCCGGGCAGTGATAATGCGGCGGGTGGGGGGAGGCCGGGCAGCTGCGCCCGTGTCCTTCCCCAACAGGAACCATCTGCGACCAAGCCCAGCTCTGCCTTCCCTATCAGCCATTCCGGTCTGACTTTCCAACAACTTCCCCTTCGCACCGGCTTCACTTCCTCACTGCAAGGGGCCGGCGCGGTGCAGCTCGGCACGGGCAGCGCCGTGCAGCACGGCATGGCAGGATCGGCGCTGTGCAGCACGGCGTGGCACGGCCGTCACGGTGYGCCTCAGCACGGGCAGCGTGGTGCAGCCTGGCACGGCAGAACCAGCGTGGTGCAGCACGGCACGGCTGTCAAGGGTGCAGCTCAGCACAGGCAGCACCGTGCAGCATGGCATGGCACAGCCAGCACGATGTGGCATGGCATGGCACGGCATGGCATGGCATGGCATGGCGTGGCGTGGCTCTCAGGGTGCAGCACTGCACTGGCAAGCCARCGTGGCACAGACAGCATGATGCAGCCCAGCATGGCATGGCCRGCACGATGCAACACAGCGCGGCGCAGGACGGCGTGGGAAGCGCAGTGCGGTATGGTGCAACCGGCACAGCATAGCCGGCGCAACATGAGGATAGCTGCAGAGCAGCATGGTGCAGCACAGCATGGTGCAGCCCGGCACAGCGTGGTGCAGTACAGCATGGTGCAGCCCGGCACAGCGTGGTGCAACCCCACACAAAGCGGTGCAGCCTGGCACAACCAGCACGCTGCAACACCGAGGTCTCGCCTCCCTTGCTGCAGCCCTGCAACCCGCTGGCCCCTTTGCCTGGGGATGGCCGTGGCGACCGGGATGGCCCCTGGCTGCCGCTGCCCTCCTGAACCGCAGCTGCAGCAGCAGCACCGTGTACGAGCCAGACAGGCTCCCTGCCCCTGCCCCAGCCTGGCTCCAGGCATCGCCCTGGCCTGCTCGGCGCTTGGGATAACCCCCCCGGAGGGTGTGGAGCCCCCCCCTTTGCCATCCATCCCTGCACCCCCAGGCCAGCCCTCCCCGCGCCGGGGCCCGGGCTCCCCGACAGCCGCCAGCGAGAGAAACAACTTGTTAGAAAACCGAAAGGCAGCTCCGGGCTGCAGGTGGGAGGGAGGAAACGTGTCCTAAAAATACAGCAGTGCCTGCACGGTCCCCGATGGTGGCTGAGCAGATGGCGTGTCTCGGCGGCCACCTGGGCTCCCGCAGATGGTACCTGGGGGTCCCCGCTTCCCGCCCCCAGCCTGGGGCTCCCAGGGGGTGGACGGGGAAGGGACGGTGGGGTGTAAGTGGGAAGGAGGGTCCCAGGGTGCAGGGGTGCTGTGCTGCCGGGCACAGGCTGTGGGACAGAGCGGGGCAAAGCGGGGTGTCACCGGCAGGGTTTGCAGCTTCTCTGCCCTCTGGGTGGAGGCTGGGGTCCCGGGGGACGGCGAGCACAGTCTGGGTGCTGCAGGGAGACGGGGGGAAGCCCCGGCACGGGGCCGATGCGCCGGGGGAAAGGGCCACACGGTTCCAAACCGCAGGGATGGCGTGCACCCAGCCAGGGCTGCGCGCTTGAGGGGGGGACGCTGCAGCTGCCCCCCAGCAAGCCTGCCCCGGACCTGCATCCTGCACCCCGGCGATGCTGAGGGGTCCCAGCTCCATCCCACCCACCCTGGAGATGCCCGTGCCCCACCGGCGAGGGGAGAGCACCCCAGCTGTACGGACTGAGGACTGGCAGAGGTTTCGGCAGCGCGTGGTGCAGGGAGGGGAGGGCAGCCACGGGCTCCCAGCTGCCCGTCCCACCAAGCAGGAGGGTTTCCATCCCTGTCTCGTGCTCTTGCCTCTTCCCCTTTTATTTTTGGTGGGTGGGCGGCCGCAAGCCCAGGTGGGCTCGGCATCGTCAGCTGGGGGTTTTGCCAAGCCACCCCGCGGCGAGGGTCAGGTTCAYCTGCAACGGGAGACGGAAAGCGCACGGAGGGGATTAAATGGCAGCGGCTGCTCCTGGGGAGTGTCCTGGGGCAGTGAGTCAAAACCAGAGGGTTTCRGGGCTGGCCAGGAAAATCCCACCCAGCTGCGGCCCCGTGTCCCCCGCATCACCTGCGGCGGGAGGGTTTTCTCTGCAGGCAAAGAGGCGAGCACCTGCCTGCGCAGCTGCAGGCGCCGTGCACCAGTGGCACCGGGCTGCTGGGGGACGGGGAATGCCCCGGCCTGGGGGGAATCCCTGGGGTCCCGGGGTCTGCCTCAGTGTGGGGGGAATCCCTGGGGTTCTGTGGTCTGCCCTGGGGTGGGGGGAACCCTGGGGTCCCAGGGTTTGCCTTGCTATGGGGGGCACTCCTGGGGTCCTGGGGTCTGCCTCAGCATGGGGGGCACCCCTGGGGTCCCAGGGTTTGCCTCTGTGTGGGGGGAACCCCTGGGGTCCCCGGGTCTGCCTCAGCGTGGGGGGAACCCCTGGGGTCCCGGGGTCTGCCCTGGTGTGAGGGCAACCCCTGGGGTCCCCGGGTCTGCCTCGGCGTGGGGGGAACCCCTGGGGTTCTGGGGTCTGCCTCAGCATGGGGGGAACCCCTGGGGTCCCGGGGTTTGCCTCTGTGTGGGGGGAACCCCTGGGGTCCTGGGATCTGCCCTGGTGTGAGGGGAACCCCTGGGGTCCCCGGGTCTGCCTCGGCGTGGGGGGAACCCCTGGGGTTCTGGGGTCTGCCTCAGCATGGGGGGAACCCCTGGGGTCCCGGGGTTTGCCTCTGTGTGGGGGGAACCCCTGGGGTCCTGGGATCTGCCCTGGTGTGAGGGGAACCCCTGGGGTCCCGGGGTTTGCCTCTGTGTGAGGGGAACCCCTGGGGTCCCGGGGTCTGCCCCGGCACAGGTGAGCCCCTCCTGCCCACCCTCCGGGGAGCCTGCCGGCGCTCCCGGCCGGTTTCTCTCTGAGTCAGAGCCGCACGCTTGCTGCCGAGCAGAAACTTCCCCCCGGGTAAAGGAGAAGCGGGACGGGCTCCCACCGCCCCCACACTCAGAGCAAGAGGGCGGCAGGAAGGCAGAACCCCCGGGGGGGGCAGCCGGGGCCCCGCTGCCAGACCCGCCACCCGCCTTCGCACTTACCGGGGCCGCGCCAGCCCCGTGCTCGCTTCCCCGGCGCCTGGGAATGCCCCGGCGGGTGCTTGCTCAGCCCTGGGTGCACCCCACTGCCCGCAGCACCCCACTGCCCGCAGCACCCCRCTGCCYGCAGCACCCCACTGCCCACGGTACCCCGCTGCCTTCCCCTTTCCGTTTGAGAGCGATGCGGCCAACCCAGGCGGGGAAACCCGAGGTGAAAGGAAGCCACAGCAATAACCCACGAGCAAAACATCACCGGCAGCTGCCGGAACCAAAAAAGAGACCATCGCCTCCCAAAGCGGGCGCTGCCTTTTGGGCTGAGGAGGGGGGGGGCACGGCCCTGGCTGCCTGCAAGCGTGCGGCTGGGCTGGGGCTTTTGTACAGCAATGCCCAAATCTGCCTCTTCCACCGCGGGGAAATGGGGATGCGGGAGCAAAGGCAGGAGCTGGGGATGGGAAGGAGAGCGGCAGCCGAGCCAGGCAGACGGGAGCCGCCGAGAGTTCACATGGAACACAAAGATGAATTCTTTAAGGAAAA
>JASVER010000007.1:19623425-19638597 GCA_030449065.1 Oceanodroma leucorhoa
GCAGGGTGCAGCGTGCTGCCTTGCACATGTAGGGTCCCGGGCACAGCCCCTACCTGCCCCGCACTGCCTGCACCTCGCTCCGCATGCTCCTGCCCRCTGCCAGCCTTCGCCTCTCCCTCCCGCAGAAAGGAGCCCTTCTCCTGGCGATAATTACTGAAAAGTTCAGTGCCGAGAGAGACGGGGGGGAGGGATGTATTAAAATGCATGTGCACAGCTTGGGCCTTGCAGCAGATGTTGGCATAATTAGAGAGGAAAAAATTATGAAATTAATTTGTGGTTCAATGTAAATTTTGGCGTTGGGGGGAAAGCGCGGTCCCGCTCGCSCCCCGCGCGCTGCCGCCGGCGCACGCTCCCTCGCTCGCACACCAGCACGCACCAGCTGCCGCTGGGACCGTGCCGTGGGGGGTCTGGGGGAGCACCGAGCCCGGCGAGGGGGACGAGGTGATGGGTAATGCCTGGCCTTAGAGGTGCAGGCGTTTGGCAGCGCTGCCTCTGGGCTCCATCACATGGGGGGTGCAGAGAGGTGGGCCACCAGACGGGCTACCAGCCTGGGGAGGTGGGCTACCAGTCTCTGTAAGTGAGGATGCAAAAAGAGGAGATTTGGGGAGAAAAAGTAAAAAGTGGAGTCCAGCGAGGGCCATGGGTTGGTATTTCTGTTGGCTCCCACAAATATGCATTTGCTAATAGTCTCGGTGTCCCAAGCGGCCTGGGGGACCCTTCCCCTTAGTGGGGACAGGGCTGAGCCGTGCGAGGACCGTCCTCATACACGTGCCGGGGGCATTCCCAGAGCCGCGCTAGAGCAGGGCATCAGGAGCAGCCAGACAAAGCTTCGCYTTCCCCCCTCGGCTTTTCACATCTCCTCTTCCTTTGGGAGCCGGAGAGGAATTAATATCCGCCGCCTCCCCCCGTCCAMCCCCGGCCCCCAAGGAGGGGGCGCGGGCTCAGGTTAATGCGTCCATTGATCGGCAGCATCCTCCGGTTACGGTTGCTCTGCGCCGCGATGCACCGTTGCCTATTTTGCCGTTCCTGGTGCGAGATGGATGGCCTGTCTTGGGGCGGGCACGACCCCGCCACCGCCRCCCGGGAAATGGGGGTCGGCCCCGGGGGGCCGTGGCTGCGCTTGGCTGGGCGGTGCGGGGAGACAGAGGGCTCTGCGCTGGACCTCGCATCCCCCCCGCTTGCGGTTTGCACTTATTTACCGAAGTTGGGGGGGGGTCCCCGAATTTGTGCTTCTGAAGGAGAGGGGGGAGCTGCAGGAYGCTGCTCCCAAGGGTGGGGATGAGCCTGTTGCCCAACCGAGAACCCCCAAAAGCTCAGTGTGCCCCCAAAGCACAGCCCCAAGCTGGAATGGAGAGCAAGAGCAAGCTGCAGCCCCCAGCACGGCCCCGAGCATCGCCGGGGAGCCTGGTGCTTGCACCCCCCTGCCCTCCCCGGCTCCACGGTGCCGGCTCCTCTGGGCAGCCTAAAGCACYGGGACCCCGGGGAGGGGCACGGGCAGCCCCCACGGGTGCCAGGCCCTGTCCCTTCCCTCCTCTTCCTCAGCCGCTTCTGCAGGGCTGGCCCCACGGCCTGGGAGTCGTTCCCACGTCCCAGTTAATCAGTGCAACGAGGGGAGATGCATCCTTACGACTTAGCCGAGCAASGCTGTTGGTGTTGACGGGCTGGGCATGGTGGGGGTGAGCAAAAGGGGGGCTCTCCAGGGCCCCTGCACTGGGAGTACTGGGCAACGTGGGGATGCTCCAGGCATCACTGATGTGGAGAAGCAGGGTGGGGAGAGCCCGGCAGCAACCCCCTGCATCCCCTTGCCCAAGCGGGCACGACGGCCGGGCACGGGCACCGCGGGCACAGGCTTGTCCTGGTGCCCGCGTGCTCCTGGTGTGACTCCATCTGGTCCCATCTGCTCCCACCCGGGCTCGGCGGGACCAAATGTGGGTCGCGGCGAGCGCGGGTGACACGCTGCGGTGCAGCCGGGGAGCAGCTGATCCCCCCGGGCTGCGTGGGGATGYGCCGCCGGCCGGGATTACCCAGCTGCTGCTGAGCTGGCACAGGGACCGTCTCCTCCGAAAGGTTCCCTTCCAGGGGATTACGGATAATGCATCTGGAGCAGCACTCGCTCATCCAGGTTTGTGATTTATCTGAAAATCAAATTCCAGTAATCTCGCCTGCCATCTGGCCCCCGCGGACACACGGCCGGCCCCGGCGCCGGGCGGGAGGCAGCCAGGAGGGTTGGGGTGTGGGGCTCCCCATCCCTCCCCGAGCATTGTCCCCAAGCTGTGGTGGGGAGGGCAGAGCGGGCTGTGGGGTCCCTTGGGGTGGCATGGGGCACCCTGGGCAGAAGATGCCCAAGGGAGCCTTTTTGGGATGGTGAGGGATGTGCATGTGCCAGGATGCGGGCAGGACCCGGAGAGCTCAGCCCCTTGCAGGGATGCTCCGGTGTCCCTGTGTCCCCAGACATCCGTGGATGCCAGGATGTGGGCAGGATCCGGAGCTCAGCCCTTTGCAGGGATGCTCCGGTGTCCCTGTGTCCCCAGACATCTGTGGATGCCAGGATGAGGGCAGGATCCGGAGAGTTCAGCCTCTTGCAGGGATGCTCTGAAGTCCCTGCGTCCCTACACATCCGTGGATGCCGGGATGCGGGCGGGATCCGGAGCTCAGSCCCTTGCAGAGGTGTAGGCAGGAGGAGGTGGGGACCCCAGGGCTGTCCAGGGTCTGCCCTGCCCAGGGGACATGCTGGCAGCAGGGATGTCCCAGGCCCCAGCGGGGGAGGCAGAAGAAGGCAGGATCAGTCCTTTCCCCTGGCAGAGRGGCCGCAGGCTGCAGAGCAGCCCGGGGGGCCGGGGCCCCGGTGCTCCCCTCCCCACCCCTCGTTCCCAGCTCATTAAGGCTCTCCCATTATTCTGACATTTGTGCACGTCACGTACCGGGAAGAAGTAATTTACTTAGAAGAAATTAAAAGTTCATTTTAATTGAGCGCACACTGCAGTATGCAAATGCAGGGTGCATTATGTACACTGATGCAGAGACAAAGGCTGTAATCAGCTGTTAACCCTCTGCGAGCCGGCCCCACGCGCCGCGGCAGCGCCGACACCGCTCCGGYCACGGCAGAGACCCCATACCCACACGCGGGGTGTCCCCTGGCCATGCGGATCTGCAGCCTGGCAGCATGCACGGGTGCAGGACGAACCCCTCGTGCATCTCTCTGCGCCACGCCGGCTCGGTTGCAGGAGCCAAACCGGGATGCCAGCGACGGAGGCTGTCCCCCGGATCGCTGTGACGTGCCGGGATGGCTTTGAGCCAGCGAGACGGGGTGCACGGTCGGGGCAGGGGGGCTCTCCGGGGGTGATTCAACCTTTTTGGGGAGCCCAGATGAGGTGAGGATGCAGGTCCAAAGGCCAAAATATGGCTTGGCACATCTGCGACCACCCTCAAATCCAGCGGTTGCTGGATTTGAGGGTGGTCGCAGATGCGCCAAGCCCACGATATTTACGACATCCTGTTGCCCAGGAGTTCCTCAGCTGGGTTTTGGCTTTTTTTTTAGGCTTTTCTCCTTTTTTTTTTTTTTTTTTTTTTACTACCTGTCAGACCTGAGATTTTTTAATGGCAGTGCAAATGGAACTGGTTCGCAGATGCGAGATGACAGCCCGCTGCAGGAGACAGACAAATTACCACCAACCTCGGCTCAAGACGCCCACAGACTCCCAAACAAAGGGAGACAGCAGCGGGGGGGTGTAACGAGTTATCGGTGCTCAGCGAGGCTGCCCACCCCCATCCGTGGGTGCCCTGTGGGTGCATCATGTCTGCGGGTATCCCATGCACGTCAATGCCATGAGCGACCCCGTTGCAAAGGGCTGTTGGGGACGGCACACGTGAGCATCCAACACCGTATTATGGGTGGGTGATGTTAAAAAGCAAAGGGGATTTGGGAACAGAACTGCCCCTTGGAGGGGACAGGGTGCACTTTGCACGGAGCCGGGAGGGGTGATGCTGTTGAGCATCCCTGGCACCCTGCCGGCTTTGCCAAGGACGGCAGGGACAGACCCAGGATGGGACCTTGGCACCCTGGGGGGGGGGTGACGATGGCACTTTTCACCCCAGGGCCACATGGGGAGGAGGGCTGGGGTGCCCCTTGGAGCTTGCATCTCCATCCTGGCCATCCTTCGCCTGCCCTGTGCTCCCAGGAGCAGCCGCGGCTGCAGCCCCAGTGCCCCCAGTTGGCTCCCAGTAGCAAAGGCAGCCAGGGTGGTCCGGACGGCCGCGGCGCCGTGGGGAGGATTTAATTGCTGCTGCGTAACCTTTGCGTCCCGTCCCACGTGCCGGCCGGGCGCCCGGCTCTGCAGCTCCAGATGGCACCCGGGAAAGAGTTAAGTCCGCTGTGATCAACAGCAAGAAGCAAGTGGTAAACAATTTTTCTCTCCCTCTGCTAAATTAATATGCAAATTCCCCCCCCCCACCCCCCACTCTTGCTTCGAAATTAGCGAGGTAGAATGCTTGGGCTAATTATGCATTCAAACGAGCAGGCTTCGTTAATGTGGCACTAAGAGGAGCCTGAAAATGATTGTGAGACGATGAAATTGAAATTGGAGCACGGCACTTCTAATGCATCTGGAGTCACTCTTGCGTGCCCCGGCAGATGTAACCTGGCAGTGACCGGCAGCCCCCGCCGCCCTGCCCCCGCCCGGGCACCCGTGCCCGCAGCACCCGCAGCACCCGCAGCACCCCACAGCACCCCACAGCATCCTCCTCCCGCTTCTCCCTTCCTGCTCCAAATACGACCAGGTTATAAGATTTCCCAGCCCAGGGAAGGAGGGGTGGGATGGCCCCGCTCTGCAGAGCCGAGCCCTGTGCACCCAGAGCTCCCAGCTTGGGGTGGGGATGGGGCAGCCGCCCCGGAGCATCCCCAGGACACGGGGCAGCGGGATCGGGTTCAGGACCGACGGTGCCCTGGGCGAGCAGAGCAGCTCCCGGCGCAGCCCTCGGTGGGTCCACGCAGGTCCCTGTGAGTGATGCCATCATCACCCTCCCACGCTGCCGCGGTCCGGAGCGCGGCTGGGAGCACGTTTCTCCTCCCCAGGCTGAATCCTGGCCCCCGAGGCAGCCGGCAGGGCCTGAGCGTGTTTGGTAAAACTCCACGTGTACCAGTGTTTGGATGGATAAACCTCCGGGTGGATAAACCTCATCCTTCGCCTGGACACGCTCCCGTGGGTGCTGAAACCCGACGGCTGCAGGGGTGTCGCAGGGGGGTCCCGTCCCCATCGCCATGTCCCAGCAGGTTCGGTGCCCGGCAGTCGTTGGCACATCCCAGCAAGGACCAAACCGGCGGCACATCCGCATCCATCACATCGCGCAGCCCACGGCACGGCCAGGCAGGAGCCCCCGCCCCAGGASCGTCCTGCCACGGGGCTGGGTGGCACGGTGGCATCCGGGGCCGGGCTGGGGGCTGCTCCATCCAGCGTGGCCTCGTCCCCCGAGGAAGGCAGCACCCACAGGGCTGGGCATCTGCAGAGGCAAAAGTGGGAGAAAAGGCTGAGGGTGACAAGACGAAAAGGGAGATGTTTGACACAGGGAAAGAACTGCTGGGGGTGAGCGGCCGTGGGCTGAGATGGGCACGCGGGGTGATGAGGGATTGACGGGGAACCGGCTCGGGATGTCACCAGCCCCAATTTCCACTGGGTTAACTGCTCACTGCTGTCTGCAGGGGCTTGGGTTCAGCCACACAAGGGCTAAGCCCAGCTTCTCATGAGACCCGGCAGCACCGCGGCCGCAGCCGGCTCTGCAGCCCTGACCCGGCAGCCGCAGCGGGACCAGCCGAACCGACCCCCTCCCAGGCAGCAGAGACGGATGTCAGTGTTAAATATTCATCAGAGGTGTGGATTTTACTGGAACCGTCCATTAAGAGGTAATGCAYAGTCTGCAGCGTGCTCCCGGTAGCCGTGGCACGCCGTGGCGGGCGGTTGGGCGGAAGGCGGCGGGGAAGGAAGACGGATGCTCCGGAGGAGGCTGCAGAGCCATAAGCCAGCTGCACTGTTAGTAATCAATGAGGATCTACAGACTTTAGGCGCTCAACCACCAGGAATAAATAGAAGAAATTAATAGACAAGGAGATGACGGTCCCTTGGAGCAGGGTGGGATGCAACAGCACGGTTTGGTCCAGAGGGATGCTGAGCACCCTGGAAGGATGTTGAGAATCCCAGAGGGAAGCTGAGCACCCTGGAGCCATTTCGAGCACCCCGGAGGGATGCTGAGCACCCTGGAGCGATGTTGAGCATCCCAGAGGGATGCTGAGCACCCTGGAGCGAAGTCGAGCATCCCAGAGGGGTGCTGAGCACCCTGGAGCGAAGTCGAGCATCCCAGAGGGGTGCTGAGCGCTCTCGAGGACACACCTTCACAGAGGAGGCTGTCGGGCTCAGAGCAAGCAACCTTCCCTGTCGTGTGCCGGGGCAAGGCTGGGACGAGGGCAGCCCGCGGGGACCCGGACCTGCCGCAGCCGGCTCCGGCTCCGCTCCACAGAGTGCCCCAGGGTCGGGGCTGGCATGCGGAGGGGGTTGTTTTCCCCCTCTCTCCGGTAATTTTTCCCTCTGACTATGATGCATAGCGGTGCTAATTCGGCACGTTGCCATTAATTCCAGCACAGCTGCCGCTCTCTCCCTCAAGGCATTTCGCTAATACTCAGCTTCAGAGCCTCTCAGCAAATTAACATCATTTGTTCTGCAGAACATGTTTTATTTCTACACTACATGCATAGCTTATTACTCCACCAGAAACTTGGGGTGTGCGGGGAGGCAGCGCYGGCGGGCACGGCCCTCCACAGCAAGCCCTGCTCCCCGCCTCGCCATGCYGGTCCCCGGGCGGGCGCAGGGACAGCACGGCACAGTCCCCTGTGCCACCTCGTGCTGCCGTGCCTGACTCGAGCTGGAGCTGCAGGTATTTTCTCCCGGCACCGGGATGCTCTGGTGCTGCCKGTGCAGCCCAGGCTGGTGATGTGGGGTGGGATGGCGGCAGCGCGCTGGATCAGTCGCTGGCTGACATCTCCTGCATCCCCCCAGCCCGACGCCACACCTTGGTGCAGAGGGATGCTCCCGTGTTTATGGACACATACGTGGTGACAAGGGATCCCGTGGGGCCAGAACTGGAGGGTCGGGCGCTCAGCACCCGGAGCGGGGAGTCCCAGAGGTGCCTGTGGCAGGGACGTGTCCCCCCGTCCCCAGCTGGCACAGCAAACCTGCGCCCCAGCACCCTGCCGCTGCCCCCCACGGCCACCCCGTGCCCACCCTTTCCTCCTTGGGATATTGCTCTGGCTGATTAATGCCTCTGGAGTTTTAGTTCATCATCTCTGGGCGAGGGGGAGGAAGGGGTAGGCGTGCTGGGCCCCCGCAGGCTCGCTGAGCRGGGGGCTGCGGGCAAAGGGCCCCTGACCCCCAGCAGGACGTGACGCCAAAGGGCACCGGGACCCCCGGCACCGGCACCGCCAGTGGGACGGCTCAGACCCTCTGGCAGCAATTCTGGGCTGGAGCAAAGCATCTCCCACATGGCCCTTGGTGCTGAGGCCCCCGGGAGATGCCGGAGCCGCCGGCGGCGGGCGCRAGGCGGGCAGGGTGTCACCAGCCGGGCAGGGTGTCCTACCCACCACCCAACAAACCACAGCCCCCRCTGGCGATAATTTCAGGTCTTTTGCTTTGACTAAGGTTATTCAAGCTTTTTACCGAAACATAAAACCTGATTGTTTGCATAAACAACCTAATTGGATTATAGTGCWCAGCATCGCTAATGCTGCGGGCTGGCTGGGAGCCGGCGGCAGCACCGGGGCCATGCCGGCGGACAAGGCCTCCGGCTCTGCCGTCCCGGGAGCTGTTTTGGCAGGGGGTGGGTGAGATGTCTCCGTGCCCCGTGCTGGGGTGCGCACCCACCCGCCGCCCCTCCCACCCACCGACGGACCCTGCCTGGGGGTGGGTGACAGCCACGCGGGGACACCGATGTCCCCGGCACGTGGCCCTGGCTGTGCCCTTGGCGATGGGACGAAGCCCCTGCTCCAGCACCGCCGGCGGGAGGAGGAAGAGGAAGGAGAAGTGGCGCGAAGGTGCCGAGCGGGAAGCGGGGAGCCGGGAGCCCCGGGCGGGCGGCTTTGCAGGAATGCTGCCTGCACAGCGTTTCCAGGGCTGGGAGCTGCAGAAGGCTTTCGTGGCAAAAGGCGGAGAGGCTCCATGAATATTTCATTAGGAAAGCAATGTGGTGTGCTGCAGAGAACATCTGGCTGGAGTCCCTGGAGACCCCTGCCTTGTGCAGGAAGCAGGAACTGTGAAATACGGAGGAAAACGAGGGAGAGGGGGAGACGGGGGGAGCGTCCCGCAACACGGGGAGCGTTCCTGCCCCCCCCCCCCGGCCCCGCGACGGGCAGCACGGGGCAGGCGTGGGGCTTCGTCCTCCCATGAACAGTGGCCCGGGGAGGTTTGCATGAGGTGGAGGGGCTGTGGYGGTGCCATCCAGCTGCTGGAGGGACCTTTCTGATCCTTCTCTATGGGATGTCTTGGGGACCCGGCTGCAGCACGGTCTGTCCCTCACAAGCAGGGTGTTGCATTTAATCCCAATGTCCGATGCAGGAATGGGCAGAGCTGCTCCTCCAGCTTCGAGTTGCCATGCACAGGCTGGCTGCAGGAGCAGACCAGCCCAGCCAGCGATGCTTGAGCATGGGATGGGATGGGATGGGATGGGATGGGATGGGATGGGATGGGACGGGACAGCTCCTCTTGCCTCGCTCCACATCCCTCCCAGGGAGATGCTGATGCCCTCGAAGCTGGATGCTGCGGCATTCCTGGGGCTGAGCCCCTGCCCCGGCTCCTGCAGGCGATGGGTGCTGGGGGCCGAGGACCCTGAGGGAGGTTTCTCCTGGTGGTGTTGGTGCAGAGAGGACATAAGTGGGCACAGGTGCTGCTGGGCACAGCCCGGGTCCTTCAGGGGTGCAGAGCAGCAGGCAGGAGTCGGGGTGGTGCGGGGGCTCGGCATTGCCAACATCTCTGTTTCCCTTCAGCGCTGGCTCCTTCCCCCGGTGCCAGCCAGGTTTGGTGCTTGGGGGCCCGGCCGGAGCCCTTTGCCTTCACGTGGGTGCTGGTGGAGCTGCGAAGCCACGGCGCTCCCGGCACACACTGGCATCCGCTGCTGGCTCCGACGTTGCTCCTGCACCACGGGACAGGCAGCACGCTCACCCACCCGGACCAGCACGCGGCAGCATCGGCGCTGCCAGACAGAGGCTCTGCCCTGCACCCCTCAGCTCCCTCCCCAAGGTTCCCAACACCCACCCGCACCCCCAACCCCACGTGACAYGCGCCCACCCGCAGCCCCAGCCCCTGCAGCCAGCACCCCGTGGCCGTGACCCCTGCATCGCGTGGCTCGTGGCCGCGGCACCACGAGCTTCCCGGCACCTCTCCCCGGTGCCCTTCAATCCACCCCTTCCCTCCTCCTCCTCCCCAGCATGGCGGTGGGTGCAGAGGGCTCTCTGCCCACCCTCCCTTTCTCCCTTCTSGCCCGGCCACCACGCTCCCTCGTCCCCAGGCTCGCAGTAGCCCCAGTTTGGGAGCAGGGGACGGTTCCCGCGTGCCAGCTCTACCGGCAGCGGGACTTCGGCTCACACCCTCCCCGCTCTGCCGTGGCCGCCCCTGCCCGCTGCCCCGCGCGGCTCCCGGCACCGCCGCCGCCGGCAGACAAAGCCCAACCAGACAAAGCCGCAGCCTCCCTCGCCGGCCCCCGCGTGCGTGGCCAGGGGACGGCAAACCCCCTTTTGCAGCCACCGGCCGAGCCCAGCCGGCACCCAGAGCCCTTGCCTGTCCATGCCAGGCAGCGGCTGCGGGCAGCGAGGGGCTGGCAGCGCCACGGGACAGGCCACGGGTGGGACAGCGGCAGATCAGCCGGCGAGGCCGCGGCAGCGTGCACGGGGCTGAGCCGGCCGGGGTGCGCAGCCCCGGCAGCAGACACATGCACACGCAGCCTTTAAAACGAAGGCAAATACCTCTCTCCTCTCCRGCTCCACCGTCCGCTACCCGTCCTGCCTTGGCCATGCCGTGCCTCTGCCGCGCTGCCCGTCCTCCATGCATCCCGCGCCGGGACGGGCTGCCAGACCCTCCTCTCTGCCGCCGGCGGGTTTTGGCCCCGCACTGCCTGCTGGCGTTTTGGCAGCGGCAGCCTGGCCGCTCCAGCGATGGCATGTGTCCATTATTTTTTTTTTTTTTTTTTCCTCTCTCCCTTTCACAATCCGTCCTCCCCAGCCTTCTCCGCCGGTGCCTCCGGAGCCGCCTGCGGTGCCAGCTCGCAGGGAAATTGGCAGCGAGCGCGGCGCAGGGATCCTCCCGCAGCTGACGGAGCCCCGCCAGGCGCAGGCAGCCCTTCTGCCAGCCACCAGCCTTGGCACGGGGGGCCGGGGGGCCGCGGGGGGCTGCCGACGCTTGGCAGCCCTTCCCCGGCACCGCGCGCCCCAGCCGCCGCCGCGGCTCCGCTGCCAAAAACCAAACGGGGGGGAGGAAAAGGGGAAAACAGAAGAGAGAGGAGCTGGCTTCGCCATGCCCGGCGGTGGGGGACCCACCGGGGGCCCCTTCCCTTCTTGGCGGCCAGCTGGGCGATGTCCTCRTCCCTCGGCGGAGGGCGCGGGAGCCTGGCTGCGGTGCCGGCGTCGCGCAGGGAGGCTCAGCCCTGTCTGTCCCAACTCATGCCCCCAGCCCGGCCGCGAGAGCCCATCCCGAGGACGGCAACGACRCAGCCCAGCTTGGCGATGCTGCGTGGCGAGCCCGGCTCCCGCAGACACACCTCTTACCCAGCATCCGTCTGCCACATAGGGGGGCCCGGGAAATTGGGAAGGGGAGAGCGGAGGAGGGACTTCTGGCGATGGGTGGGTGGTTTTGGGGTGCCCTCCGGCCGTGTGCTGCTCTGCATGGCCACCTTGACCTCCTGCAACACAGCGTCCCCACCCCGTGCCAAAATCCCGGCCCCATCCTGGCTCACGCCATGGCTCCGTCCTGGCCAGCCATCGGCATTGCAGCCATCCTGTCTCTCTGGCTTTTCTTCTTGAAATTCCTGGTCTTGGTGTCTTTTTGAAGGGAGAAGCGGGAGCGTGGCTTGAGCATCCACCATAGCCCAGGTGCTCCCAGCGCCGATGCCCCAGGAGGGTCCCTGAGGCCGAGGGACACCGGTGGTGGCGGCTGGGCAGGAGGCAGGGGACGGGCTGCCAGCCCAGAGCCAGCCCAGCGCCCTGCTCGGCTTCACCCAAAATCAGTCATTTACTGAGAGCCACATTTATTGGGAGCTGCAGGGGTGCCGGGGCTGCCCCGCTGCCCTTTCCCCAGCCCCACGGCACAGCCCCATGGCACGGCCCCGCGGCACAGAGCACCGGGAGCCGAGGCGCCGGCACACAGAGACACTCCTGCCATCACCGTTTAACAGGTTTACCCCCTAATCAGGGATGTGTTTAATGGGGTTGGCAGGAGACACCAGGAGCCTTCTATGGGGTAGGACGGGGCCGTGCGTGAGTCACACCGGCCCCATCCCGGACTCCTACCATGCAGCACCCGGTGTCCCCATGCGGTGGCATGTCCCAGCCCGAGAGGCACCAGATGCAGCAGCTCCTGGGCTGGCAGGGAAGGTCCACGCCATAGGAAGAGCTCCAGGACCCATCCCGGCGTGCCCCTCTGCCCGTGCCCCTGTCCCCCGGCGGCCGTCCCCCGGCCTGCCCGTGTCACACGTGTGCCTGCCATTTCCTCAAATAAGCAGCTAATCTCCATCAATCATAATTTCACACAATTATCATAATAGGGCTATTTTGCACTTATCCTCGCCACGTGATGCAGGAGGCACTTACGGCTCCACTTCACGCCGAGCGCCTCCGAGCTGCTCCCRTCCCCGGGGACTCCCGATGGCAATCGTGGGCAGCCGTGTCCCCCGCGAGCCCCTGGGGACAGACCCGTCCCCTGCCACCCCGGCACGGGTAGTGGCTCTGGCAGCGGATGCTCCTGCCGGGCAGGATGCAGGCGCGGGGGGACAGTAGCGGGACCCTGTCCCCTGGCTCGTGCCCTCCCACCGCAGCAGCAGCACAGGGGTTAAACCCCGAAACGGGGACAGTTAATCTGGCTTCTCCCACCATATGGCCCTGCCGCCCGGCTCCCCACACCGTGGCAGCTTCCCGGTTGTGCCAATGCCATGCGGCGTGTGGCGGGGAGCACGGCCGGCAGCCCCGGCTCCGACCCTCCGCCGGCCGGCGGGGAGCAGATTAGGGGGGCCAGGAGGCGATGAGGCACGAGGGCCACGGGTGGGAGATTAGGCGCCAGCAGACGGATGGAGGTCAAATGTTTTGCTCCACCTTGTTTACTCCCTCCTCGGCAGCAGTCGGGGACCCCGGCATGGGCTCTGGCTCTGGCTCCCCTTGGGCTGGGGCAGGACGGGGCTGGGGATACGGTGTCCATGGCCTTGGGGTGTCCCAGTGAGGATGGACGGGCTCCCCCCTCGCTGTGCTCTGTCCCCACCCCAAGCAGCACCGCGGCAGCAGCCCCCGGTGCCCCCATCCCATCCCATCCCATCCCATCCCATCCCACCGCGGAGCACGGGGCTGGAGCTGCCGGCAGCCGCGGCGCTTGCCCTGAGCATTAAGCTCCCACGTAACCCAGCAGCGTTTGCGGTGTTTACACCACTGTGGTAATTACTTTCCTTTTTTTTTTTTTTTTTTAATAAATACGGATGTTGCCACAAGTAAACTCTAATGTAATAAAAGCTTTCTGCTGGATCCATAATTAATCAGCAAGCTGCATAAGGCGGGGGGGAGCAAGTGGAAAACCCTCCTGCCGGCGCGGGCTGCGGGGCTCACACCCTGCTGGGAGGGAGGCGAGGAACCACGGTGGCAGCCTGGGGACATCCCAGTGCCCTGGGGACCATTGCAGCAGCCCCACGAGCCGGGGGCCAGGGGGGTCTGTGGGCGGGCAGGCCTGCGGTGCACCCAGGTCTCGGCTTTTGCAGTGCCCGGCTGCTCCGTGACAGCCGCAGGCACCGGGTGTTTTGCTCCCAGCTGTGGTGGCACATCTGGACTGACCCCCCCTCCCCGACGCAGCGTCCCTGCCACCCTGATTTGGAGAACGGGGCCAGGCACCGTGCGTCCCTCCCCATGCAGCCAAACACTGAGCCGGCACTGCCGCTGCTGAATAAACCATAACCCGCTCCCCCAGCACCGGCGATGGCTGGGGCTGGCTTGGCACCGCCGGGGAGCAGGTCCCTCCCTCCCGGCCCTGGGGAGCAGCACGTGGCCCCCCCAGCCCCCGGGATGGACGGTGGTGGCCGGGTGCTGCTCGCGGCCAGGGCTAAGCATCGTCTCCGGAGACGTGGCCGACTCCAGATGGCCGGTGGGCACCAGGTGCTGGGGGACGGAGCGGCAGAGGGTGGCTCGGGGTGGACATCTGCTGTGCACATGGCCAGCTGGCCCGGCAGCCCGCCGCGGTCAGGGGGGAGCACGGCCCCGTCACCCCCCCGGGGCGGGGGTCCCTGCACAACCCGGAGGGGCCACGCAGTCGCGGAGGAGCATCCCGCCCGGCGCACGCAGCCGCGGCTGTCACAGCCCTGTCCCTACCCCACGCACCCTGTCCCCGCCAACCCCTGGACCGCTGCAGGGATGATGGCACCCCGCTGTCATCAGAGACCCCCCTGCTCCCCCCGGGGGGGGGTAATCCCTGCAGTCTGCAGGGACCGGGGGAGGCCGGTGACAGATGGCAAGTGCGAAAAGGAGAATGAAAGCGGCGGTGGCAGGGCCGGGGCGGTGGCAGGACCCCGGCACATCTGCAGGGCGGCACGTGGGCACGGGGCGCGCCGAACCYTCCGGCGGGGAGATGGGCGCCCGTTGGCGCTGGGGGTCGGCCCGGAGCTGCTGGGTGTGAGGGGTCCCTCCTGCAGCGGCTCCGCACAGGGGAATGTGCAATGGGGAGGGAGGTGTGCGACAGTCGTGCAATGGGGAGGGAGGTGTGCGACAGTCGTGCAATGGGGAGGCGTGCAATGGGGAGCCATGCAAAAGCCCCGCAATGGGGAACCGTGCAGTGGTGAGGGTGCTGTACGGCAGGGAAGGAGCCATGCGATGAGGAGCCGTGCGATGGGGAGGGAGCCGTGCAACAGGGAGGGAGCCTTGCAGTGGGGAACCACGCAGTGTGGGAGGGAGCCATGCAATGGAGAGCCGTGCAACAGGGAGCTGTGCAACGGGGAGGGAGCCGTGCAACGGGGAGGTGTGAAACGGGGAGGGAGCCGTGCAACGGGGAGGCGTGCAACGGGGAGGGAGCCGTGCAACGGGGAGGCGTGCAACGAGGAGCCGTGCATTCGGAAGGCGTGCAACGGGAGGGAGCCGTGCAACGGGGAGCTGTGCCATGAGGACACGTGCAACGGGCAGGCGTGCGCCGGGGAGCCGTGCAGCACGGCTGGCACAGGGCTGGCGGGCGCACACCCCACCGCGGCCGGGCTTTGCCCAGGGCTGGGCTCCTGTCCCCGTTTCCGCTCCCAGCCTCGCTGCGCCTCGCTGGGCTGCCGGCCCCGGGTGGAAACGCACCTGAGGGAGGTGGGTGGGGGTCACCCCGGCCGCCCCACTTCACGCACCGCCGCGCACAGCCGGAAAAACAAGGCTCCAGCGGAGGAGCCGGCTGCGGGGCCTGGGAGGGGACGAGGACAGGACACGTGCCGCCRGAGAAGGGCCGGCGCATGGCGGCTTGCACGGCACATGTGGCTCTGTGCAAGGCGCTGCCCCACCGCCCGCACCGCGGCTGGACTGGCAGCGTCCCACCGCGGCTGCACCCCTGTGCCCATCACCCATGGGTGCCCCCGGCTGTGTGCCAGGCCTTGCCGGAGAGCTGCTGGGAGAGGGTCCGGCTGCCCCCGGGCACGTCCCACACGTCCCCCATTGCTGCAGCAGCGAATGCAAATCTGCAGCRGGACCGGCTAAAAATAATAAACCGGGCTGGGTTTCCCCTCGGCGCCGGGGGGGTGCGGTGGGGGTCGGTGCYGCCCGGCTGTCCCGTGCCGCGGCCCCTTCCCGGCTCCCGCCGAGCCCCTGCCGGAGCCCCCCGTGGGGCTTCGCCCCAGCCCGGCCGGGGGCACTGGTACGGCCACGGGGCCGGGGCAGGAGGGGACCAGCTCAGCCGCCATCTGCCACCACGGCGACCTCCGTGTGTCCCCG
>JASVER010000007.1:19639145-19711411 GCA_030449065.1 Oceanodroma leucorhoa
CCCCCCCCAGGAGGGCCAGGCTCTGCGCGGGGGCCCAGGCCATTCCTCAGCCGTGCCGAGACCCAGCTGATCGGGCCCGCGGGCCCCGGCACCCCCGGGGCAGGGCTGCAGCTCCATGACGTCATGGATGCCCACCRTGACATCACCGTGGTGATGCCGCAGGGGGATGCAGTGACGTCAGAGGCACGCTGCGACGCCAGCGGGGGACGCCGACCCCGCAGCGCGAGGAGTCCCGCCCACAGTGGGCGGTTTGGGGCCAAATCCCCATAAAACGTGTGCGGGGCGTGGGGGGGAACGTTTGGGTGCGGAACGCGCGGGCCGCGGGGCCGCGTTTCCGTGGGAGCCCGTTCGCGGGCGGACCGGTTCCCCCGGTGCGCGGTGCCGCCGCGGCCGCCGCCGCCAGGTGAGGCCCCGCCGGGGCTGTGGGGAGGCGGCAGCGGGGTGCGGCGCCCCGGAACGGGCCCAGCCTGTCCCGTAAGCCGGGGCGAGCCGTGGGCCGGTGCCCTTGGGCCCGGCTCTCCTCTTCTGCGGGACCCGCTGGCCTGCGGGGCCTGTGGCTGGGGCCCGTCGTCCCCGGGSGGGGAGGGGGGACGCGGGTGTCGCGATTAACGGTGGCTTTAATTAAAATGCAATAAGCATCCCCTCCCGTCAGGCTGCGCAGGAGCGGCGCTTGGGGCGAGCGGCGAGGCTCGGYTGTGCCTCCGGGCCGGCCCCGGCCCTTGCGGGGGCTCACCCCGGCCCTTCGCTCCCGGGACAGGAGGGGACGCTGGTGCTTTCGGCGTGTGGCACTGCTGTGCCTCGGCCCCGGCCTGGTGAGGCCAGGCGTTGCCCTCTGTAGCTTGGAAATTACGGGGTGAAGGATTTTCCTGCTGCTGCTGTGAGGTTTCATGTGAGTAGGGTGAGGGGCAGAGAGCTGGAGGGTGGRAATCCTGTCTGGGATGAAGGGAGAATAAATCCCATCCCTCTCGGGGGAGAGGCAGGGTGTGGGGTCTGCAGCCTCACGGCTTCCAGCTCCACCGCGCTTTGTGGCGGTTTTATAGAATCATAGAACAGTTTGGGTTGGAAGGGACCTTCAAAGGCCATCYRGTCCAACCCCCGGCCATGGGCAGGGACAGCTTCAACTCGATCAGGGTGCTCAGAGCCCGTCCACCCTGACCTTGAATGTTCCCAGGGATGGGGCATCTACCACCTCTCTGGGCAACCTGTGCCAGGGTTTCACCACCATCATTGTAAAAAATGTCTCCTTATATCTAGTCTAAATCTACCCTCTTGTAGTTTAAAACCATTCCTCCTTGTCCTGTCGCARCAGGCCCTGCTAAAAAGTCTGTCCCCGTCTTTCTTATAAGCCCCCTTTAAGTACTGAAAGGCTGCAATAAGGTCTCCCTGGAGCCTTCTCCAGGCTGAACAACCCCAGCTCTCTCAGCCTTTCTTCACAGGAGAAGCGATCCATGCCTCGGATCGTTTTTGTGGCCTTCCTCTGRACCCGCTCCAACAGGTCTTTCTTGYGCTGAGGGCTCCAGACTTGGGTGCAGTACTCCAGGTCTTTGTYGTGCCGCTGGTGTGAGCTCCCCAGCCGCTTTCGTTTCTTACTTTAGCCATAGGAGGGGGGGTGTTGGGCCTCTTTCAAGGCAGCAAAGACTCATCTGCTGCGTCGCCATGACCTYCTGCCCAGCGACAAACTTTGTATTCAGGTATGCTCTGCCAGAGTTTGCRTTGCCAGTTATCCCGGAGCAACAGCAGGTGAAGGAAACAGCCCCTGGTGTTACTTCACCCGAGCGTCTGTAAGTCTGTACGCGCCCAGTCAACACCAGTTCTCTGAAGTCCATAAATGCGCAGCCCTGGCTAAAGGTGCTGCTCTTTATTGTTCCATTAAATCTGGCCTGGCGCTGTGGTGAAAAGGGGATAATGTAATTTCTGGAAGCGGCTGTTCTGAAGCAGCAGCTAACACCTGCTCCGGAGCCGTACGAGGAACAGCGAGTGCGCCAAGTGCACTTAGCTGCGGCGGCCTGGAGCACGGCGTGATCCTGGCAAACGGCCGCTTGCAATTAATGCCCCTCTTAACGTCTGGGGCATTAACATCTCGCCAGCGAGCCGGCCTTGGGCGCAGGTTACGGKGAGGTGATTTGGTTTAGGTTACGGATGGTGTTTTCTCTTTATTTTATATTTTAGTCTCTACAGAGAAATGGAAAGTTGTCACGCGAGCTTTGTCATGACCTGTTTTGGTTTTTTCCATCCTGATGGTATATGTCATGAGTGCACAGGGTTACCACGCTCTGGGTTTAAAGCTTCTCCCCCTCCCAGATGTTTCCGCACTAAATCACAAGTTTCTTTTGCAGAAGCAGAAATTGAGGTCGATATGCAAAAGAAAATACGTGCAAGGCCAATGTCTGGCTGGAGAAATGCTCTGAAGGTGGATGGGAGAGACTGCGGGGCTCGCAGCTACGTCTAGGCAGAAATAAACACTTGCCGCTGTCAGCGGGTGCTGCCCATGGACATGTCTGAGCAGCCAGAGCTGGGTTAAGCCGTGTTCAGCTCGTCCCTGAGTAGCTGCCAGTTCTCTGGATCCTTTTTGTTTCAGCTCCTCCCCATGGTGGGAAGCTGAGCTGGGAGGCTATTTGAGTTTGGCCGCTCCACTAATAGGCATTTATAAAAAATTTTGTAAAAAAAATCAAGTTGTTATTGCCAGCGTCAAGGAAATGTCACATACGCTCTTACGGAGTGAGGAGTTGTCATCCTTTGGCTGTCTCCTCTTGTCRTAGTATCTCTCTGGGGACACTTCAGTGGTGGTGTTTAATAGCAGCCATTAGATCGGCCGTGCAGTAAAGCCCTTTTTCTTCTGCCCCAGCCCTGTTCTTTCCTCTCTGCTCCCCTGTTGGCGTTGGTGACAGTCTCTGTATGGAGAGAGTGCTTGCTCTTGCTGAGCTTCCAGGCTCTGTGCAGAGGAGGGTCAGGATTCTTCTGGGGCATCTCCTCGGTCCTCTCAATTTATCACTTCTTCCTCTCCTCTCTGGTGTACCAGCGGTCTCCCCTGCAAAGTGTTCCTGTAGTCCCACCTCCACATTATATTCTTCTGGGGTTTTGCACTGTGTGTTAACTTTTGCCCTGATGCTTCAGTGAGATGCTCCAAGCAGTGTCCAATRCTGTTACACAGACCCTTCCCTTTGAAAGAGAGAGGATGATGAAAAGAGGGGTAAAGAGCAAACTTCAGGGACTTCTTACCAGTTACCCCAGAAGCTTTTTTGCCAATGTCTCCCATGAGCAGACAGGTTGATGTCATCGCGCTGTCTCAACACAAAGGCAGAACGCGTGACCTTTGTGCCAGCCCATGGATCTTCCTGTAAAGCCTTTAATGATGCTGGTACACCTCCCCGATCCCTTTTCGAGGGTTTTCTCTGTTGAAATGCCCCTGTGCATCATGTCACTGCTGTGGCGGAGYGGCCGGGCCAGGGCGAGGGTTGGGCTGGGCTCACATCAAGCTCTGGCTGCCCAGGTGARGCCCTGGTGCCACGGCTGAGCTTGTCCCAATGCTCTGCCCGGCTCCGGGTGCTGCCAGGTTGGTCCTTTCAGAAGTAACAAACCCCGTGTGCGGGGCTGCGCTTCCCTGCTGCTGTTTGCTGGGAAAACCAGCTGCTCGGCGAGAGGAGGGCTCCCGCTGCCTGTGGCTGTTTGGGAGCCGTTAACCACTTGGTCGGTCRTGTAAGGAAGCTTTTGAGCTGAAGCGGTGTTTGATGGATGACCTGTTAGGTGGGAGGGTTTGGGCACTTCCCTGTACTTCGTGCTACTGCTCRAAGGAAAGCTCACGCAGGAAACGATCCTCCACTGGGCTAAACCTTAGGAGGCTTGGATTTTGTGTTTAGCTCCGTGCTGCCTAACGCGAAGCACAGAGCAAGGCAGCGGTTTACCAAACTGGTGGAAACTGCAAATTGAGAGCTAGGTACTGTTGTCTTTAATTTCTTTAAATGCTGGTCCCGCTGAGTTAGAATGGCACCWCAGGTAGGCGCTACTTAGTGTCCTAATATTACTGATTGATGAGAACTATTTCATAATTGAAGTTAGACTGTTACTTGGGGACGCGGAGGCTGCGTAGGGAAGGGTCTCTGTCTCCTGTTCCATCCGGGCAGGGCCTAGCGCGCTGGGGATGCAGCAGTCGGAAGCATAAACATTAATAATACAGTGGGTATTATTCAAATGAAGGCCGCCACTTTTCCTTTGTGGGAATAAACCCCTGGGTAATCGCTGCGCATACTTATCTGTTCCCTTAATTGCTTTCTGCAGAATCACTTCAAAACAAGCAGTGCTGGCAGGATGCTGGTCTCCCTGCTCTTCCCCCAAGTGAGCCGGCCGCTTCGATGCCTCGGCYGGGACTTGCACCGTTGCAGATGGGGGTTGCACGGGCAGAAGAGGTCTGGCTGTCCCCGCAGGGGTCTGCAAACCGCACGGGCAGCCTACAGCAGTGACGTTACCCCTGTCTTCACTAGGGCTTTGGCTTTCGGTGATAAAATCGCCATCGTTGACAAAAACGGTGAGCACACTTACAGGGACCTTCTCAGCCAGAGTCTACGCTTGTCCCAGGAGATCTGTAGAGCTCTGGAGTGCTCCAGCGGGGACTTGAAGGAAGAGAGGATCTCCTTTCTGTGTCCCAATGATGCCTCATATGTGGTGGCCCAGTGGGCTTCCTGGATGAGCGGGGCCATAGCAGTGCCCCTTTACAAGAAACACCCTGTGCAGGAACTGGAGTACGTGATTCAGGATTCGCAGAGCGCTCTCGTCGTTGCAGCRGAGGAATATGTGGGGAAAATAGCCCCTAGCGCTGAGAAGCTGGGAGTCCCGGTTCTGCCGCTGCTTAGGTCTCGTAGCGATGGATCCRCAAGTCATGCAGCGGTGGAAGAGGGTCCCTTGACAACCTGCTCCTCGTGGAAAGACAGAGGAGCCATGATAATCTACACTAGTGGGACGACGGGAAGGCCGAAAGGTGTCCTCAGCACCCATGAGAAYGTGCAAGCCGTGGTGAGTGCTGCTTTCCCTCTGCAAAGCTCCTGCAGAGTTACAGAGGTCTTGGCCTCCAGAGGTGTTTTGGGGTGGCAAACCCCAAAGCACAACACACCTTACCACAACCAAATTCCTGCGCAGAGCTGCGGGGCTGTATCTTGAAAGCCCTCAACGCTTTTAAGGTGAACACACAGAAGAGTGTTTGAGGCTCTAAACCTTGTCCTTTTGGTGTTGCTGTGCTGCAACGGCAGCCAGGGGCATTTGGACTCTTCTCCTTGCTTTCCTGGAAAGCTGAAGGGCTGAGACCTGTTGTAAAAAGACTGCTTTCTTCGCAGTTTGCTTTTCTTAACTGTGACTAGGAAAGAATCTTTGCCCCTAATTGGAATATAACTTAGCCCAGCCCAGTACAGTACTGTGTGAAGTCTGTGCATTATTCAGCTATATATCCCCAAGGCAAAAAAAATCCATTAGCTCTCTGAGCCAAAAGGAATTAGAAGTTTGAATGAGCCTGCTGACTACCTCACCGGTTGGTTATCGCTGCCTGCAACTGATAGACTTACGCCATTAGGGAAAAAGGGCAGGGAATACATCGTGCCTTGCAGACGCCTCCGAGAGCTTACGTTGTTCTGGGTGCTCAGATACTGCAATGTCGGGAGTGGTATGAAAGCCTTGATGGATAGAGCCAGGGCTTGGCTATATTGGGCAAAGAATCTGTTCCCTTACAAATATGCTGATCATCTGGGAGGTGGCCTGAGCAGTCACCATCTTTTGTGCTGTCTTGCAGAAAGCCTAAAACCCGCTCCCTGCCTTGTGGAAGAGGGTTGTGAACGACACGACTAAATTCCACTAAACTCTAAAAATAATTCCATTATTTTTAGATGGCTGGAAATAAGCTTTCCAGTTGCTAATGCTGGGCTCTGAAGGGCATTGTTCACCCAGAGTCCTGAGGTCTAATGCTTTAGATAATTATCCCTTCATAGCAGGGTATTTCAGAAGCTTGATATACTAATATTTTTTTTACTAACATGAACCCTACTTTCTGTTTATCAGACAGTGATTTTTCTGCTCCTACTGACTATCCCTTACAGGTGCTAAAAGCCCAATGTCATTGCTGTCCAAACTATGTCAACAGAGTTCTGGGAAAATTAGTTTTTTAGGTTACTGTTTCTGCCAACTCTGCATGTGCAGCAGCAGGCTAATAATTTTGTAGGTCCTACTTAAAATCATTGTTGACTATTTCTCAGTAACGCGGAAGGACTTTGGTGGTACGTATGAAGACACGTACTGACAAGATGCAGAAGGTGTTCCTCTTGTATTCTGCTGTTGTGGTGGGAATTTTGCTCGTGCTGACCCTGAAGGAAAGATTTTTGTGCCCAGGCGTTGTTCCAGGAGGTCTGGGATTTCTGCCGCCAGCCGGGCCCGGGGGATCTGGGGCCTGGATACCTCGGGCTTTTCAAGCAGTGAGGGTCTTTTCTCCTGCCCTAACGCTGGGTTGTATGTTTTCTTCTGCAGACCACGGGGCTGGTTGAAAAATGGGAGTGGAAGAAGGAGGATGTTATTCTGCACGTGCTGCCTTTACATCATGTCCACGGGGTGATCAATAAGCTCCTCTGTCCTCTCTGGGTGGGAGCGACATGCATCATGTTACCCGAATTCAAGGCACAGATGGTAAGCCTGGAGGGATTGCGCGTTGTCTTTGAAATTCAGCAGCGAGACCCCATGCATTGTAATTAGAGCAACTTTGGAAATAAGTTCTGAAAGAATCCCAGCCTCTTTAGCCGCTGGCTGCCTGCGGTTCACAAAGTGTCTGTTAAAAAACGCTTTCAGTTGGACACTCAGTCTAGGGTAAATGTGCTCTTCTGGAGGCTACAGCTTGTTTAAGCGTGACATACGTAATCGTAACGCTACACTGCCCCTCCTCTAACGTTGAGGGTCTCTGACTGGAGGTGGGCCCTTTTGAGAACCCACTAGGAGCATCCGCACCCAGAATAAAGGTGGTTAATTTTCTAGTACCAGGAAACGTGGGAATACGGGATTTTTCTCTTGCATGTTAGCAGTGTGCTGCTTGAAGCTATGGGGCTTGTCGGATATTTCATTTTTAGTAGCTTGCATTTTTCCCTTCYGATCCTATGTCCTCGGTGTTTTGTATTACATCACATGACAGAACCCAGGCTTTAGAGTTTCTTGCAGCCCAGGTAAGAGAAATACTGGTACTCATCACTTGCATGGAAACATTGCCACATCTCTGTGGAGGAGCAAGTGTTAACGGATCCATGGGTTTAGACTCAGCGGTATGAGAGAGAGTTTGCAAATCGAGAGCTTCTGGCAGCCTTGCAGGAAAGGTGGCAGGAGGGAAACCTTACYTGAATGCAGTAGAGACACGCTTATAATGTTGTTTTCTAGCTGGGACAGGAAACGCCAGTCCCAGTGCTCTGCTTCTCTTTTGCTCCTTGCTGCGGTATCAGGCAGCCGACCTAAAGAGAGGAAGAAAAGGGACGAGAAAGAGGGCAACCAACAGTAAGGTAGGACAGTTTCTCCAGTCGCCGGCCCCTGGGTTCCAGCACCGTTCATCTACGTCTCCCAGTGTCGTGGGTGGTGTGAGACGTTGGAGTCTGCAGTGTCACTGTGAAGGGAGCAGTTGGGTTTGCAGGTGCTGGTGCCACCTCGTAGCAGAAAGGGAACGTGTGTTGTCGGTACAGAACTCCCTGGGAAAGTGAAAAGAGCCCGTCAAGCCTGTGCTTTGTAACTAAACAGGCTGCTTTACCTGTTCGTGTTTATTCGTATGCCGGGCGGCCTCGTCACACTGAAAGGACAAAGTGCAAAGGTGTGGGATACACCCAGAAGCCTCTGACTGTGCTGCTGTCAGGCGGGGGTGAGCCCGGGCTCTGATCCGGGCGACTGCAGGACCATGTGATTCTTCGTTGCTTATTTCTGCTTCTCGGAGAAGCAACCACAGAAAATGCACGCTTCCTTTCTTGTTCCAAGATGGCCCTGACACTCGAACACCCAGTTGCTGCCCGAGCGCTGATCCTTTGGGGTGGAACAGCCCCAGAATCCCAGAGGGGCCGCTCTGCATTCGCATTTCCAGGGTAAATAGGTAAGATGCTGTGGCGGAAGAAGGCAGGAAGGTCCCCTGGCAGCTGTAGCCGGTGCTGTCTCCTCAATGGTCACTGCCAAATTGTCTTCCCCCATGGTTAGGGTGTTACCCCAAAAGCTCAGGGTGCRGTAGGGACGTGTGCCCCACCAAAGCCGGGGTTCAGAGCGTGCCCAGCCCTGGTGATGCTGGTGAGGTGGCAGAAGTGTGCTGGTAGCCTGGAAGCAAAGCCAAGCCCTCTGGAGGGCGCGTTTCTCCACGTCCTGTGCCRCCGGTGATTGATTGTCCCTTATACCCTTGTGTTTTTCTCTGCTCTCTCCCGACATCTGCAAATCAATGAGCTGACGTTGAAGGATGGGTTCAGGTGCGGGGGAGCGGGACAACCCCGCCTGCCTTCTCTGATCAAAGCTCTCCCCCAGACTTGACAACCAAGGGCAAGCGGGGACAGTGCTGGAGGGCRTCTGCTTGACCCTGGAGGTTGAACTTGGGCAGGGAGGTCGGCGTGGCATGGACGCCTGCCGCAGCGAGCGCCRTTCCGAGGGCTCTCAGGTGCATTCGGGCTCTAAAGGACGTCATTTGCTTTTCTATTTTTTTTTATTCCTTTTATTTTTCCGAGGGCCTCCCCTGGGAGCTGAAAGTGGTTTGATCGACACTACAAAGAAAGCACATGAGGGTAAATAAGGCTTTCTGGTGAAGTTTAATGCAGGCTGCCTTTCAGTTCCAGTCTATTTTCACCAGCTGTTTACAAAATGCCCTTTGCTACTGAAATCAGCTTCCAGAAAAGCAGCAGAGTTTCAGTGGAGGATTTTGCAAAAGGAGCCTGAGTTTTGCTGTGTGCTTTTTTTCCTCCGCTGCACCTTGAGAAAGCAGCCAATTATAGTGTGATATAAAGAAACTCGAATGGCAGCTAAAACACTTGACAGGCTGATCAAAACAAGGCTAGGAACTTACTCTCAACCTGCTGCAGACATATTTAGCCTTGAGTGATACTGGCAAGGGTTCAAGAGAAACCGCAGCAGCATGCCCAATGTGTGTTTGGTTTCTAATCACTAACACTTCATTATACAAAATAAATACTTTATTATTACAGTGTTTATTAAATTACATAATTTGCGGCGTGCCTTATAGTCGTGGATACAGATGCCAGTCTGGTTTCGGTGGTGGTAATAATGCTCTTTTTTTCTTAGATGTTTCAAGCCCCGGACCAAGGCTTGCTTGTCGTTCCCTGCAGTGCAGTGTTAGGAGGTGGCATCTTTCAGACCCTTCCGTCTGCTTTTGGTAGCTGTCCAAGGAAAGGTTAAAAATCAAGACTGTGGAGTAACCCCAGTGTCCTGACCAACATCCACTCTCTTAATAAAACAGCATCTGATGTCCGCGGCTGCATGCAAGCTATTGCTGAGGCCACAAGGGCTCATTAAAGTGTATTGAGATGCCTCAAGCGTGAAAGTTGCTGCATAAAATCAGATTCTTTTTATTAAATGAGGACATCCATTACTTTGCACTAGCTACTGTACGTGTTATAATTCACTTTATAGCACCATCTGTTAAGACTGTCTTGCTTAAGCTTTTTGTAGCATCTTTTTATTGTAAGTTATTAAAAAATATGGCTGCACCAATTAATCATTTATTAATAAAGGSTTTATAAATGGACCCTTAATTTCCAGCATTACAGTTCTCTCAGATGTGGCATGCGAAGTCCTCTGGTGCGTGTACTCCTTGGGGTGCAGCCCGTCTCCCCGGGGAGCCCTTCTCGGGACGTAAGGCTGTGGGAGCAGCCCCCCGTGCTCCCGGGTGTACTGCGGGTGCTCAGGAATGGCAGCGCTGACCGCGGGGGGAGACSTTTCAGCGCTGCTGTGGGCACGTGGACTTGGAGCGGGCAGGAGAACAGCGGCGAGCCTGGAAGTGCATTCCTCCCAGCAGCTGTGTGGGGCAAGGGTGGCTCTGATGTTGTTGTTGKTGGTTTTTTTTGAAGGGCGAGAACTGGGAGGGCAGGCACCTCCTTTGGAGCCAGAGCAAGCTGCCGCCTAAGCATCCCTATATCATCCTCCCATTCTAACTTGCTTCTAAGCTCAGTTTACTTTTCCAGCTGCACTGTTCCTGTTTGCAGGCAGCCAGCATGTCTCAGCTGCTTCTGAACCTGTTTGAAATGCCTGCCTTTTTTCTTACGCAGGAGTAGAAATTTTAAAGATGCTGGATTTGTACGGTTTTTGTGCAGATTGGTGGCCAGAGAAGAGGAGATTAATGCCTCTGCTTAAGGAAGGAGTGCAAGGTGAGCTTCCTCCTTAGTGGGCATGAGAGAAAGCCCATGAGCAAGGTCTCTGGGGCTTCATCGGGGTTTGCACCAAGCAGACACTAGAGCATCCATTCCCCGGCGACTCCCTCTCTCCATCTCCCTTCCCTGCATCGATTCCGTGATGGCTTCTAAGGCTGAGCACACCCTGTGGTGTGACTGTTACTCGATGGAAATGTCAGCAAGGCTGGAGAGACAGACCCAGGGGAAGCCGGGCGTCYTCCGTGCCAGCACTTTGCCATGATAGTCGCGTGTCGGCAGCCCCATTCTGGACCGGGACCCGGCTGTGCCGGACACCCTGCGGACAGGAGCTTTATGGAGTGAGTCGTGAGGTCAGTGTCTGCTTTGCAGGATCCTCTGCTGAGGTTTTCAGCTGACATGGGTCCACTCTGGGTCTGAATGATGGGAACTGCTTGTCTTTACCTTGGACCACCTCTGATCTCGCCTTAAGGGAAAGATGCTCTAATAGCAAAAGGCTCCCTGCCAGCTCTTTGCATTGATAAACATGAGWTCGGATCCTGGGAGGTCTTTCAGTCTTAAGTGCGGAGTGGGAAATAAAAGTATTCAAAAACATGAAGGAAAAAAACTTGCTCTGATGAGTGATGGGGGAAGCTTATAGAAATCTCAGCTCTGTGTGGCCTAGTTGTGGCGCGCGCTGCCCGCTTGGCTCTGCTGGGCAGGTTTCAAGCTGTGGTGTGCTGCCTGCAGAATGACAACGCTGTCTGTGCCCTGCCGCCGCTTCTGTGAAAAATATGCCGAGATGCAGATTTATTGCCCTAAAGTTCCAAAAGGAGCTGYTGTTTTGGTGCCAGCGTTACTGCATGTCTGACTTAAGGTGCCTCCAAGGATCAAGCCCTCTAAAAATCATGCCCGGTTTTACAATGTCACACGCAAAGCCATCAAAATCGTTGATTTTATTTGGGCTCTTTGTTCTGATGGGAATGATGAGTGCCCAAAGCTAGTGTGTGATTTGGGACTAATTCCCCCGACGTGCTGCGAGCATGCTGTCACCCGTGGCAGCTTTTTCCCGTGGTGGGAGGGTGCCGCAGACCTGACGCTCGTCGAGATTTTGTGTCTGAGGTGTTGCTCCGGGGTCGCTGCTGCATCGTATGGTTACACCCCTGACTTCCTCGCGAAGACCTGCAGCCTGTGCTACGTCTGCGAGCAAACTGTGTGCCCTTGCTGCTGCTGTTATCTGGGCRAAGCAGGCTGGGCTGAGGCTGGGCGCTGATGCTTTGTACCTTCGCTGGGCTGTGCAGGGAGATCTACGGCTCGGCAGTCACGGTTGCCTCCGGGAAGGAGAAGCGTGCACCGCGGTAAGCCTCTCCCCTGGATCTGTCGCCTCCGCAAACATCACTCTGGGCAGCTCTTTTAGTTTATTTTTAAAAGAAAARCAAATCCAAGCAGAGGAGTCTGATCTCCAATAACTAAGCACRGCTGAGACGCTGCTCGTAGCGTGCTGGGGATTGCGTCTCCCATCCAGTTTCAGCTGGAGAAAGGCAATTGTCTTTTCATCCATTAATGGGAGGCTTCAGAGGAGTAATTTTATTTCAGACTCAAAGAGCAGTCGGTGGAGGGAGGAGCAGGTCACTAGTGAATGGATTATGTTTGATCACTTCTCGCAGMCCTGGCTTTAAAAAGTTAGAGTTTTTCTTCCCGTCTCCCCAGATCTGCCGTCTGTCCTCAGCATCTGTTACGGAGTAATGTCTTTTGATGTGTGTGTGGAAATATAAAAAAATGGAACCAGAGCCTGTCATATTTACTTATATTACCAGGTCCCAGGGAAAGCACTTGCTCCTTTCAGTATGCCTACAGCATAGGAAGGGTTTAAAAGCTTCAGCCTGGAATGCAGAGGGGCCATCAGACTGCACTGATGAATAAATGATTAAAACCAGAGTCATGCAGAGCGCAAACAGTTTGGGGTTATAACAAACATGAGACGAAGCCACCGAGGGCCCAATTTCCCTTTGAAGAGAAGAATGTTTCTCTCTCTGCGTATTGCTCACAAAGCGTCCGCTGCTGGGTCCTTAGCAGAGRGCAGAGCTCCCCTTGATGCTCTCCCATCTCACGTCGTGCCCATCTGCCTTTGTCGGGGATAAACCGACGTGGGTGCGTGGTCCTGCCWTCCCTTCGGTGCTTCGGGAGAGTTACAGGAGCTTTTTGTCCTCGGCGTTAGGCGCAGGGTCTCGCCAAACGAGGAGCTGGTTCGGCTGCAGTCGCGTTGCTGCCTGTTGCTCTCGCAGACCCTCCGAAAATTGCAGGCAGCCCTTTTCCTCGCCGGCGGCRCTACCCGCGTGGCGGCGATCGATGCTAAACACAAACCCATCTCCCCGATCAAAAGGGAAGTAAAGGGATGATTTAACCTTGCATTAGGGGTATTGTTACTTTTGAAAAGGTTTAAAAAAAAAATCAGTAACAACTGAAAATGATACAAGAATTTTATAGAAGAGAGGGGCTGTTGTATCTGTCATTAGAGGCGGCAGCACGGGCTGCCTATTATCTGTTCGCAGGCTGGTGGGAAAATCCATGCTGATACTCGCTTCCTTTCCAGCTTTTAGGCATTTTTGCCTGCATCTCTTCTGGCTGTTTTTGGGAGTCCTGTATCAGGCAAAGTCTTGCAAGAAATGGCTGTTGCCACCTTYTCTTCTCTTTTTTGTGTTAGGAGATGCCCAGATGTTGATAGATTCGGTGTTTTCTGTCTGTTTTACGGCATTAAACATCTCCCTCTGAAGGTGAGGCCTCTGTAAAGGAAAAAAAAGTTACTGCCTTCTCTGTGTTTGCATCTCTTGCTTCAGGTGATCTTAGCAGATCTGGAGGCTGATTGGGAAGGTTGCTCTATGGAAGGACCATCTCTTGGAGCAGCTTGCCTGTTCCTCCGTCCTCGGTCACCGTCATGCCATCTGTGTGCTGGAAGAAACACATGGGAAAAATCTTACAGCTGTCTCTCACTGGGGTTGTTTTGTACCCACTGGTATAATTTTCTCCTTCTTTTTTTTTTTTTTTTTATTTACTGATGGCAAAATCCCACTGGCCAGCCCATGGAATTGCCCAGATATGCTTTTGTGGAGTGGGAGGGGAAGAAAATCAGGAATGTCGGGCTGACGGGAAGGCTYTTGGGAACGGAAGGTCTTCCACTCCTTTGCTGGCTCAGGCAGCCCTGTCCTGTAAGCCTGCCCGGGGCTTTCGCTGCCGTTATTGCTGATAGGAAGCTGTTCCCACTCTTGCTTTCTTGCAGGTAGAAACTTTTTGTTTCTAGCCCCTGTTTATCTTAAAAGGAATCTTGGTCCATCTCCTGAACATCTTCCATCGGAAGACTGCTGCTTCCCTTGTGTCCAGTGAGCACTCGGTGCGAAGTCTAGCAGCCCTGGCACACGGTGCCGTGTTTGCCTCCAGAATCCATGGCTTTTTAAAAGCGCTTGGAGTCCTGAGGTATCAGGTGAGCAAAATAAAATGAAATGATGGGCTGCCGATACCCTGTCCACAGGTAATTGGTGTGGTGACGGTGACACATGGGATAACAGAGGGGGAGATTGATTGTTCTGCTCTAAGCCTGTCGGTGTTGGAAGATGCCGTGCGCTGGAAGGGCAAAGCTGGCCTCTTGCTACGAGCCTGTCCAAGCCCCGGGATTGATTGATTAGTCCCAGGTAACGAGACTTTTCCAGATCCTTCTCTCAAACCGTGAAGTTATAGTTATAAAACAGAAATAGCTGTTACAGCTGGCTGGGCAGTGACAAGCCCTCCGGACAGCTTGGAGTCTGCGGAGGGCTTGGGGCTGCCAGCTTTGTACCGTGGCTCGGTGCTTAGTACCGTTAAAACACATGGGAAGGATCCAGATTTGGCTGAGCAGGAGCAGAGCAGGTGGAGATGTTTGGCTGTCAGCAGATCACCCCGGCAGCTGGTGGCACAAATCCAAAGGCAGCTGCTTATCTTCAGGAAAGGGGCTGTTGCYGGGGCGAGTCGTACTGACACAGAAAAAGCTGCTCCCGTGGCTGGAGTGGTGGTAGGGGGGATTTTATCTAGGGCAGAAGTTGAGCAGGCGTGCGAGGACGGGGRACTCGGGTGCAAGAGAGATCTGCTGTGTTTTGGAGTGATGGTTTTGGGTTTTTTTTTTTTCAAATCCAAATCCATGTCAAAATAACTCTGCTGCGTGGCCAGACTGGAAGTCTGCCTGCACTCCCCACAGCTGCTCTGGACTTGTGAAGGCAGAAAAAAAAATCACACAGCAAGGACTGAGCAGCCCCGAGCATCTGTCTCCCTTCAATTCTTTCGGCACGGTCCTGATCCCCGCTTGCCATCGCCCGTCTCTCCCTGCCCAAGGCAACGGCTCTCGGGAGCACCAGGCTGAGGAGAGCAGGTCCGTGCATTCAGCCCTTGGCTTTGGAGAGATCCTTTTCCATCCTGCTGCCTCCAGTGGGAAAGATACTGGGGGGTTGAAGAGAAAAAGATCTTTGGGAAAAGAGGTTGGGAGGAGTATGGTAGGGGTTAGATCCTTCTRAATGCAATTTTGCCTTGGTTTAGGGGATCATGCTGGGAGGTGGGGTTTCTGCAAGGGAGTGCGATGTTCCCTCTCCGGGCATGTCACCCATCGGTCTGGGCAAGTCCTGTTCCTCCTCTGCTTTCTCCGATCCCAAGGGGATCTTGCAGCGCTCATGTCCCAGCTCCTGAGGTGTCTGAGGGGTTTCCACCTTGTGCATTTGTCTCGTCCCATCGAGGACCATCTCTGGACTGGGAGGCAGCGTGAACTCCCTTCTGTTCGGTGGGACGGTGCCTTTGTCGGATGTGTCCTGCTCTATTAAGAATAACAACATGGTGGTGGTGGGTTTTTTTTAGGAGCTGATTGTTCTGAAGCAGTGGAGTGAGAGACGCGGGGGGAGGCAGCGCCGACGCAGCGAAGTAGAAAGTAATGAAATGGAGCCCGAGCGAGCAGGATGGAGGGGAAGGGGGCAGAGTGACAGCATGAAGGAGAATCACTTGTTCACCTTCAATCAATTCCTGCTTTTTCTCGCCGTCACACGTGCCTGTGTGCAGCTGAGCGTGCGTGGGCAGGGAGGGGAGAGGCGGTGCGCGTTGTCAGGAGCTGTTAGGAAATACATTTGTCAACAACGGGGCAGGGACCGGAGCGAAAGGAAAGAGGCGACCGTCACCGTAGCCTTTTATTTATTGATGGCTTTGGATTGYTCCTGTCTTGGGAAGAGCTTACCTAGGGGGAAGAGTGGCAAGGGGTGGGAGGAATGGGCCCAGTTGCAGTATTTATGGCTCCTACCCGCTGCTAACTGCTCCCAGGGCTGCTCAGCCAGRGCAGCAGCCGGCGGTCACTTGGTCTTCATCCCCCCCAGCAGAGCTGGGTCCTGGAATTTGCCCCCATTTGTAGTTCCCACAGGTTAGCTGGCATTGCAGCTGAAGAACATCTGTCCCACAGGGACCGTTCCTTTCGGGAGGAGCGCGGTTGGTGAAGCTGCCCTCCTGGCTAGCTGCTRTCTCTTGGCTGCAGCTGTGTTACCTGGGGTTTCTGCTGGCTGATCTGAGCTCCTTGGGGCACATCCCTCTGCACCTGCTCCCCAGAAGATGACCATTTCCACTGCRGTGGAGTCTCACTCCCCGTGCGTGATATCTCTCTTCCCAGCCCTGCCATCTGTCTTAAAAGCATTTCTCCCTCACAGGTTCGAGTCTGTGGGCTCCTACGTGTGTATCGTGTTTTTTGGACGTGGCTTAGTGTCTTTCCAAAGAAGAGCTCCCATGCTTTGAAAAGCTGGTGGCTTTGTGTAGTCTTTGAATAGCTGTGCATGATAAGGGAATTAACTGATTCTGCCACAAGCTTATGTCTTCATGAGCAAATTCTTGGCTGTAACATGACAGTACTAAAAAATGCCATTTCCATCATCTTGTGCTCATTGAGAGTGAAAGCAGGTGGGTGATCCACTGGTGGGATGAGAGRGCTGAATATTGTGCTTTGGGCAAAGGGGCATAGTGAGAGTTGGGAGCTATTGTTCTAGATGTGGATGAGGTGCACGCAACAGGCTTCCAGCTGTTTGTACTTTCCAGAAGCCTTAGGTAGCAGAGGTTTGACTGTTTGTGAGCAACCCAGGGTGGCTTTGCTCTGGACAAGTCTGTTGCACTCCTGTACCTCAGTTTCCCCTTGTACCGTGTGAAGGAGCGGTGGTGGGGCTCACGGCCCCACAGTGTTTGCAGAGCCCTCACTTGTGAACCTCTTCAAAGGTGCTGAGGAGTTAGCATGACAGCGCTGGTGATTGCTTCCCTCTACATTTTATATTGAGGTGTATTTTTATATGTGTATGTTCCCTTCCTTTCTAGGTTTGGAAGAAGTTTCTAAGCTCCCAAGCTCCCCGTATCAGTGTCTTCATGGCAGTGCCCACGATCTATGCCAAGCTGATAGACTATTATGACAAGCATTTCTCTCAGCCGCAAGTCCAGGATTTTGTGCGTGCCTTTTGCCAGGAGAACATCAGGTAGGTGAGCGATGCCTCTCTGGGCAGGGGCTGCTGGTGGCTGGCTGTCCCCACGGTAGATCTGCTGAGGTTTCTTTTCAGCATCACCTCTYTGCAGTGCTGGTTGTTGTGCTTTAGTGTCTCTTTGACAAGAACCGGGGTGACATTATTTAATTATGAGCCACTCTTGCGTGGTAAAGYCAGAAGGGGTCTGCATGCTCATATGTGTTGCCCTACATAACACAAGACTGAGGACTTTGTCCTGCAACCCAAGTTTGTACTGCAGTATCTCTCTTAGGGGCCTGTCCCATCTTAACTTAAAACCCATATCAGAGAATCCTCTGTGTGTGAGGAACATTCTTGGTAGCGGTTAAAAGGCTTTTGGGGCTTCTGTCTTAAGGTTTTACGTAGGAGAAGGCTTTATGTAACCCTGGGTTAGACTGAAAATCCCCTGGAGCARAGGGGATCTTGGATACTTTCTTATATGGGGTTTCCTTGTGCAGGTTAATGGTGTCAGGCTCAGCAGCCCTGCCTGTGCCTGTCCTGGAGAAGTGGAAGAGCATCACTGGGCACACGTTGCTGGAGAGGTATGGGATGACTGAGATTGGGATGGCGCTTTCTAACCCTTTGCATGGAGTCCGTGTCCCAGGTAGGAGTCTCTAGAGGGTGCACACTGTTTGGAGGCGTTTGGCTGTGAAGTGCTCTTGGGTTTTCTCATCACAGAGAATATACATCTAATTGCCATTTGTCATGTTTGAGGAGCAGGCTGTGGTAGGAACAACGATGCTGGTAGGGGAATTGGCATTGGGAAGCCAGGAGGGGGCATGGCTGTGTGGGAGGTGGCTGGTGGGTTTCCCTGGGATGATGAGCCATGGTGGATTGGCAAAGCTGGATCTGTAGAGCTCACAATGGTGCACGCTGACCTGACCAGCCAGGCTGGTTCTGTCCAGGAGGCAAGGTCCATATTGATGCCTTATTATGTCCAAAATCTTAGCGAGTTCAAGAACGGTGATGGGACTGCACCTTCAGCTCCTGCTCTACGAAGTTGCATTCGTGTGCAGTGTTGACACAGGACTCCCCAKGCAGCAGTTCGTGTCCAACTGATCGGTACTGAACATTTAAAATAGGATGTCTGCTCACTCTTATTTTAATGAAGTTTCTTGACTCTTCAGGAGTTAGAAATTGTCACACCTCATTATGTACTCTGGTTCTGTTCTCTCCCTGTCTTCCCTCACTTCTCTTAGCTACACTTTGTGACTCCTCTCAATATCTGTAGTTTATGTAAACTAGAAATAAATCGATCTGAAACATTCAAAATATGAAATGCCCCCATCCTCCCTTTGGTTAAAAACGTGGCCATCTGTCTGCCGAGCAACCCAGCCCACCACTATGCCACCTTCTCCTCCTCGCATGCTGTCTGCACATGCATGGCACCATATGCACCGTCTTGGTCTCCGGTATCCTGGGGGACCGGTGTTACCCAGGGGGGCTGTCCTGGGTGTCGTGGCTTCCCACAACACCCCAGTCCCACCCCAGTGCCGCTGCAGGGATCGCCCAGGGAGAGGAGAAGCCACAGCTCCCCGGCACTGGCTCCTCAATCTGAGAACAGCTCAGGGGCAGCATGAAATGCAAACTCTAGTTTACTTCTGCAGAGTAACTGTAGTTCCCCCATCACAGCTCAGCCAGTGTTCCCTTCCCGCAGAAGCCCCGTCCCTGCAGGCAGGAGAGGGAAGCAGGCAGGGAAACGAGATTCCCACCTGCACAAGCTCGAGCTCTCCGTGAGTCCCACGCCGCAGGGTGACGGTGYGGAGATCGTTTGAATGTCCCTGTAGCCTGGTTATATTTGATTTTCATTCATCTTCAGGAGGGAAAATGAGTGGAGGCTCTAGAAATCTCCCAGGAGACAAAAGGAGAAAGGAAATAAGACTGAAAGCAACATGGGCAAGACAGACGTTGGCACCCAGAAGGGCAGCTCCTACTCCAGAGCTGGATGGCCATGCCCCTGAACAGAGCCGGGGCAGGGTTCCTGAGGGTACCGGGGTCTGCAGGGGAGCTGGGGACAAGTCCTCTTGTCCCCAAGAGGGGGACAAGTGGAGCTACAAGCAGAGGGGCTGGGGATACCGGCCGGCTGGCCAGGGGCCGGCTGCTCACTGCAGCCCCAAGAGGGGAGAGAAGCATCTCACAAAGGTGTGAATCAGCAAGAGACCTTACAGAAAGAGGGCTATAATTGAATAGGCTTGATTAATTTATTTCAGGAAGTGTCAGTTGGGAAGCAGATGGGTGAAGCTGAGGCATAATTTACTGGAACTGCGAAAAAGCTTTTGATATAGTACCCCATTAGAGGCTGGGATGTAAGGTCACCAGGTACCACAGAGCACCCAGTGCGAGAGAGTCAACTGAGAAGTGCAGTGATGGGCTGGGAACAGAGGCTGGGCAGGAGGAGGAGTGAAGTATCCAGAGAAAAGACCTCAGACGGCACCGGTGTTACAGGGACAGATGCTAGGCAGTGGTGACCGCAGACCCATGTGCTGGCCAAAGCGATTACTCGCTTTATTTTGAAAAAGGACCGCCGCAAGCATCGCACTTTACCCTGTGGGTAAGTCCAGGGATCCTCACACTTGCCAGGGGATTTCTCCTGGAGTGGAAGCAGCACACGTCCTTCTCTGCTGCTTCATGAGCCTCTGAGGAGAGGTGCTGGGGCTTCCCTCGCCCGCTTTCACCCTCTTGGTGTGGCTGGGGAAGGGTCGAGTCCATGTCACCCGTGTCACCACCGGTGTCTCTTGGTGGTGTGGCACTGCTCTTCACCCGCAGCGCAGGCCTGGAGGGGYAGGGATGGGTGGGGGGGCTTTAATTTCCAGAAGAAGAAAAGATGAAAGATTTGAAAGATAAATGTTTGCTTGTATATGGTTAAAACCCTGCTTAAAATGCCTCTGTTTTCACCAGCTCTCATTCTAATCCCCCCGGTGCTGTTACTGTGAAGGGAGATGAATAATTCATGGATGGAGAATGCCTCACTGGGCCTAATCACCACTTTAATTGGAGGTTTAGATCAGAGGCGGCTAATAGCTCCTACAGCGGGGACTCCGTGTATTGTTGACAGTGAGATCGTTGAGTGCCTTATCGTTGGCCTGTTTCAATTCTCCCAGGACACCACCGCACATAACRGCATCAAGGTCCCCAGATACCGAAGGACACAGACCGCAGGACCAATTAAATTTATCTGGGAAGAGCTGACAACTTTTTTAAACAGAGAGGAGAACCGGTGAAAGAATAATAGTGTCACTCCTTCCTGACTGCAGCCCGGGTGATGCCGGCTGAGCTGACACCACGGGCATGTTGCCAGCATTTCTTAACATTCAGGAGTCTGCAAATTGGAGAGAGCTGGGAGGGAGCGAGAGGGGAAGGAGCAGGGATTTCTCCCCAGTTTCCCCTTGGGATTATGGCTGGGGACAAAAGGAAGCCAGTGCTGAATGTTGACCCCCTTCTGATCACCCCCGATTGCGGTCTCGGTGAAGCCAGGACCTCCGGTGGTGTTCCTTTGGGAATGGGCTCAACCCTGCGCTGACCTGTTGGAGTCGGCACGGCGTGTATCTTGACACGGCAGATGGGCCTGAGAAGCTCTAGTCATTGTCTTTGCACAAATTTTATTAATACTGTCAGTTTTGTGTAGCTCTAATCAACGTTGTGAGCATTTTCAGCCTTTGCAGATGTTGATTTCCAAGTTTGTCATTTTTCCTGAATACCAGAAAGCCTTTTCCAGACCGAATGTAAGGAAACAGCTCCCCACGAGGGACTTATTTTACATGTTCGTTTTACTTTAGCCAAGTAGGAAATAATTTGTCATGGTGATCTGAAACACTGTATGGGAAACACGTTGCCTTCTCTGTGTCTTCAGATTTGTTTGACAGCACTGTGCTGATCTTCGGTGTTTCATTCTCAAAGACTGAGACTAGAAGTGGGCACTAACCATTCAGTCCTGCTGCCCATGAATCAGTCCGTTAYATTTCTGCATTGAGGTCAGTAGCTTGCATACAGGGAAGAAGCATCTTCCAGGAAGGCGTCCATCTGATCTTGATTTGAAGGCTTCCGGAGACGGCAAATCTGTGAGAGCCCGTGGCAGTTCATTGCACTGGTTACTGCTCCCTCCGTAGGCTTTGCGGAGTCTGCCTGCCGTCCCTTGCCASGTCTCGCAGGCAGGTTGGAGCCTGTTCGCACAAGGCGTTTTTCACACTGGAGAAAATGTTCCCATAGAAGTCTAGAAGGTGGCTTCAAGCAAGCTTCATGTGCAAACATTTGGCGTGTTTTCCGCAACTTGTAACTTGCTTTCTGAGTGCTCCTGGAGTCTACCATGGCAGGTACCAGACTGTTTAAAATACATAAATACCTCTACATGGCACCTCAGGCCACTTCTCCTGGTGACTTCTCCTGGCACGTGCTTCTCCCTCCTTACCCTGCTGCAGTCCTGTGTCTCCGACTCCTGGCAGTGTCTGGCCASGAGGTGAGAGCAGCCCAAATGAAGCTTGTGGTAAGAGGAGGACCTGGCTGCGTGTTGGCTGACCTGAATGCCGAAGGCAATTTCAGGCTGAACAGACACACATCACAGAACTGCCACGTCGCTTTCTGTTTATTTCTTGCCAGATTTGCTAATTGTTCGGGTAGTTTCGCTGCAATAAAATCTCACTCCCTCATAGCCCATCTGCTCTTAGCTGATCCTACAGGGATGCCATAAATCTGGGCTACGACGACATATCGATTTCCATGGCAACTGACCAATGTAGCAAACAAAACCATGATGTCACAGATATCGGATCTCCAGGACTTGAAGAGGAGGGTGAGACTAGGATAGGGAAAATGCCACTTGAACCCAAATGCCTGAAATACAGACGACGAGGAGAAGACAGCACTGGGCTCCAGGTCCTGCACACCCTGCTCTAAGGACTTTCCAATGTCGGGCTGATCCTGCTGCCTGACCAGCAGAGGTAGAACGCCCCACCAACTGGAGACTCTTCGGGGGGGGGAAAAAAAATCATCTCTTAAAATAAAGAATAGACTTACCAATTTAAGCCTTGCCCTGTCCAGTCCTCCTGAGCCACAGGTTGCTCTCTGCTGATGTCCCTCTGCACCCTGTGCAGGTTTGCGTGCTCACTGTTCCCGGCTTGCACGGCATTAAAGTCACGGGCTTCCTCGTGCAATGAGAGCCGTCTCGTGCCATTGAGATGCGGAGCGAAACCTCCTGAGCCAGCAGATGCCCACAACTGCTCGTTGCTGCTGAGCCTGGAGCCCCCCATCAGACAGAGGTCACAGGAACAAAGGTGCCCTTTCTTCTGTGCTTTCAGAGGCTCCCCAAGAAGAGCATGGACTAAACCAAGGGGTGGGAATGCTGCAGGCTGGGGAGCTCTGGGTTGCAGGACCATCTTGGAGCTTAATAGCAGTCGTTCGTGACACTGTGTCACATTCCCTGGCTTTGAAAATCGAAACCTGTGGAAGAACGGTGTGGTTTTGATCTCTGCTTTTTTCCTATGATGTTTTATATACAGTGTATTGATGTCTCATAAAACTGAGATAATCCCTTGCAATTCTATACACCGTTAAGCCTTTGCCTTCTCTGTCAGGTCCAGGCTATAGAGAAGCAGTGAGCCACTGTAGTAATCATCGTGCTCTTTCTTTTCACATCTTTGTGCAGGTTTCATGGTGCTTTTTTTTTTTTTTTTTTTTTAAAAGACAGCTTCATTACTGAGCTACGAAGCTGTGCTGATGTCTTCAAAGACTGGCCAAGGGAGACTGTTCAGGGCTGGAGACACATTTGTTTTCCTAGGCATTTCCAACACTGCCTGCTCAGCGAACAACAGCGTATTGCACCGCGGTGACATTTGCTTGCAGACATATGATGTGATCGAAGCCTTCCTGAAGGGTAACCCCCTGCTAGGAAGTTCTTTAGTGCCAGCACAGTCTGCGGATGCCATTGATAGACGAGCAGCTGCTCTTTTGCATCCTTGATTTTGTTGTTTCCCAGAGGCTGTCCACTGTCTCAGTCTTATTTTCCTTTGCAGGTTCTGTGGGCACCCCGCTCCCAGGGGTGGAAGTGCGCATTGCCACTGAGACCTTGAAAAACGGTGGTCGTTGCTACACCATCCATGCTCAGGGAGATGAAGACAGCACACAGGTAGTGCTCAGCCACGTTCTCTGCTGCTTCACTTTGTTTCATGAAAAGTTCTCTCCTCCCCAGCCCTTTGAAGCCCYGAGGATTGAGGCTTGCTCTGCTGTTATTCCCAGGAACTCAGTGATGCTATTTAGAGTTTTCTTTCTTGTATTCATTTATGGCTTACTRTAGCCATGGTACTTTGTGGACCCCATGAGTGTTGTCCTTGCCTGCAAAGAAGAACATCTGAGAGAGAACACCCCCCTGCATGAGGGTGGGAGGGGAAGGCTATGGTATAAGGGCTATGGGCTATGGTATAAGAATGGTATATATGCATCTACTGAGCTGTTGATGGCTCAGAGGAAGGTGAAGGGTTAAGCAGTGCCTGGCCTTTGAAAGTCAGGTCRCAAAGTTGAAGTCTACTGCAGAAGGTAAGAACAAGGCATTGACAGGAATTCATATGGACGCTACTCTGGTCTAAAGAGTCACTAAGTAGTCTGGAGGAGAGGATGAGTACTGGAAAATCTAGAAAGGGGTCTGTGTTTATTTCACTGGGTTTGATCAGGATTTTAGCGGTGAGAATTGGAAGGGCAGGACTAGTGGCCTTGGGGGTTGCATTCATTTCAAAACAACGCAGGGGGAAACCCATCAGGTTTCCATGAAAGTCCAGCTCCATGCCRAGCTCCAGCTGCCAAGTGATACCTGTACCAACAGTTCTGCTATCTCAGAAGTTGGATATCCCTGATGGTGAAGCGGTTGGGCCCCTTTCCCCATGGGCTGCCCCCATGTTGGGGTGCTGTGTGTTCCCCGCTGCAGAAGTAGCCCCCAGCCCCAGGTCCAGGGTGTCCTGCTGCCTCAGCCCCTGTCTCTCCCCGCAGAAGCAGCTAACCAGAGTCTGCATTCCTGCCACATCTCCTTTGCCCCCTCATTATGGGTGCAGGTCACGTCGCCTCCGGCAGATCAATAGCCAGGTGATGTAYGGGCTCGGCTGAGTAGATAGATGCTGTATGTGCAAGAGAAATTACGCCAGCAGTCGTGTGCTGTGTGGGTGGARGACAGGCAGGCATGAGATCCAACCTGAAATACATGGCTTCACTCGTTCCTCTGGGGAAATAGCTTCTCATCTAGCCACGTACAAGCCAAGGGTTCAAAAGGAGCTTCCTGGTCTGTGGCAGGGTATACCAGAGGCGCTGCTGGTGTAAGTCCTGGTGAAAGCCTTGAGAAAGCCTTTTTTTCTCTAGATGATCTGTGCTGGCAGCTGGAGGAGCCAGTGGGACCACGGGCAGCCCYACGTGTGGGTGGTGGTCAGGCTGCAGAAGGTTGTGTTCTGTGTTCTGATGCCGTAACGGGGTGCTGGGTCCCACCCAGACATGCCAAACGAGCCCAGGGGAGAGCTGAGAGGGACCACTCTGGCCAGGGATTGTGGCTTTTATTAAAAAAAACAAGGTTTGCTGCTCTTTACTCTGTGTCACTGCTCTTGCGTGGCTGGGCAGTGGGCAAAGCAGGAGACCTGGAGCGGCCGCTCCGGTGCAGCACTCCACACGTAGGGAGCCGYGTCCCATTTTTATCACTTCGCTGGATGAGTGTTATGTTTCACCATTTTGTCCCCTCATCCTGGAGTTAGATCTTGGCCTTTTTTTTCTGCTTGTATGGAACTGAGACATGAAATATAATGTGTCCATTTTAATAATGATCCTATAATGCTTTTTTTGCCCTAAGGGATCCCTAGGCGCTTTACAAATTAGGTCTCAGACACAAGAATCCCCAAAGTGCAGCTACTTCCAGGATGAAATGTGGATGTTGTTGTTCTGAATTATGAGAGGAAAAAATATGTAATTTTTTTTTCTGCTCAGTACTCCTTCCCCTTCCTTCTGGTTGTGTTGAGTGACTGGAGAAGGGGAGCCCAGATGACCTGTGTCTGGTGCTGGAAGCCCACCACCCCCCAGGRCTTCAGAGAGCTGAGACTCACATAACTTTTCTCTTTTCTCTGACTTCAGGCTGCTTGAGTCTATATTTGGGGCAGAGGAATTGCCCTTTCATCCCAGTTTCTCACATACATGCTTCAGCCCCCAGCGCGGGTGGCTGAGGTCCATGCCAACGTCTCACGGTGCTCCCAGGAGCTCCCACCAGCGCTGGCGTTGGCCCCGTGCCCCTTGCTGATGGCTGGCTTTCCGTCAGGCTCTCCCTTGGGAGTTTTTTGAATGTTCTGGTGAATTCTCAAGACATCAGCCAGGGAGGGTGATGTGAGGTGGTAGAATTTGCCTCTGGGTGTTGGCTGATGGGTTGGTCCCTCTCTGAAAGGCTGTCCCCATCTCAYCCACCTTGCCCCTTGTCCCAGCTTAACTGGGAGTTTCTTCAGGYTGGTCCTATCTGCTCTGGGCCACCCTAGGAGACAGTGGCTGGCTGGGTACCTCCAGGGCATCCACAGCACTTCCAGGAGCAGAGCAGAGCCGGCTGCCTCTGTCCCTGGGACTATCAGAAGGGCYGTGGCAAGGTGGAAAAAATGGTCCCTGCTCTCAGCGTGTCTTGGCACAGACGGATGCGTGGAGATGCCRGGAGTTTGGTTTTTATATGGCCTGGGTATGGAGCGTGACTTCCCATCGTATGGCCGCGCCACTCTGCTCCCAGCGACGGTGTAATTTAACTGCTTCACGCCTGCGGTGGCGGGCAGAAAGCCCGACCTGCTCCCTGTTCCTGCCCTGAGATGCTGCTGCTGGCGCACTGTGCGCCTCATGCTTGGTTAATAATTTATGTCAGAAGAGAGTACGTCAGTGGAATTTATTTAAAACAAGGAGGATCTGACAGTCCGAGTGCTCATCGCGCTCCACCAGTCAAAGAAAGGCCTGGCTTTGTTTAAAATCAGCTCCTCCGCTGTGGAGGGGCTGTCCCTGGTTGAGAAGACCCCGTCGGTGTCACCCTCCCTGCCTGGGCCACCGAACAACCCTGGCGTGGCCTTTTCCTTGCCTTTTACGGGAAGGGATAAACACGTATTTCCTCACCTCCCTGGCAGGAGGGCTCTGAGGCGTACAGCACGTTGGTTGACTGAGGGCCGGGAGGTCTGTGGTGTGAACCCAGCAAAGGCAGAGGGGTCCCGGTGGAAGGACAGTGGTGGTGGGGCCGGTGGCAGGAGGCACGCRGCCCTCCCAGCACCCGCACCGCCCGGGTTTGATACGAGCATCCCCGGCYGCATCCCCGCTCCAGGCATTTCTCTCTGGTTTGGCATTGACGCTGTGAAAAATTACCAAATGTCACGTAATGGATTGCTGGAAATAAACACCTCCCGGCAGCCGGGCCGGCACAGGGAGCGCCTGCCGTCTGCTTCRATGATACGACTTTCAGGGCAGGGACCTCTCTCCGTACACGGAAAGCACGGCGCACATCTGTGCCGCTGCACACATCATAATGAAACTGCCAAGCCGGAGCCGGCCGCGGCGGGGGCACGGGGCCGTGCCGTGGGGCGGCCGTGCCGTGGGGCAGCCGTGCCTGGCAGCACCAAAGACTAAGGGCGAACACGGTGGGGCCGATCTGGTGGGGTGCTGAGCACCCCGGTAGGAGTTGGGCTCCAAGCTGTCTCTTCTCACCAGCCTCTCGGCTSCTGCAAGCAGGTGATCTTTGTGCCGGGGCTTAGGCGCGTTGTCGGGGCAAATCTGCGAGGCGTTCACACCTCGGCTCCGCTGTGCGGAAACCCTCCCGACTGCGAGCGGAGAGAGCGCCTGCCTTTGCCAAGGAAATTATTTGCTTAGCTGTACAGAGCCTCGCAAGGTCACCGCCTTCCCCGCTCGTGTTGGCCTGAGGTTTCTGCCTTCTGCTGCCTCTCGACAACAGAAGACAACAGACTTTTCTGAGCTGTTTCTTCCYCACTAACACTGTCTCTCCCGTTAGATGCTGGGGGATCGAGCCGTTTCTTTTCACGTTGTCACCCTTTGGACGTTTTTGCGTGTCCTGCCGCGGTGAGATGCAAACAGGAGCTCGGCGGCATCGCGGCGGTGGCAGAGGAAGGCGCGTGGGTCGTGGGAGCGGGGAGGTGGAGAGCGTTTCTGCTTTGCCATCCGGTAACTGCTTGAGCTTGCAGCAGGGGACTGCTGTAATTTGCAAAGCTGGTTTCTGGCACACCGTGAAGATCAATAATCTACTTAGCTGAAAGTTTGCTGGATCTCTGTTCTTCCCTTCATTTTCTYCTTGATTAGAGTGCTGGATTCCTTTCACGCACGTGCTCCAGCCCTCCGATCTCCGTGCAGCTCTCATGAGCCTTGCGCTCCATTGCRTACAATTTGCTCGGGTTTTCTAGCTGATTCTCGTGCTGCTTCCTTGCTAATTATGGCTGCACCTTGGGTTGTGAGCTGGTTTCCTGAGCCGACACGGAGTCGCACGCGATCAGGCTGTCRGCCGTGCCCTGCGCTGCTTTCTCCCCTTGTCCTGTTCGCTGCCCGGTCTTGCCTTTACGTTTCCCCTTGGGTGATAACCAGAAGGATGAAGCTGCACCATCACTGCCAACACCGAAACAATGTGCTCCAGCCTGACACAGTCGCTGCGCGCTCTGTTCCCAGCCGAGGGTGCTCGGCAGCCTGGTGTGGGACAGGACCRCCCGTGATGGGGCAGCGTGGGCAGGAGGTGGCACGCCCCGGCGGGGTCACGGTGGCTCCAGGCTGGGTGCCTGCACCCCGACACGGTGTCCCCCACCTCCTCCCTGYGCAGGAGCTTGGTGGTGCGGAGCGTGGTCCCCCGGAGAGGTGCTGTCCTTCGAGTGCTCAGAGAAGTGCTCCTCCTCTGATACATCCCTGGGGAGCAGAGGTGTGGAGGTGGGTGTCAGGGGACAGCAGCAGCTTGCCCTGCTTTGGGCCATCCCAGCTATTGCTCCTGTAGCCGCTCACGTCCGAAGCAGTTCCTAAACGTTTAACCTGCGTTAAGCAGCTGCCTGTTGAGCTCGTCTGATCCTATAGGATCAGGCTCTTTACCCAAAGAGCCTGGGTGTTGGTGTAGGGGAAGCTGTCAKYGCTCCTCCTTACCCACGGCCCYGGATGCTTTTTCYCCTGKTTTTTTTTTTTCCCCYTTAACTTTTTGGCAGCCCAGGGATCTTGCTCTCTCCATGTCTGGCTCCGGTGCACAGGAAAGGGTTACAGCTTTCCAGCACCGAACRTTTCAGTTTGCTTTGTTCAGTGCAATGCATATTTCATACGCTTAGCTTCCCAGCTGGCAGAGGCCTGGAAACCCTGCGAGCTGTCGGGTATTGTCTCTCTCCTTCTTTATTTGTTTGTTTGTTGGTTGGTAGGTTTTTTGGGTTGTCATTTTTGTTGGATTTTTTTTTTTTTTTCCTTTTCCAAATTGCTTGCTCACAAGAAAGCCAAACCCYAGTCCCTGACAATAGGGGTCTATCAATAGATAAATGGTTTCACAGCTGTATCTAATGCAGTGCTCTAGCCAGGGCTTTTATGGCGAGTAATTTTCTCATGATGAGGCTGCGGAGGGAGCCATGCGGGACGTATGGGTTGCAGGAGCTGGCAGCAGGAGGATGCTGCAGCCATGGGCTTTTCTCCCCCCGCAAAGGTTGTAATTATCTCGTTGTTTATCCATATGCAAGCTGTCGTCCTGGACGGGAACTGGCTCGGCTGCGGCCRTCCCTCCCAAAAGCCACCAGCATCTCCTGGCCCCTCCTCCCCGTGCCCCCCTGTGTCTCTGCCATCTGCTAGCAGCTTGCTGCTGCTGGTTGCCAGCACCTCCGSGGGGCTGCGGGCGTTGGGGGCAGCTGGCACCATCACCCTTTGTTAAGGCCGGAGGTCTTGGCCGTTGATGCCCCTGTAGAGGGGACCAGGAGTGGCTCCACCTCGCTCACGTTCATCCCAGATCTCCGGAGAACCGGTGGGGAGGTGCTCGGTCGTCACTGAGCTGCCAGGGTTGTCTTGGAGGCTTTCTCCAAGGTCTAGGCAGCCCCGTGGCTGCTGCCCGTGGGTGGTGTGTCATGGGTGGGCATGGGTGCTGTGGACTTGGGTTCTGGGCCAGGTCCCGCATGGAGGTGCTGTTGCACGTACGCCTCTCGCGTGGTGTCTCCTCATCTCATCCATCCAGGTATTTTGAAACGGCTGGTGCAAGTGTACCTGGCTCTTCTCCTGCATGTAGCTCCTGAGGCTAGAGATAGGCACGTGCCAGCTGTGACTGGCATTCCTGAAAATGGACAGGTAGGGACATGCTGGTGGGGATGTGACTGCCTGGCCCAGGGAGTCCTGTCTCTGGCTGGCCCAGGCAGGCACCTTGATTTGTTCCTTTCCTATCCTGATCAGACCTCAGCCTAAAACAATTTGATCTTTGTCCTCAGTGCTCGTACACTTCCAGAACATCTCTCTTCCCAATGGTACAGTTTTTCATCTGTTTTCTTCTCCCTGCTGCATCTCATCCTCATGTACCGGTACCTCCCGCAGGTCTCTCGATGGTGAGCCTTACCTCCAGCATCCCAGTCCCATCTCCCATCAGCAGCTCGCTGCTGTAGGTGCAGGACGTGCCGTACGGTGCTGAAGCCTCGTAGGATGCCTTCACCAGGACAGCAAGTCGCTGATTCAGGGTCAAACTGTTACTTGGGACTTGGGGTGAAATTCAAGTTGAGCTACGGAGAGCTGAAGGCTGGCTGACGAGGCTGCCTGGCTACCACAGGGGCTCRCGGGATGCTTTGGGCTTCATCTCCTCCGCCTGGGTCTTTGCCCACCTTGTGAATCTTGCCCTCAACCCCGTGATCTCTCCTATCAGTAGCCACCTCCCGGGCAGGCAGCRTGGRGAATATGTTTTTGAAGGCAGCCTGSATTAGATCTGCTGCTTTTCTTCTCTCTATCTGGAACATCAGTCCTCAGGTTTTCTGGCACAATCCACCTTTGCTAAACTCGCGCTGCATTTTTTCCCATTTTCCATTTGCCTCTGCCTCTTCCAAAAACTCCTTCCAAAGCCCCTGCAGTGTTGGACGCTGCAGTTGTGTATATTGCAGTTACAATTTCTGTTTCACCATGTTCCTCTCATCTCCTCACTATCCTGGTTTGTGTCCTGCCCAAGTAATTCAAGTTTCTCCRCTTTGTTGCCCAGGCTGCTTTCATTACTGTGTAAACATTTGACCTGCTTCTCATTGATCACATCCAGTTCCTTCGTCAATTCGGTCAGTAATTGCATTCTCATATGTATTTGTATCTCCTTTCTTCTTTCTGTCTGTCCTTTATTTTTTTTTTTTTATTTGTGGCCATAGCTGTATTTTATTTCTTCCCGGTAGTAAAAGGGGAGGCAGGGATTATGTTAGCATCCTGTCCCCTTGTTTTTCAGCTGAAAACTCTTCTTATCACAGGAGCAGCCTGTGATAGAAGACTATTTCCTTGCACATTCAAATTGAATCCATCTGTCAAGAAGAACCCACTTTCCACAAGTGTTTGCTTTGAGCTAACCTCTGCCATAGCACCCTCAGAATCTCTATTAATCTCTTTATTATTGTTTTATGCTTTCATTCCTCCTTGTAGGGAGAGGAAGACTTGGGATATGTGTCCTTGGTCCCCTTCACCAGGCTGGCAGTCTTGGTTCTCCCAACATGAGGGACAAGGGGTGGATTCCTCTCCGGTCCCATCATGGCTGGTTTTGGTCTTCAGTCCTCTTCTGTATCCTTGCCTGTGCCAGGAGAGCCTGGGAGACTGGGGTGTTCATGTTTGGTGTTGTGAGGCATGGGATGAAAGCAGGTCTTCTGTTCACACAGTCGCTGGTGCTTGTTTCTACTCCATTTTTGCAACCTCATAGCTGAGTCCTTCTGAGCTGTGGGTTCAACCCACATACTTACAACCTGCCTCCTCCCGTGATATGCTTGTTGGACCTCCATCGGGTCGTGGAGGCTGTTGCGGCTGTAGCATGTCTTGGAGATGTTTGCCGAAGAGCCCTGGATGTGGTGGGGGAGATGCAGAAGCAGAGACCAGAAGAAAATGGGACAGTCTCTGCCCCAGAGTGCTTCCAGCCAAAGGGAGGAGGCACCGGCCACCGCGGGACAGCTTAGCACAAGGAAGCAATTAGAGGTTCTCGGGCAGCGCGATCGTCTGTAGTCACAGCACATCACAGCCTCCCTGACCTCGACTTTTAAGTGAGGCTTATGAAAAACGAACCGAAGGTGGGCCACTAATTGAATCCTTGCCTGGTCCTCTGCCTGCCCCCGAGCACAAAAGCGGAGCGGGCGTTGCGAGGGCACGTCAGGAGCCTTTCCTCTAATGAAGAGAGCTGAGGGAGTGGGAAGATGTGCTGACATCTCGCCTCGTTTATTATCTTCTGAAGCCGGCAAACAAGAGGGATGAGAACAGCAGCGTGGAGAGCTGTTGGCATTTCTGGAATAGCGTTACACGTCTAATTTATAGTGTTAATATAGATCAAGAAATTTTGGGTCCGTGGAACAACTGCAGGAAGGACTGACCTTTCCCAAACTTGGGTTGTTTTCTGTGGTTCTTTTGGGATCATCTGGAGTTAATCAGTCTGGTAACTTTTAAAAATCGGTATTGCCTAAAAATATATACAATCACTTTTGTTTTCAGTGGAGCAACATTTGCTGTAAGTAGAGGGTTGGGTTTTTTGAAAATAAGTTTCAGTGTTCCAGCTCCACTGTGCACCAGCCTTGCTTTTAAATTTATAACCCTCCAAAATGAAAAGTAAATTGATTGTGTTATTCCCAGCCCTTTTATAAAAGTTAACATTGCAAAAACAGATGTGAAATGTGGCCTCGTAGATTACAGTCTGGGCTTGGGGTTTTTTGGTTGGGKTTTTTTTTTTTCTTTCTCTGTATTGTGTCCCCAAGGAGCAGAAATCTGCCTTTTTCCAGCAGGAGGAAAATTGTTCTGTGTCTAAATTGCCTCCTGCTTGCCTTCTGCAGGATGCTGCAGGACACGGAGCTCAGAGGGATGATAATGCTTTTACAAAACCATGCGACTTAGCAGGGAATTTTTAATTATGAATGTGCATGAGAGTTCGGATTGCCTGGGAATTTGGTAATGCTCTCGCAAGCCTCGCACCTCTAGGACATCCATTCAAATATGGCCCAGGGAGACAGTGATTAAAAGGCACTGTCAAGCGGATTATTGGTYTCCAACTTGCTTTTAGGAGGCAGGTGAGGATGTCCTCACCTCCCTCATCACCCACCACCAAGCCAGGACTGGTAGTAGTGTGATTTCCCGGTCTGGAAAAGCAAGGTCTGGGCAAAGCCTGGAGCTCCCRTGCTCTCTCCAGGTCGGTGGGGGCTGAGCTGTTGGATGCCCTGTTGGGGCAAGGCTTTGCTGTATTGCAGCGTTCTCCGGGCCACCAGAATCTTGAAGGGGTGAGTGAGTGGTCTCTTGGGGGACAGGGAGCACGTCTGGAAGTGCTGGTGGCAGGTAAGCATCTGCAGCAGCGTGGGGGTGAGCGTGGCAGGGCATCCTGCGGCTCGACCCTGGGGTGCAGGGCAGCGGGGGGGAGGGCAGTTCTTCAGGCTTCCTTCTATTTTCYGTGCTCTGGTATGTTTAAAAAAAAAGAAAAAAGTTACTACTCTGTGAGAACTGCTAAAAGGGCTCCATCACTTCCATAAACCTCACACATATAAATTATTGTCTTCTATTAGTCACTTAAAAGGCTAGGTTGCTTAATTATTTTGATCACAGTAATCACTTATTTACAAGGCGGGGAAAAGTGCCAAGCACTTCCAAGCTGAGCAGCACAGTAGGGCTGTGGCAGGGGACGCAGAGCTGCGGAAACATTTCCTTCCTCCCCACAAATGTAAATGCTTTTGCTTTTCTTGGTTGCATGAGTGATGGTGCCCAGCCCGKGCACGCCCCGGGCTGTTCTCCCCTGCTCTGGCAGCAGTGGGGGGGAAGGAACCTGGGCTGCCCGGAGCCCCGGGGYGCTGGGAGCCGCAGGAGCGGGCTTGGCTGTGGGGAGCTGGTTCTTCATGGAGCAAGGACTGCGGAGGAGTCGGAAAGCAGGCTGTGGCTGGGTAGGAGGGTGGAACAGGGAGTGGGGACCCAGGGGTAAACGTGTAAGTAGGGAAGAGTAAAAGGAAAATGATATATCTGCGGGACTGCCCTCCTCCCCGCTCCACTTCACCCCATCCCGGGAAACGGCCCATCTGCAAAYGCACTGCCTCGCGCTCCTGGGGCGCGAGGGTTGCAAGGTCCCTCCTGAGGGAAGATGCTCTGATCCGCAGCCTTTGGTACTCACCCAGGGAAGAGGTTCAGATTATTATTTTTTTGTGGGGGAAGGAAAAGGAGAGGTCCGGTAGAAGTTAAGTGTGTGCCCCTGAAAGCTACTGTTTGCAACCTGAAGAAGGTGTTTTGTGGTTTTTTTTTTTCCTAAAACCTTGTCTGCCTTCCTCCCGATCCTATCAGCCCTCCTATCAGGAGTTATTGCCTCCCCTTACAAGCCTTGCCTTCCACCTTTCACTCTGTGTCTTCCACGTGTTTCTGCTTAGGAATCCGCAGTGCCTYCTCTGCTTCCCAGCGAAAGACACGCTGCTTTGAGCCTACCTCCATAAAAGCCCCTAATTCCATTAAAGTCCATTACAAGCTCCTCTCCCGCAGTTCCCGGAGGAGCGCGGGGCAGCGTATATCAGAGACCGCAAGAAAACAAATGGCCACTTTGAACAAATCCCAGGGCCGCTTGCCAAACGGGGATTCCCAGCTATTTACAAACCGCCCTTGCTTCCTCCTAATAAAGAGGTAAAATGGAAGCAGGGAAAATATGCATTTTATAGTCACCCAGATTTAGTCCTTCAAAGGTTTYATTACAACCTTTTATTTTCATGCGTGGAAAATGTAATCTTATCTAGGATGCCGGCTGGCCCAGCTCAACTCGCCGAATCGGTTTTACAGCAGAAAGCTATCAAACAGCAACCTTCAGGGGCACGCTCTGCCTGGGTGTTAAAGTTGCTCAAATGCATTAAAGCAGTTGAAATGTGCATTAAAATATGGCACTAGGAGAGGAGGATATCTGTGCAATTAGCAATCTGATGCTTTCAGCAGCTGCTTGCAGCGGCCATCCAGTGTATCAGCAGTGGGTACCACTGAGATTTGACGGAGAAAGGAAACAAACACACTAGCCATGCTGCTGCCACAAAAGCCCCGCTTTAAAAGTGGGTTAGCAGCCAGCTAGCTTGGTGTACGTGGGATTTTAGCTGGGATCAGATGCAAGGGCTTGTAGGAGATAAATGCCTTGAACCTTGAATTTTAATTTATGCTGTCTGCAAGCAGCAGAAGCTGCTGGCGGTGGGGCGGTTTGCGTCCCCTCTGCTACGCCGGGGAGCAGCGCCAGTGACATTCGGAGTTCAGCGAGCAAAATCCTATTAAGATAACGTCACGGCCTTTCTGTTTTACTGTTTGCAAGCCAGCCATAACATCATTAAATTACACAACAGGGAGGTGCCTGCTGCCAAGGAGCTCTGCTCGAGATAAGATGTGGGTTGAGCCGCTGCCAAAATTTGAGTTGATATGACAAGAAATTTGGAGCTGGTTCAAGGCTTGATTCACACCAGACGTGGCAGCGTGCAGGTAAACACCGTGCAGGATTGGTCCCCGGGGCAGCTCTGCTCCTCTGAGCTGGGGCCCGGCGTGGGTCGTGCGGGTGGGACAGTGTCCGGCACTGCCGGCTGGCACCGTGAACACCCGTGCAGGGCTCAGCCGGGCAGGCTGGGGCTGAAGGCGTTTGTCGTAGCCAAATTTACACCCGTTCTTGTGTTCGGCGCCAACGAGCAGAAGACAACATCTGGCAGGGTCTGTAGATGAAGCTCAGGCAGCTGTTCRCAGGTTCTCCCCGTCCTTGCCTCCACCACCCCCTCCCCAGCCCTCTTGGGGGTGTTGGAGGCAGCCCCGATGGCTGAAGGGATTGATTTGGGAGGCTCACACTAGTAATTAAAACACCTGTAATCTGAGGGCGGTTTTGATAGTCAGTTACCTGTAGCTGAGGTGGGGCGGATGGGATCCAGCGGGGTTTGCAGGGAGGTGGTGGGCCGGCTGGAGTTGCCCCCCGGGAGGGGAGGTGATGCTGGCAGGGTTGTAGGGGCTGCATGACGCGACGGGCAAAACTGGAACCAGGAACACCGGGGCACTGAGGTGCTCGGGGAAGTTGCTTGTTTTGTGATGCCACGGCTGGACCAGCAGGAAAAGGAGTGAGAAGAAATAGCCAGAGCATAAACCTACGTGCAGCCTCTGTAACAGCACTGAAACCCTGCCTTGCTGGTCCCTCTGCGTCACCCACCGCGTCCCTGCCACACTCGCCGACGCAGGCTTTGTGCCTCTTGCCCTTTTGCTGCTGCAGGTACGGGGGTTTGGTCCTGGGCTCTCCTGGCTCTCGGGTTTCTCTGTGCTGTCCTGCTTGTGGATAGTCTGGTCCTCAGGCTCCCTCTTTCAGATCCCCATGGCAGAACTCATCCAGCACCATCCTCACCTTGCCATCCCTTAGCGAAACTCCCATCACCAGCATTAGGGACCTTCCAGGCGGTGGAGGTGATGCGTAGCCAGGGCTCTGGGGGCTCAGCCCAGCCCGGGGCACACGGAGGCATTTAGGTGATTCTGTAGAAGTGCCTGGGCTGTATGTGCACAGAGCCCCGTGTCAYCCCGCCCTCCAAGACAGGACATCAGGAAGAAATTACTTAAAAATTATGCCTTAAAAGCAGCTTTATAAGCATTTTCCATTAGAGAAGCTTTGTTTCCATCAAAGGCTGCAGAGACACGAAGCCTACCCTGCCCTGGGATTCTGCCTGGCGTTCCAGTTCTGCTATTACTGCTTTCCCTCGCGGCTGCGTTTCTGGCATTGCTGACTTTCRGGGTCCCAGATGTATCTCGTCTGTGTTGCAGCAGCTCAAGTGCAAAGTGGCTCGGAGTTCCCGTTACCGGAATGTTCTCTGCAAAGGGATGGAGTAATGTGCACAAGCGCATCTCGCAGTGACCTTCCATCACAGCAGTGGCTTTGCACGTCTTCCCTGCATAGGACTTTAGGTTAACACAGTCCACCAAGCGATRCGACGTTCGTGCCTCTCTAGTGCCTCATCTCTTAGCTTGCCTGCATCCTTATAGTTACAGAGCCACGTCCGTGCAGAGGAGATGAGATACGGTGCCATGTCAGGCAAGTCTGTGACCTTCCTGTGATACTCCGGTTTCCGTAACAGCAGGATATTTGTTTTGTTGCCATAGAAAACCTGCCGGTGCAGGTTTGCAGGGTACCAAGTTGTCACCACAACCGTTGCCTTCCAGTGAGCCTGAGAGGAGCCGCGTGTCCCYGAGAACAAATCAGATGGTGTTTCCTGCCACCTCCTCAGGAAAAAAAAAMCAAGTGTTAGATTGACAGTTTTGGAAAGTGAAGTTTTCTATCTATCAACAGAGCAGACAGCAGCATGGCACAGTCACGGGCGCGCATCGTCCCCTGCCTCCCCCCCCTCGCAGCGGCTGCCCTCCGGGCTGCATCGCCCGGCTGCGGCGGGCAGGAGGGCGGTCCTCGTCCCYGAGGACGCTGCAGATTTAGTACGTCTAGGGCAAGCGGTGGTTGTGCCTTCAACATCAGACCAGGATCCGATCTCCCAGCTGCTGTGGGACAGCGATCCGCGCTTCCCTTCCCCAGGGGGGGCAGGGCTTCGCCGCTGCCAGCCCGGCGACAGGTTGCTGCAAGTGCCAAGCGATGCAGCCGGTGGCCGCCGTCCCCTGCGGCTGCTACTTCCACGGCTGAGCCACCCGCTCACCCTTCCAGCTCGCTGCTGTCACTGCGAGATACGCGGGCCTGGAGGGCAGCAGCACGCTGGGGACAGGACACGGAGCTGTCAGGGATGCGTGGGTCTTTCAGGAGGCAGGCTCTGTGACCTGCTTTCATCCACCCCCCGAGAGCCTCCGTCGCAGGGAAGGGCAGTCTTTGCCCAAGAGAGCTGGGAGACGGGCTCCCTGAGCGGGTGGGTGCCCTGATCGGGGTGCCTGGAGATTGCAAAGCACRACACGCTGTCTCTGGTGATGCCCCCCTAGCATCCCACTCCCCAGACCGTGCTGAGGCTCTGGGGGCAGCGAGTGGGGATGGGGGGGGGGATCCCCAATGGTTTCCGGGGGAGAACCTGACCCTGGCAGAGGCTGATGGGTGCTGCAGTGGGAGCAGGGTGAAGAGAGCTCTTGTGAAGCCGGTCTGCATCAGGCCATCCACGGGTCAGAAAGGACCATCCCTTTCCCAAGAGTATTTCCCGACCCTTTCCCGAGAGTATTTCTCGCATGTTTGCATGCAAGACCGCTCCTCTCCTTTGCCAGCAGCTGGGAGCCGTTCCCGGCTGGCAGTTCTTGTTTTCATATAACACAGATGTATATTTTCAGTGCTTTTGAATATTGAAGGTGCTTAGGGGAGCCTTTCCACCTGAGGAAAGAGGTCCTGCGGGTGGGCAGGCTGCGTCGGAGGTTGCTGAAGGCCGGGAGGGCACACGGCTTGGGTCCTGCTTGTCCCCCACCGCGCTGTGTAGCACGCCGCGGGGCTGGGGGCCGGGCGGTGGAGGCGAGGCGGCTGCAGGGACGACTCCTCGCTCCTGCTCCCCGGGATGCATTCACTGTGTGCTTGTCCTAGGTGACACCGGGTCTCGAGGGGCAAGAGGGGGAGCTGCTCGTGAAGGGACCCTCCGTCTTCCGCRAGTACTGGAACAGACCCAGAGAAACAGCAGATGCCTTCACGCCCGACGGCTGGTTCAAAACAGGTACTGCGGTGGCTTCCCCGCCGCGTCTGGCAGAGGGCAGCGAGGGGAGAGGGGGGCAGCCGCTCCGGTTCGGCCCCCGGGGTTCCCCGGCTGCTSGGGGGGGTTGGAGATGGGGGGGTCGCAGCCTGGCTGGGGGTGCACATGGGGCTTCAGGGAGGGGCTTCGCTTGCGTTGGCCATAATTAGTCAGCCAAGTAATGGGGTATGTTTGGGAGCGTTTGCTTGTAAGCGTAATATACTGGTGCGTAACGTTTTCTGGGGACTTAAACTTTGCAACCTCGGCACCCGAAGAGCGGGTGGGATTTAGCTTAACTTACAGGGGGACCACGTCAGTRGAAAACCCCCACTACGCTCTGAGGCGCTGGACCTGTCCTGGTGTCTGCGGAGGAATTTGCTCTCCCGGTCATGGCTGAGTATTTAAAGAGAAGGTGTGTAGGGTCGAAACCATGTGCACGGGCAGCACGGCTGTACAGGGTGTCCTCGGGGTCGTGGGCTTGGCCGCYGGGGTCGCGTGGGAGCTTCTCAAGGGACCGTCATTTGTCAGTCAGAAAATAGTAATGGATGGAAAGCTGAACTTTCTGGGGAAAAATCACAGCGGGTGTCTTCAGTGTGGGAGCGGTTCGGGGAGAGGTTTTGAAATTGCCAGAACATTTTTTTAAAGTGAAAAGTCCGAGTCTTCCAAATAAAGAGACCTTTTMATTTGAAACCAAGGCTCATTTTATTTTTACATCATACATTGTGGAAATGCAAAGGAAATGTTTCTTTTTCYGGGTTTATCAGGATTTGCCTTTCCCTTTCAACTAAGAGTAATGTTTCTGAAAYATGAAATGTTTCTAGGGGTGGGCGCACCTCTGGTACTTGCTTCTTTCAAATCAAATTTCACCGGAAAATCATACCCTAATAATAACAATACCTATTGCAGGTGGGTCCTGTGTGCGCCTTGGTAGGTTTTATCAAATATTTGCAAACAGAAAAAAGRTCCCGTTACCCTGCGATAGCAGCGGATGCCATCGGGACTGTCTGTACCTGAAGCTGCTGTGGCTGGGACGGCAAGTTCTCGGAGGAGAACTCTTACGGCTAATCCTGCCCATCACGAGGGCTAACAAATTCAAGAGGATACCAGGCGGAAGACCTTTCCCAAACGGAATCGATGTGACAGGCCATGAATAAGTTATGTGCTTCAAATCACACCTCCCRCTCTGCGCGTGGCGAGCGGTCAGGGACCTCCTCGGTCAGAGGTTCCTGTCCCCCGGCGCCGTTCTGCAATTTAGATTAAATACGAAACCAGCGGGACGGGTTGGCAGGCGCTGGCCCCGGCTGCCGGTTGGCGTCTCGACGTGCCCACCTTCCTGCCGCCCCGCCGCCGGCCGGGAGCCGTTTGGGCAGCGGGGTGAATACAGGCAGCGCATTTGTCTGCCTGCACCGAGCCCAACCACCGATTAATCTTGCCAGTGCAGAAGGGTGGGATGGCTCATTTCTGCCTAACCTTAACATATACGCAGCTCTGACTTTCCCATTCCCCTCTTTTACTGTGTGTTAGCAGTGCCGTCGAGTCAGGAGTCAGGCTGGATTTCTGATGCCTTCTGTGTAATCTTATTTACGGTTCTTGAAGGAGCTGTGATTTATTATTATTGTTATCCCGAAGCAGATGTGGAGCTGCCCTGCCGGCAGTGTCACCACGGGTCCCCATCCTGGGTGGGTACCACGGGCTGGGGCTGGAGCATCATCAGGCGATGTGCAGGGTGCAGGGCAATCAGCTTTAAAAATTTTTTTAGTCAACAGTCCTGATGAATATTTCAGATGCAAAGGAGTAGCATGCATTAATTATTGCAAAGAGATGTCTTTAGGAGAAAATGATTTTGAAATTCAGTTTAATTTCATTGTAATGTGCTGCAAACAGGAAGGGAGTATGTGTGTTTAATTGGCTCTCGGGGGTAAGGCCGGGAAGATGGCATGCCTTTGTCACAGGCCATTAGTGATACAGACTGCATAATGAGAGAGTACAATCAGCTCACAGCTGCCGGCTCCTACGGGGAGAGAATGATATTAAATAGAAATCAGTATAAATTAAACTTAACCCTTTCACTAGCTGAGCAAAGCTCAGAGCTAGAAATAAGGGGGGGGAGGGGGAGCAGGGATAGGCRTGGGGCGCTCGGGCTGAGTCGGGGGGTGCGTGGCTGACCCCCCCAGCGGCAGACCCCCGGCCAGGCTGCCTCCCCGACGTCCCCCACAGCTGCCAAGGGAGGGCAGCAGGCTTTTAACTCTCTTCCCTGTCCCGTTCCCCCACTCTTTGCCTTGCCTTCGTTCCTCTCCTGACCGCTTGCTCCGTCTCTCGCGGGTGTCGGGTCGATGGGGCTATTCTTTTCCCAACCCTCATTTAGCTGGCGGTGCTGTGGGCGACCCCCCCTTGCTCGCCCTGCCTGCCCCTGCCGCGGTGACAGCCTTCGGAGCTCACTTGGCGATGGCAAATGTCCCTGTGGTGGTAAAAAACCACTTCGGGCAACCGAGGAGGTTGTGTCCCATCATAGCGACTGGGATCTGGAGGGTGAGTTACCCCCATTAAGCAGCGGTGGGTGACTTTGGAGTGGAGACCGGACTGGCAGAATCCGAAAGAGGCAAAGCCTGGCCACTGCCAGGCTATAATCTGCTATATCTGCCATTTGCAGGTCATACGGGTCAGTGTTTTAAAGCTGAGGCTGCGTGCGTGCTCATGGTGCTCCCGAAACCCAGGCGATGGTATTTCTGACTCCGTGCTAGCGTTCCTCTCACTGCCAGACCCTCGTGTGCGTTCCCACCAAGTCACCTACAGGTCACCTAAAGCAGACGATGGTGTGATTGCAGGCGGTGGCCGGGTCCCCCGCGTCCCCCGAGGACACGGGGAATATGCRCTCAGCTGCGGCAGGGACGAGGTTTGGAGAGGGTAAACTTGGAGACAGTGCGGATAACTCCTCGGCTGTCATTTTTAATGGCAAGCCGAAAAAGCAGTGGATCAGCAAATGAAGAATAATCACTGCAAGGGGAACCCCGGCGTATGGGCACTGCTGGGGGGTGGCACCGCACGGAGACGGGGCAGGCGGGGAGGGGTGTCCCGCGGTCGGCGCTCGCCGTACGGTGAAACGGAAAGCGGTGTGATGTCTCCGCGTGCCGAGCACGGGGCGCGGGCTCTGTGCGTACCCCTCCCACGCGTTGCTGCCGTCTCACGAGGGGGCATGTCCTACTGGCTTCGCTGAGTTTAATCAGCCTGGGGCTCTACCTGGGTATCCGTCCTCAGAGTTTGCACACACAAAGCCAAGAGTCACCGCAGCTCGTTCCCTCCTTTCGTTTTGTGGTCGGAGTTAACCTGGAACTGCTGCAYGGGGCTCGCGTGGTCTGAGCGCCGGTTCCCTTCCATACCCCCGGGGTGAGGGATGATGCTCAAACCTTGCAAGGTGCCTGCTGAAGTCTTCCATCGGGTGCTTTTCTGGGCTACCTCTGAAATGCAAGGCTCACAAAGGAGTCTTGAATTTTTAAGTCTTTTCTGGCTGCAGGTCATTTATTTCCCCAGTACCTTCCTCAGGCCAGTTCTCTGTTTCTGGTTGTTGTTCCTGTAAATTGAGTTACCATGGGKTTTTTTTCAGAAATTACAGGAACCAAAAAAAAAAAGAGCCAACACTTACATGGTAGCAGTCATTTTCCTTTCTGATTGACAGGTCCTTTATTAAAGTTACCTTTTCTCCCATGAAACTGTCTTCCCCAAGAAAACAACCTCATGTTGAGGATGGTCATTCCCTCCACAATAGGAAGAAAAAATAGCAATGCAGACTGTGGCCACCAGCACTCTCTCCGCAGCATGCTCCCGCGGCTCCCTGCTCGGTTTCTAGGGAAATCTCGGAAAGACCAGGCATTTAGTGCAACAACTGCAAACCTGTGTTTCCTCCCCCCGGGACGAGAGGCAGACACCGCGTGTGCGCCGTGCGGGAAGCCTGTGCAGGCATCCCTCTGCAAACGTGCCCGTTTTGTGCCTCCAGTTAGAGAAGGAACAAGTACGTGTGTATGTGTTACAGGGAAAAAAAAAGCAGACAAAAAGGCATGATGCTGCAGTGACTTTTTGATGAATTCAAGATMGTGGCTTTTTTGAGAAGCATCTGAACTCGTGGTGTTGCGTAGGTGATTTACTGTTGCTCCCATCCTCTTTATTCCCTCTGATTTGCACCGTTGTCTGCCTGTCTCTCCGTCTCTCTCATTTCCATCTGAGTGAATTTGATTATTTTTATTGTATTAGTGCTGTTGACAGAGCTGCTTAGATCAAAGTCCCTTCCAGCCATTTCCAGGGAGACTGCTGGGTATCCACCTGCTGTCATACATCCAAGCGGCACCGAGCCCTCCGAGACCAAGACAAACCCAAAGGAAAAATGCCTACGGCCGTCTGTCTCCTGTCGCTGCGRTACCTTCCCAGCTGTCCCGCACCCCGCGAGGTGAGAGGCAATCTCCGAGCACGCTCACGTGCTGCTGAGCAGGGAGGAAAGAAGAAAGAAGGAAGGAAGGAAGAAATTTTTTATGATGAGGGCGGTGAAACCCTGGCAGAGGTTGCCCGGAGAGGTAGTAGATGCCCCATCCCTGGGAACATCCAAGGTCAGGTTGGACGGGGCTCTGAGCAACCTGATCGAGTTGAAGATGTCGCTGCTCGTTGCAGGGGTGTTGGACGAGATGACCTTTAAAGGTCCCTTCCAACCCAAACCATTCTACGATTCTATGAGCAATCGCCCAGCAAACCCCAGGAGCTGGAGGAAAGCAGCAGACAAACACCAGCTTCTCTGGTCATCCCGCTCCCTGATCTTTATTCACCCACCCCAGCTTTGCGATGCTSCTGGCGCTCAGGCTCTGGCACTGTCAGATTGTGTTATCTCTGCCCGGGAGGCAGCCATCGCCAGGCAGCGAGCGGCTTTGGAGTCGTGGGCGAGAGGACAGAGGGTTTGGGAGCGCGATGGGGTTGCACAGCGCGGTGCCCGTTTGCCTGCACATTTTCCTGCCTGCGCAGGGCCAGGCAGGGTGCTTTCTCCGGAGGAATCTGGCAATGCAGTGGTGTGCACAGGGGGAGTGATACGATCAGAAAGCAGACTTCTCCCCGAGGGAAGGCCGGCTTCCATTCACATTTGCCCATACATCCAGAAAATTAGAATCTGGTGTATTCRGGGAGATTTATTTTCAATTACAGGTTAAGGCTGAGACATGAAATAGCACCGGATTTGAAAGTAGTGCATAAATCCTGCAACAAATCCATGTATCTCAGCTCCATATAATAAGWTTTTATTGATTGCTATATTGTATCTGTCAGAATAAAACTCTCTTAATGCATGCATCAGGATGGAGAAGATAGAAAGCTTGTTGGTAGTAGAATCTGATTCAAGAATCAATGCACTTTGATTAATATGTCGTTAAGAAAGTAAGAGTTATTTAACTTGTTTGATGCACATTTCAAAATGATGACTCATATCTTTTAAGTTTCTTTCTTTAAGCTGCATTTAAAAAACCAACCTTGTAACTGGTTTTCACATTGCTAAGTCCTGGTTTATCACTGAATTTTTGTTAGACCCTTTTACGCAGGTCACAAACCCCCCAGACTCCCATTAACAATAATTCCTATGGCCCAAAAGACTTCCCACATGCCGTTGTTGAAGACTTTAGAAGAAAAGGAGAATGGGGTGGACCTGCTATCTCTTTATTCCTTCTGGATATTCTGCAGTACAAGAGAGAGCTCCAGGGAAATAAAAAAAAAAAAAAGGAGAAATTAATCTGGAATAAGACATCATCAGGAGAAATGAGAAGCACCCATCAGTTCTGGCAGGCTTTCAGGTGCCACCAAGCTTGGGCGATCGGCAGCACGCTGTACGTCTGTCTGTGCTTGCTGAACGTGCCATTCTCTCGATTCAGGCCTTTCCACTGGGATCTACAAACTCGGGCACCAAGGACAAGCCTTGGCTTAGTTGGGAGCATCCTACTCAGCACTGCAGTTCCCGGGCTGCTCCAGAGACGGGACCTCCTCGTGTCCATCTGTCCTCTTCAGACAGCTCTCCAGTCCGTAGCTGGACAGCTCTGCTGGCACCAGCTGCAGATCCGTCCTTGCCATTCCCAGCCACCAGCTCTTTGGAGATTTCCACCCCACCACTTCTAATGGAAAAGGCAAAGCTGCCTGCCGTTTTCCAGCCCAGAGAAATCTGGTGTTTGTAGGAAACACCCTGGGCAGGTCATCCTTGGCCAGACACAACCCATTCCTCCTCTCAGGCTGGTCTCCGAGGAGAAGGGGCTGGAGAAGCAGTGAGCGGCGCACACCCCATCCCTCCGGGATAGGCTTTTTCCCTGGCACTTGCCTGTCCCCAGAGACAAGCAGGTGTTTCCCTACCGAGGGAATTGCTTACATTCCTGGGTGTAGCACTGACACCTGAAACAGAAGATACTTTAGCCTGATCAAGGCAGATTATAAATAGAAATGCATCTAATTAGCATCCTAATCTGCAGGTTTTCTGTTTGTTTGCAGTGTCTTTCCTAGTCACAAATGCAGTTAATGCAAATCCTATTTTTAAAGAGACGATTCCTTAATTATAGTGCGTTGCAGATGATGTGACTTACTCGTTCGGTGGGCCCACCGGATGAAGGGTGGGCTCCCTCCGCGGCTGGGCTGAAGGAGCTTCTTTTTGAGTCCGTCATAGCTTACGCTCATGGGTCGGGCGGGATGGCAGCGGGCGTTGTGCAGGGCTCTAGCTCCGCTTTCCAGGTACGTGATCAAGCGTTGGAGCTGAAAAGCAGTGGGAGTGAGAGGCAGGGAGGGGGTACGCTCACCTGCTTCATTAGTGGCTTATAACTTGGACCCGCGTTCCCACAAATGACATGAAAGGACACCCAAAAAAATGCCGAGCATAGCCCAAACACAGCTCCACGTGCTGCTTTAGGAAGGATATCCCACCGGATCTTCAAGGGACAGGAGCAGAGGCTGCAGGCACCTATGGGGCAACGTCTCCAGCGAAGGCAGACCAGCCGTGCGCTGGGCTCRCGTTTCCACCCAGCCCGCATTTAGGAGTTGTTTCTAGAAGTAAAAACATAAAGGTGACATGGTGTCTAGTGTATCAGCCGTGTGTAAAGATGCCTTTATAATCTCGAAATGTTCCTTATACACACACACTTCTAACACTGTGGASAGAGAATTCACTTTTTCTGCTTCCTGCCCCAGTATTTATTCTTTCTCCTTGAGGAGACGATATTGCCAGGTTTGCCCGATGGCTGGAAGTCTTAGGGTCATCAGGACGCAGCGAAATTAAACCCTCTGTTTTCTTGACTGCTCGCGAGACTGATGTTTTCAGCAGTTCAGAGAGTGACTTGGGATTTTTGTAGCTGTAAATGAGAGCAGCTTTTGGCACAGAATTTATTTACTCTCTACAAAGCTCCGCTCTAGTTGTATCAAACATCTCGGATGCCAACCCTTTCCTTGTTTGAGAACCTTTGCTCCGTGAAGTCCGGTTCTCAGAGGCGTGGAGCAATTGCACCCCAGCTGAGAGTCGGTGGGAACARCAGGCACCCGCACCTCCAAAATCCCGGCTGTTCCCTCTCAATCTCTATTTGCTTTTACCTCTCAAGCTGTGCTACGGCAGCGCTGCTCTTGCAGCCTGAAGGGAGAGGGGCTCGTTCAAGCTCTGACCGCCCGGAGTGACTCTTCCCTTCCCATCCCGGGGATTAACGCAAGGAGTCCCGTCCGCAGCTGGGTTATGTTGTAGAGACGTCAAGCTGAGCTCCGCAAGCCTGTCAGAAGATCTGGCAGGAGAATTGCAASCCAGCAAGTGGGTTAAGAGGGGAAGTGCAGGATTTTGCTCAGGATGTGGTAAAGCAACGGGCTGAACAACCGTCTTTCTCACGGTACTTGGCAGAGCCCGTCGGATCATTGGCAAGGCTTTCTTTCCAGTGGCTACTTACTGCTGTATAAATAGCATGTCTCCTCCAGTGCAAAATTAAAAACCCCATAGGGAAAGGTCAGCGTCAAATCGGCTGAGTGAGATCCCTGAGCGGTCATGCAGAGGATGGGACCACGGTCCCGTCGCAGGCACCACCAAAGCACCTATTCTACGGGTGGGAAAGGCTGCTTCGCTGGCTGTGGGGACGCCTGTCCTCCAAGCTTGGGTGGTGATGGGGGTTATCTTCAGTCCTGACACCTGCCTGTCACCAGAGATGCCCAGCTCAAGAGGAAATYTGTTGAAACTAGACCTTCCTTCCACCTTTGCCCATCTATCATTTTTCTGCCTTATTTTGTGTCCTCAGCTTTCCCTTCCTCCTCGTTTGCTGGGTTTCCCGTTGCTGGAGGCACTCTGCTGGTGCCCACACAATCTGTTGAGCGTGCTGAACGGCTTTCGGCATTCGATTCACATAACCCAGCACAGCCGTAAGTGGAGCACGGAGCAGGGTCGGGGAATTGCACAAATCGATTACAGCTCGTAGGACGAGCCGGGAAGCCAGTGGCCTGATTTCCTTCCTTCCCTAGCGCAGGAAAGCGAGGGATCACTTCTAGCAGGCGTGATCCAAGACCAAGCGCCGTGAAGTGGTGAGGTTTTTGTTGGGTATTTTGTTGGGCTGGTAATAGTGCTTGATGAAGAGCTGAATATCTCTGGCTTCGAGAGGCTCTTTGCTTTCAACAAGAGTCATCCCTCTGGGTTTCGCTCAAGACAATTGAGAACATATTTACTTATGACTAATGGTATTATGCTGTAAGCAAAAGTATAGGCTTCTGTATATTTAAGCAAACAATTTCAGGCAGATATCTTTCCTCATGTCCCACCGCTGCCTCTCTTAGTCAACAACCTCCCGTCGTATCTCTGCTTTATTTAATAATTCTTCTCACCAGAGACTGGGACAGGTCACAGCACGGAAAAGAAGTCGTAGTGCTCTCCTTAGCTAAGGTGTAATTGATCCCTCAGCTGTTCTGCAGAGGGCAAAAGCCAAAGCAGAGGGGTTCAGGCTAATGTTTTTATTATGACAATTATTATTTTTAGCCATGCACGCATGGTTACCATGCTCTTCAGAGTCTTGCCAGCTGAGTGGCAGCCGCGTTCAGCTGGGCTGCCACACCTTGGAGCATTTACTTATTTATTAGAGTCTTTGAGTTTTCTTTTTCATCTTGTTGTCTGCAGGGATTTCTATAAATATTTAAATGCTAATGTGGAAAAAAAAAATGTTTTTCATTTTTACTTACCCATTTTCTTTTCTGGCTTGTCCTCTGGGCAAACCCATCTGCAGTAATTCTGGCTGTAAGCAGCGGGGGGGCTCCCTCCGCCCAGCCTACTTGTGTCATATCAGTCACCCATGAGTTCCTGCTAATCGTGAGTGAACCTACGAAGCCTTGGCTGCCTGGCTTGCAGAAATATTCAAAGGTTCGGCTGTTTTGTCTGCTATTTCCCGTTAGAGGAGTATGGCACCCTTGGAGCAGGGTGTGCAGCCCCGCCGGGCTGRGGAGGCTTCACCTGCTGCTGGTCCTTTAGGTCTGCGATGTGCTGAAGGGTTGGAGAGGCTCCTGGTCACGCTGAGCTACATGTGCAGAGCGTACCCAGAAATGAGGTACAGCACCTCTGCCAAGGGCAGGCAGGAGCCAGGATGCTGCCGGACTCTGCCGAGGTCTGAGTTTCCGTTAATCCGTTTGGTGCTGTCCTCTCCTGGCTGAGAGCTGGTGCCCAGGACTTTGTCTGCTGACATATGTCGTGTAAGGGGGTCTGACACCAACCCAAGCCAAGGCTGGAGCAGGGACCATATGCGGCAATCCCCRAGGCCCTGAAACAATAGTACGGAGATCGGCTTTTGTATTTGCTAGCCAAAACCTGCTGGCCATTTGGGCGTGCTGGGAAGCCCGTCTCGCAGGGGTGGGAGAGGATTTGGGGTTTGGAGGGGATGCGGTGAATGATGCTTTCCAAGCTCCCCTAATGTGTCTGCAGATTAAGCTGAAGCTGCTAGCTCTGTTCATCTGTGGCTTTAGAGAGCTGCCAACACCACTGCCAGCCTTAAACCAGCTCTTTGCGTTCACCTGGAATCCTCTGTGTCTGTGAAGGAACATGAAATGGTGCCGAGGATGGGGTGAGCTTCGCAGTTCMCAAGGAAGGAAGCCACCAGATGGGTGTACTTTCTACACCCATCTCCTGCCCATCCCAGTCAGCGTGGGCGTGAGGAGCAGGCATCAGAAATTCTCCTGCTGGGGGATCCCTCAGCCTCGACTTCGTGTGTGCAGAACCCAAAGCTCCAGACTTTGGTACACAACCAAGAGCCCACCTCATACGTCCACCACAACCTCACTGGTGCAGTCCCATGGCTGGGGTTCTAGCCTATTTTCATGCAAATTGGACTGAATATAACCTACATCTTCCCTGTCCTGTAGTTTCCTGTGCGTTTTTCTCTTTGGAACATCTTTAAAACCAGAGTGACCAGAAGATGCACCCTTGGGGTGAATCCTGCGTGAAGGCATGGTGCAGCAGGACTAAACGTTACAAGAGGTTAATCTGCCCCTGCCTAAATACTGCCTTGCCTTCTCTCCTGTGCTGGGCAGAGCACTCCGATGGAGCAAGGTGCCCCAGGAGAAGAGTCCTCTTGAGAGCAGAGCCAGCTCCGCGTGGTGGCRTGAGCCAGCCCGCAGCGGTCGGGTCGGGGTTGTAGAGCAGAGCRCGGGCGGGGGGATTCGCACCCAACRGGCTTCGGGATGGCGAAGGACGTAGGACGTGCCGGCGAGGCGCGAGGGTACAGCGCAGGGTCAGCAAGCATCGTCCTGGCTTCTCACCCTGCTGCTGGGAGGTACGATAAACTCGAGGAGCCTTTGAAAAATACAGCTGTGAGAGGAAGGTATCACTGATTTATCAGCCGAGACAGGGGGTAGCTGCRCTCCTCGTCTGTCCAGCAGCGATTCCCCGACTCCCCCTGTCCCCGAGCTGGAAGCAGAGTGGGGCAGAGCGCAGCTCAGGATTACTGGGTTGAAATCAGACTTGTCTTATCTGCAGCTTTCGCCTCCCAGGTACCTGGAGATGCTGCCAGCGTTCCCTGCACCGCTCCGTCTCCCGCTCCACCGGCGCAGCCACACAGCGTGGGGAGGAGTGCCTTATTAGCACAGCTCTTTGTGAGATGCCCTTGAGTGATTATTTTTTTTTTTTTCCAGGTGTAAATGCCAGGGGAGGCTGTACCAGCGCTTCACATTCTTTCATCTCGGCAGGGTTTTGCCCTTTCTCCCAGCGTGGCTCTGACAGCAGGCTCAGCGCTGCTGCCTGTGGAATACAAACAAACTTCCCCAAAGCATGACAGGAATTCATTCCGGGCTGGGTTGCGTTTTTTCTGCTTTTCTTTTTGCCTTGTGCTGGATGCTCCAGGGGTCTCTGGAGAAGTTTTGAGAGTGGGGAGTCAGTTGCTTAACCCCCTCTCTCCCGGGAGCAGGCAGCTCGCAGCAGACCCGAGAGCTCTCGCAGATGGGGAGGACCGCAAAGCAGCTTGAAGCTGCGATGCAATTCCCATCCCCTGACCAAGTCGGGGGAGAGGAACCGACACATCGAGACGTCTGCATCCCTACATCTCTTAGTACCAGACGTTAGGGCAGTTGGAGGGTCTGTTCCCCTCTTGCTGAGCACACAGTGCCTGCCATTAGCGCTAATGGGAGTTAGGCACACGCACAGAGAGGCAAGGATGCCCCTGAGCTATAAATCTACTTGGCAATTTTATTATGTAAATAAATGGTGCTTGCACATACACCTGCTGCTGCTGCTGCTGSTGGTGATGTTCATGGCAAGATACGTAAACAAACAGCGATTCCGTTCTAATAGATTTATTTCCTTTCTCGTGAGCCATTAAATTACCTCCAGATTTCATGCAGGTAGAAATCTGTAACAGCATCGAAATCTTGCTCTGCCTCAGTGGACGGTGGCCTGCGAAGCGTGACAGCCACCTATTAYTCTCAGATACTGTTTTGGGGGGAGGCACGGGAGCAACTGGTATCATCCTCGGTGTGTCGGTGTCTTTGGAAGTCCGCACCTCCGTCCAGGTGGTACCCCAGGAGCTTGGTGGCTGCACAGCCCGTGTCTTGAGAACAAGAGTCCTCATCCAGAGCCCTCGGGGCAGCTCCTCCGTCTGATCAGAGGGTGAAGGGCTCTTCCCTTCCAGGGAGTTGAAGCAGAGCTTGCTCTGGACCTTGCGGAGGCTCTGGGCTGGGGTTTGCTAGGAAATCCATCCCCYCTCCTCTGCAGACCATCAGCACCGGGGCTCGGCAGGCCCTCTGACACCCGTCGATGGGACCTGCAAGGAGAGCAGCCGGCTCCTCTCCGAGCTGACCTGCCCGTTCGCAGCCACGGGAACGTATCTCCGGGCTGGAGCTCCTCTCCTCCGCTCCCTGGCTCTGCGGGAGGGTTTTGGCAGCACGACGGGTAGCAGATAGGTCGGGCTGATGCCAGCGAGAGCGCTGAGGCGCCGTGCCGGGGCTGCCGGGGCCGGGATAGCTGCTGGTTCGGGAAGCGCGGTGCCGGCACTTCTCCCAGCGGAAAGCTTGTGCCAGTGGCTCTGCTGGGCAGGGCTGGGGCGCTGGGAAGGGCTTTTGCATTGCACCCGGGCAGCACCYGGGCAAACAGGAGCCCTGGAAGTTGCTGGGGCGGGGAGATGGTTTCCTCATGAATAATGGGTGCATTATTAATATGCATGTGTTTTTTGAAGTGTCAAACTCTTCCCCTCAGGAGCCTTTGATGCTTTATTAATGATTGCGGCGCACACCAAACCCTCGGTACACCGCCACGGGAGCGGTGCCTTGGAGCAGTCCCATGCTCCTGCAGAAGCAGCCCATTTATTTATCTTTCTTGAGCCCAAGGAAGGCATTTTGCTGGTCCAAGTGACCAGGTGAGGGTAGATGGACTTGAGCAGTCCCAAAGAGCCGCTCCACTGCTGTGACAGGCTCCRGAGGCAGCAGCAAGCCGCTCTCGGCAGGTCTCACCATCGTGGTCTGCGCAGGGTGGAAGAGGTGTGCAAAAGCAGAAGTTCAAGATTTCAACTTTATGCCCTGGATCAGGATTAACAGGAACTTCCTCAGGTCCCCTTGGATCCAAAAAAGGATYCAAGAACCTGGGGAAAGGACAGGATCAGGGGTTGGCTCTGGTTAACTTTGGTGTCGGGAGGCTGCCAGAGGAGCCCAGGGTTTTCCTGCCGCATTTCCCTGCCGAAGCGGTCGGGGACGCGAGGCAGCAGCGGGGGAGCAGAGGAGGAACGGAGCAAGCCCCGGGAAAGCAGCCTGATTTCAGAGAACGTGTGTGCCGAAGTGCGGGAGTGGATGGGGGTGACGGGGAGAGGTGACGAGCCTTCGGCAGCCCAGGCGGGCGGCCTGTGTGAGCTGGGACACACACTGCCGCGCAACCGGCCCCTGCGAAGGAGCCAAAATCCAGAATTTCAGAAGTGCTAATTACTGTTAATTAGCTACAATTTGTGTTCGTAACCCTTGTTCTTAGCCAAGATGGCTGACAGCAGTGACAAACATTATTCATTTCCGTGCAATAAATCAAGCTAAAGTTGCTTCTGTTATTTAGCCTATCATTTAGCATTTCATTAAATAGATATGTACACATACATCATCGTTGCCGAGGCTGTGTCAATCCCCTTCAGGAGCAAGGCTGCCTCTAATCAATCCCAGCAGCGCAGTGTGCCGCGGAGAGGCTCCGGATTACCACGGGCCAGGGTAGCGTCTTGCTGAGCATCCATCGGACATTGGTAACTCACCACCCGGCTGCACACCCGCTATTCGACCAGAGAGTTACTAACAGCAATGCTGCCGTTGCTCCTGAAGGGAGATGTGGCTGGGAGAGATGAGGTCTCTCTTGGATGGATAAGGTCGGATTCCTGAGCTGGGGGCTGACCTGCAACCGTCTGCAAGGTCCCTGTCGGAGGAAGCATGCTTCTGCCGGGCTGGTGCTGGGCTTTCTGTCAGCTCCGGCATGGGAAGAGCGGCAGCCGAGGGGCTGAGAGCGCCGAGCTTGGGCTCAGAGCCGCTCTGCGACACCCTCCCTGAATCACTTAATCTTTGCACCTCTGACGGAGGGGAGATAACGACGGTTCGCGGGAGCGTTGCTGCTGTGTGCAATAGCAATAAGGTGGTAAGGGTGAAGCACGGGTGGCAGTGCCCCACGCGATCGCACGCGGTGGGGGGTGAGGAGCAGCGCCGTGGTTGCACTGTGCACTGGAAAGGTCCCCTCTGTTTGCTGCTGGCCTCTGCTGAGCTAGAGAACGTGTTCATTTTCATGATGGGCACGAGTAAAGGAGAAGGTGTGGCATTAAAATGAGCCTGGAGCTTCAAAGAGTAGCAAAATGCTTACTACAGTAAGTATTTCTGGGCTCTCATAGCACTGAGGAACCCGTTCGCCGGCGCGGAACGGCAACTACTGCTCTCGTGCAGCCACAGCAGCGCCGGGCTCTCCTCTCCGTGCCGATGAGCCTGGGGGTGCTGAGCAGGGCAGAAGCTTTCTGCTGGAGCTCTTCTAATCCATCCCTGCGGTCCAGCCTGGAGCGGGAGCTCCCCTTCCTTGCGCAGGACCCCGGGGTCCTGCACCCGGACCTGGGCACCCCGGGGTTCAGCCCGGGCCCTGCTTTGCCACAGCATCTTCGTACCCCRCACCGTGCTCAGGGGAGGACTCTGCCTGCTCTGGGGCTTTCTGGTTGGGCTGCCCGGTCCGAGGGGCTAACGGGAGCAGCTCCGATTTGCTCGTGCGGCACCACGCGTTCGGTGCCCTCCCTCTCCCAGCGCTCCGTAAATAAATTCCCCTAGTCCATCCTAGCACACTGTATCAATCTTGTTTAATAGACTGGAAAGCTTATTGCGTGGCGGCAGGTCGCAAGGAGTGTCGAGGTGATGGATTGCGCCTTCCCAGAGTCGAGCGTCGTTGATGTATAATGAAATATTTATGATTTATTCCAGCTAATAAACTGGAGTGAAGTGTGTGATGTATGTGAGCAGATGGGGGATCTATTGATGCAGTTTTCATTGCGTGGGGGGAGGGAAAGGTTTATGTCCGTAACGGAGACRTATCACAGAGCCTCCCGTCCCTCTGCCCATCAAGGTGGGCACTTGGCCGCAGAGAGGACAAATTACCTAATTCCTACAGACGTCCTTTAGCACTCGCCTTCTCATCGTTTGTCCACCCCACGTCTCCTCCCGCGGCTTTTGTCAAGCACAGGAACCTCTGGCAGTGGGAAGAAACCGTTTCTTCGAGCATTGGGCTGGGAGCTGCGCGGGGAGCTTGTGTCGAGAGGGATGGGAAAACCATTCCCCTCCCTGGCCRTGGGCAGAGGGGCTGCAGGGGTGTCACTGCCAGGCTTCTGCAGCTTCCCGGTCCCGCTGTGTCTGTGTTACCTACAAAAAAATAACTTCCAGGGATTTAGGAGACCAGCAAGACACTGAACTGCCCTGGAAAGAGCAGGGARACTTGAAACCCGTGAAAAGAAGTGCTCGTCCACGTGAGCGTGATGGGCACCTGGAGCTCCTTGCTGCGGGGTGCTCCCAAAGCCAAAAACGTGGTGGTCAGAGCAGGAGGGAGCATTTCTGTGGTCTGCTGCTGGGCTGTGTGTAACCTCGTCCGGCCCAGCTTCTCCGGAAAAGCTGTGCCCAAAGGCAGGAGGACGTCCCTGCCAGCGGTGGTCCCACAGCTGCCTTTGCCTGGGCAGGGTGGCTGTCACACCTGAGTGGGCAGGGTGGCCGTCACACCTGAGTGGGCAGGGTGGCCGTCACACCTGAGTGGGCAGGGTGGCTGTCACACCTGAGTGGGCAGGGTGGCCGTCACGAGCCTCGGCTGGGTCCCTGCGTGCCCCGTTCGGTTCTGCGTGCTGGTGAAATCGGGCCCGGGGACTGGGACTCGCTCCCGCAAAGCGCTGTTCAGGCAAAGGGGGTTTGAGCCCCCAGATTTTTGCTCTTCTCTCTGAACCGGGGAGAGTATCAGGATCAGGGCTCAGGCTCTTCACTGCCTGCCCAGACTGTTGGATCAATCCTGCCTGGAAAATAAATCATCTKAATCGCCGATGTGTGTCTCTTTGCCGGAGGGTGAGCTCTGCCTCAGCCTGGGATGGACCAGGAGCATCAACAGCCATTTTAGGGAAGCGGGAGACAGGTGAGAGTTAATCCCAGGGTAGAGCAGAGAYGGATGCACAACCTCCTGCCCACTGCTCTGCGGTGTGAGCAGCTAGCGAGGCCGGCCGAGGCCRCTTCACATCCCACTGCTGGCCTGCCAGCTGTTCCCATTTCTGCCTAATGAGCCTCCGGATCGGCGTGCTTTGAGATCCTGGGCTGAAAGGCACCGGAGAAGGGCAAAGAGTGATTATTCCRACTGCCTCCCTGCAAGCTTCCCGGGGGTCTGCCAGCTGGGAGCCTGCCGGTCCCCCGACAGCTCCTTTGGCGAGAGCAGCAATTCTCCAGGTACAGGCAGTGCAGAGGAATGCAGGAGGGCGAGCGCCTCGCTCGTCTCTTGTCTCTGGAAATGAGGGATTGTCGTGCCAGGAGAGCAGCTGACAGCAGGGGATTCCTCCTGGAGTTTGGGAAAAAAAAACCAAAAACAACTTAAAGACTCCTGAAAGAGCAGGTGTCGAGCCCGGCAGGAGCGGAGCATCGGCAGCGTGGCAGCAGGGCTGGGAGCTSGCTGCAGCCAGCGGCAGGGAGCTGGGAGCAGCCGTGCCRGCAGGGCCGGGGGAGCCCGGGCTCCGCTTTGGGTGGGGAGCAGCACCCCRCTCCCCCCGACACCCCCTGAGAGCCCGTCAGCAGCTGCCCGTCAGAGGGAACGGGGCTGGCTTGGGGTTGTTTTTCCGCTCGGCGCAGCCGGATTTCTCACAGTGGGCTGGTCCGGCACGGCCAYGGGCCAGCATCCGTGCTGCGGCAGGGGAGCGTGACCCATCAAAATGGTTTCTCGGGGACCATCCGGGCTGGACCGTCAACGGAGACCTTCTGGGGCACACTGTGGGGTCTGAGGGAGGTCTGCTGGCTGTCCCCTGCCATCCTGCCCTGTCCACGGGCAGCACAGGGGGGCTGTCCCCAAAGGAGCAGCCGTACGGGTCTCTTCCGTGTCCCTGGGGTCAGTGTCTCCTGCAAAAGTGGCTGCGAGACATCCCCGCTCTCCAGCCCAGCTCTCTGAGGAGCGCTGGGCTGGGCTCTGCATGAAGCATTCGAAAGCCGAGACTTAATCTGCAAAATCTGGAATGATTCATTAACAGCAAAAGGTCTAATTAATATTAGAACCTAATTAATATTAGAAAGTGCTCAATCCACATTCTGCTGCTGGCAGGGAAGAGCACCAGCATCCCCCACGCCACTSCGGCCCCGGAGACCCAGCTTGCCTCCCTGGGCTCTTCACCTTTGCGTTTTTCCGCAGGCACTTCTGAAACCTGGAAAAGCCATTCCAGCAGCCAGGAAACTGTTAAACGAGCAGCTCCAGCCTGCTGGGTCAGCAAGCACTTTCCACCAGGACCAAATCACTTAGCCAGTACGGTGGGGCGGGCGAAGGCAGCRCCCCGAGCCCAGCCTTGCCCCAGGGCACCATTTACCCGGGGCGAGGGCTGAGCCCCACGCAGGGGGATGTTTTGCAGCATCTGATCAAGACTCTGGAGTTCCCCGTGAGACCATTAGCTGCCACCATGGCAGGAAGGTAAAAATAATCCGCTTTTTTCTTCTCAACGAAATAGATTCCCTTTCAGAGGGATGTTTTGCTGTTTCCCGGTATTTTCTGCTGTGCCGCCCTTGGTCTGCAAAAGCACCGTGTAATTGTGAACAAGAGCGGCAGGGGCGTTCGCAGACCCTTCTGCCGTGGGATGCCCTGGGAAGACAGAGTCACGGGTGTCCCAGCTCTCCTGTCCTTCAGGGGCCACGTCCTCAAGTTGGACTAGGTTTGATAACACACAAAGCAGGGCTGGGGCTTCCTCCGACACCACAGCTCTGCACGATGCTGCTTCTAGTGCCTCCTGTGTGCTTCCAGCAAAGCGTTCGTACTGCTTCCACCTTCATCTTTTGCAAGTGCCCCCGTGAAGGCTGGACCTGGCCCGAGCCCAGGCTGTCCTGGCCACGCTGCCAGTGCCTGAGCGGGACCTGGGGAAAGACGGTGCTTGAGGCTGGACTCCAGTCCGGGGCACTGGCATCCCTTCCCTGCTGCTGACGTGCAGGAACGCTGCCGTGCCAAGCGTGACCAGTGCCGGATCTGCCCAGCTTCAATCCCGCCCAGCGACGCGGCTGGGGAGGTCCTGAGCGAGCCTTTCACATTGCAGCTGCAAACAGCAAAATCCGCTCGGTCTGACGCTCCCGGGCCGGGCTCTGTTCGTGGCGGTGGTAGACTGCGTGGCTTCGGTTTGCAAACTTCGCAGCGCGTGTCCTCGGGTGCCTGCGCTGCCCTGCGTCCCATCTGCTGGGGCGGCACGGCGAGCCGCTTGGGAAACGCCTGGCGCTTCTCTTCTGGGGAGCTTTAAACACAAAGGAATAGGTGTATAAATAATGTGGGGACGGTGAGAAACCCCCCAGGAGCCAGGAAAGGCCGTGTGACAATCTGCAAGTCAGCGCGGTGCCGCGTTGCTCTCGTGTCGTCTCGGCGTGCCAGTTTTCGGCTCGCAGAGCCGCAGCTGAAGCTCGCACGTCACAGCGCAGCCGACGCTGTCGTCGCCGCAAAGCTGGTGACACATGTTACCAAACAATCTTTCATCTCGCCATCCTTGCAGGCATCCGAGTGACATCTGTCCCCAGTGAGCAGGGACGTTGTGTCGGCACCRGCTGTGTTTAGGGTGGGCTCCTCCKGGGGTGCAGCTCCCRGGTGCCATCCTCAGCACCCGCTTGCAGGGCTGAGCTCTTTGCTTAATGAAGCCCCGTGGGCCAGACTCATTACGAGGGCAACACTGTCACCGTTCGCTGGGTTTTCCCAGCAGATCCTAAGTCCCGGCTCTGCATCGAGGCTGGGCTGAAGTCACCGTTCCTCGTGATTTACCTGCAAAGTCTCATTTTTTTCCTGRGCACTTCTGCTCTCTCAGAGCTTCTCCAAGCTGCCCAGCATTTCGTTTCTCCAGCCAAAGTGTTCTCTTGGTCAAATGTTTGCTCATGACACCTTTGATGTGGAAAYGTTGCAGTGTTTGCCAGGAACAAGCTGACCCGTGGGCGAAGGTGCTGGCACAGGAGCTCCAGGGAGGGTTTGCTCCTGTAGCTCTGCGCTTGGGAGCAAAGAGGCTCTTGTTCAGCGCGTCCTGGGCGATCTCTCTGCTCTTGCAAAGGAGAGGCACAAACTAAAGGCCGTGGTGGCAGAATCACAAGGGCCCTTTGCAACAAGGATTTTGCAGCTTGAAGAACCTCCTTGCAGAAATCTCTGGGGTTTGAGTTTGGAAATAGGGTCTCCMTTGCAGCGTGTCTTGGAGTTCGTCTGGGCAAGGCATGCGTCTACAGTACAGCAGCCATTGCCAAGTAACTATCTACAGACAGCCCGTCCCTCTACATAGATCTTAACCAAAAGCCTCATTTTTAAAACAAAGGTAGCCCGGAAAAGGTCTTTTATGCCTTTCACTGCCTGGTGGTGCGGTTCTCGCCAGCCTGGGGTCTCCACTGAGCCGTCGGTCGGCACGGCGTGGTACCCGCTGAGCCTGCAGGCTGCTGGAGATGCCCACAGCTTGCTTTAGGGTGCTGAACGGGCAGCCCTGGGCAGCTCGATGGGGAGGCCTGGCCCGGCCGCATCCCCGCCTCGCTGCTCGGAGCCGTGCCGCTCGAGCCAGCCTGCTGCCTGTTTTATACATATATATATCTATATAACAGGCCAGGTTGGATGAGGCTTTGAGCAACCTGATCTAGTGGAAGGTGTTCCTGCCCATGGCAGGGGGCTTGGAACTAGGTGGTCTTTAAGGTCCCTTCCAACCCAAACCATTCTATGATTCTATGATTTTTTATATATGTATATATACATATATATATTTTGAAACTCCAGCAAAGTGCAGCCCACCCCCAGCTCAACCGGCGCAGGAGCCTGTTCAGTATGCAGCTCAGCAGAGCCTTTAATGTTTCGCAGAACAGATGCCCACTGAGCATCTTGAAACAAATCCAAAGGTAGCGGTGACGGCTGCTGTCAGGGAAACAATAATCCCATGGCCTCGCCAGCATCAGCTGCGCCGCAGCACCGGAGCTGAGCCGTGTGCGGCGGAGGCTTCTGCCGCTGGCTGCTTTGTCTGATGAAAGGAGCCCGGTCGGAGATGGCCCGGGCAAGCAGAGGCAGAGATGTGGTGTCAGAGACCATRATCTTCTCATCAGCCAAAATCCCCTTCCCCACGCAGCTGGCTGCGAGGAAGGAAATGCTGTTTCTGGCTCCGTGCTGCGGGAAGCATCTGAGCACGGGCACGGCTCTCCTGACCCTGCTTTGTGTGCTGCCGGGGCGATTCCTGCRCCGGAGGGAGGGAAAGGCTTCGGGAGCGAGGGTGGGGAGGTGACGGGGTGCGATTGGGGTTCACCGTTCCCAAGCTGAGATTGTCGCACTGCTGCGAGCTCACGTCAGTCCTCCTGGAACCAGAGTAGCACCGGGCAGCTCCAGAGGCAGAACGGGCACGGGGCTGGTGTAGGAGGAGGACGAGGTGTATCTCCGGGCTGGCTGGGCTCCTCTCCGGCCACAGCAGCCCTGGGGCTCCCGGCCAGGCTGGACACGTGGGAGCCCTGCCCTGAGGCATGTGAAGGCTTGCACAGAGGCGAGGCATGGCCAGGCGATAGCAAGGGCAGTTGTCCCCATTCCACACAAGAAGAGATGGTGGCTCAGGAGCAGGATCACACAGGTATTGAACCCACTGTTTGATGAATWGCTTCCACGGCATCCCTCCTGTCCCTGTGCTGGGGCACGGGGAGCACCCGGGAGCCACGGGCACGGCCGGCTGGAAAGGAGGGTCAGCAGAAGTGTGGTTTGGAAAGCAGTGTCATCTCATAGCGGGGGAGTTCCGTCCCTCACTCAGAAMCCCCCCCCCTCGCCACCTCTGTTGCCCCTGCCAGCCGGGGAGGAGGCACCCACACTGGCAAAGCGCTCAGAGGSTGCTGGGCGAGAGGTGGCAGCCTGCAGAACGGAGCAGAAAAAGCCGCAGCAGCCGGGGTGGATGGAGCACAACGCCGGCAGCAGGGCTGCCTGCAGGGACCCACCTCGGGAGCCCCGGGGAGGAGGGCACAACCCTTGCCCCGGGCCCTGGGTGCAGTGCCAGGTTTGGAAATGATGCTCTTAGCACTGTTTAACGGCAGCATGTGGGGGAGAGTCATTAAGCAAACGCCAGCATCCTTTTAACTAGTCTCACCGGCCCAGGAAATCCCCGCTGGCCCGGGAGGCAGCGAGCGCTTTGCTGCGCGGGATGTGCCGGCGCACACGCCGTCTTGATGTGCTCGGCTGGTAGCAGATGGCGGGGGGCAGAGGGTAATGTGGCTGTCCTCGACGGACGGCGGTCCCCCGGAGCGTGCTCCGTCCTGTCAGCGCGGGAAGTGACAGCAAGACCCTGACGCTCGGCTTACGGGAGAGAGGAGACAGAAAGAAAGAGATGGGGGGAAATTACAGAGCTCGTCCAAGAAGCTCACAATAATCACAATAATAATGCTAACCGCCCGCCGTGCCACGCTGCTGATGGGGCTGGAGGGATCCACAGCGTTTGTGGGGAGCACAGGGATGGAAGGTGAGCGGCGAGGAGGGGCTGTTCCCCCCTCCTCCTTGCCCAATCTGAAATGACTCTTCCTCCTGTCCCTGCCTGTGAGCGGAACATCTGGGCGGGCGACAGCTCAGGGAGCGCGTCTCCTTCAAAAAGCACATTTCACAGTTGGCAGCGGCACTTCTCTGAGCGCGGGGCACATCTCCACGGGCAAGTGTGAGCAGCCCCTGCCCGTGCTCCTGCCAGAGCTGGGGAGGCAGGGGACGGCTGCGGGGATGCGGGCGATTGCTGCGCAGGGATGCTGGCGATGGCTGTGCAGGGATGCTGGCGGTGGCAACGCAGGGATGCTGGTGATGGCCGCACAGGGATGCTGACGGTGGCTGCACAGGGATGCTGGTGCAGGTTATGGCTGCGCAGGGATGCTGGCGATGGCTGTGCAGGGATGCTGGCGATGGCCACGCAGGGATGCTGGCGGTGGCCGCGTAGGGATGCTGGCGATGGCCGCGCAGGGATGCTGGCGATGGCTGTGCAGGGATGCTGGTGGTGGCAACGCAGGGATGCTGGTGCGGGTTATGGCTGCGCAGGGATGCTGGCGGTGGCTGTGCAGGGATGCTGGTGGTGGCAACGCAGGGATGCTGGCGGTGGCTGTGCAGGGATGCTGGCAGTGGCTGCACAGGGATGCTGGTGCAGGTTATGGCTGCGCAGGGATGCTGGCGATGGCYGCGCAGGGATGCTGGTGTGGGTTAGCCATCAGCCAGCCCGGCTCCAGCTGCCACCCAGCCGGGCACAGCACCCAGCCTAAGCAACCTGCTCCAGCGCCGGGCTCCGCACAGCACCCGCATCGCCTCGGCACCGCTTGCGGCACCGGGACGGGTAACCCCACGTGGCACTGGGAGCTCAGGCTGCTGCCAGCTCAGGTGTTACAGCACAACCGTGCCCTCAAATCCCTCTGCTGCAGGCAAAGCACAGGGACTTCCCTCGCTGGAAATGGGATCTGAGGCCAGGCAATGCTGGGGATTGTTGTCCCGCTCTGCCCGGGCCCCGAGCACGGGGGGACAGGAGTGGGGCAGAGACGAGGCCCCGGTGACAGGCTCTGCCCTGGCAGTTTGCTTTGCAAACAGGCTCCAGAGAAATCAGCCGTGGCTGACACCTCCCCGACAGACTCAAGGGCACGCAGGGATGTGAATTCAGTCCTTGCTCATTGTAAGGAGAGATAAGGGGAGCGAGTTGTCCGGGCAGGCACAGAGCCCTTCAGCTTTCATATCGGGAGACCTTGGTGCAGAGAAATCTCCTGCCCCCACCCAGGTCTGTCCCATGGACCCAACCGTCCCTTGGACCTGTCCCCRGGACCGTTCTCCCCATCGCAGAGCAGGGGAAAATGCAAATGTGGCAGCTTTCGTGTGCTTAAATCCTGAAGAGCAACATGGGAACTGTGTGTCACTGAACCAGGTCTGAATTCCCTCTCCTCTCCCTGTCTTCTCTGTATGAATAAGCAGCTCCTGATCTCCCTGCCGGAAGCTCGTGGCTCTCCTGTCCCCCAGTGCCACGTTCTAATTAATGTTCACTCTCCAGTCCTGTGTCAGTCACACATGCCACAGTGATACCGGGCGCAGAAGGTAGTTTATCACAGCAGTCATGAATTCCTTTCAACCCTGAGCAGCCAAACACCCAGAGAGCCCGAGTTTAAAACTCTCCCACAACTTTAAAATATTCCAGACAGCCTTCAACATCCAGGAGGGTGCCAAGAGGCAGGCAGGCAAATACAGGAACAATTAATCATTCCCTGGCTGAACTGAGCAAGATGAGCTGCTCCGGCTTTTGGCATGTGCCAGCTGAGCGGGGACACAGCTCTTTTGGGGAGCAGCCCAAATTTCAGAACTKATTCTGATATTTCATTGCTTTGACACCGTAAATCTCTGGGCGTTCGCTGCCTGTGCACGCCCCGCGTGCAAACTCCGCGGTGTGCTGGAGACGGGGCTTGGTAAAGCTGCGTAGCCGGTGGACGTGTCCTACGGTACCTGGGCTGTGAAGCGTGCCGGGAGAGCTGCAAAGCAGCACTGGGGGGGCCAGAAGGAGCACTGGGAAGGAGGGGAGCGAGGCGGAGGTGGGGTTCAGCGAGGTGAACGGTGGGGTGTGCTCACCTCTGCGGGGTGACACTGTGAGTCCCCGGGAGGAGAGGGGACCTCATCGCTGAAGGAGAGGTCCTTGGCGGTGGAGAGGCTCTTCCCTGGACCACCCAACAAAGTCCCCAGGTCTCGCCCCGTACCAGAGCCCACGTGCTCCTTGCAGAGCTTTCACCCAAACCAGAGGTTTAGCAGGTCCTCCTGGCTCAGCGGGCTCCCGCCCGCAGGGGTGCTGGGCTCCAGGACCCCGGGCTGTCCTTGTTCCCCAGATTTGGGACACATGCCTGGACGGAGGGCAAGGCAAGCGAGCGTGGGAACCCCTGCCGCCCCAGCGGTGCCGGCTCACCCTGCTTTCTTGGAAGCTGCTTTTTCCCCGCTGCCAATCTCCGTCTCATCTCCGCGTTGGAGCTCTCCAGCCGGCAGTGAAACGAGGTCTGCGAGCGAAGCCGCAGCAGGGAGCGGGCCGGGTGTGTGGACACAATGGCAGCGCGTATCATTAAGGAGAAGATGGAGACGGACGTGCGGGGGGGGAGAGCTAAGGGCCCCCCTGGTGCTGCCATCAAGGCTCTGAAATGGAAATGCGGGGTCCCGAGGCCCCCCCCCCCCCCCCCCCACCGGTTGGCAAAGGCTCTATTAGCAGGATGTGAGTAATCATCTTAAGTAGCTATCAAAGTACACCAGCTTGTTAAGCATTTAGCCAGGTTGTGCTGACATGACCTCTCTCCTCAATCTTCCCAGCCTCGGCGCGAGCGGCTAATTACCAGATCACACCTGCCACACGCCTTCTCCCCCTGCAGAAAGGACAGCTCCGACCCAACGTGGTGCCTAGGACAGTCTTGTCCTCCCGACGTCGTCCCCCACCTTTTTTTTATTAGTAGCAGCCATGCAGGAGTGGGGGAAAGCCCCCATGGCGAGCAGGAGCATTAACAGCTGGAAGTCCCCAGAGCAGGGGCTGCTCCAGGGGATGGCAGGGGCTGGGGGCTGTGGTCGGGGCACGCACACGGCACCGGAGCCGCTGGGAAAGACCCGCCGTGGCTTTTGCAGGCTGCTGGAGGCTGATGTCTCATCGCTGGCACGGGTGAGCGGGTGGGAGGAAGGGGACTATGCGATGGGGGCTGAGCAGCCCCGGTGATGGCAGAGGTCCAGGAGGAGTCACGTCCTACCGGGACGGGACAACCAAGGTCTTTGTGACTGGTGATTGCCGGGCAGACGAGGAAGGGGGTGAGCTGGAGCCCGCTTGTCTTGTGGTCCATTTTGAGACTGCCCCGGGGAACGTATCCACCTGCAGCGACGGCTCCTATGTTCACTGCTTCCATATTAAAGGACTTCTGGGTGCACAGCCGTATTCTTCCCTTTCCCTCCACAGAAAAGCAATGGCTGTCTCCCCTCTGCGCGACCCCGGGAGCAGGCTGTCGTGTGGGGAAGGCTGAGAGCCCATCCCTGGGGTCTCCGCAGAGATGCTGGTGACCGTGGCGCTGAGCGTGGCTCTCCCCACGTGCCAGTACAGGGAGCCGGGCTCAGCGCCTGGCCGGGCCGTCGCCCGAGTGTCACATCCACATGTCAGGAAAGGCAGAGGAGAAGCAAGTGGACGGCCTCTGATGGAACCCGCTTTGCTTTTCAGGAGACACGGCAGCCTACAAAGACGGCGTTTACTGGATCAAGGGCCGCACCTCGGTAGACATCATCAAAAACGGGGGGTTCAAAATCAGCGCTCTGGAGGTGGAGCGTCACCTGCTCGCACACCCGCACATCGCAGGTACGCCGCTCTCCCTGGTCCCCGTGCCGTGCCGGGAAGGGACGGGCGCGGGAGCCTGGCTCTAGCCACAGCCCTGGCTCAGCGGCTGCCCGAGGGCTCGTGCCTGGCGGCTCTTTCCCATCCCTCCCATTAGCGAGGCTGGGTCTGAGCGAAGAGCAGGCTGCGATTAAAGCCCGCTGTTACCTGCCTCCCAGGGCTGAAGCCGTGAAGCCYGCAGCCGAGTGCCGAGTCAGCAGCAGCTCTCATCTGATTTTGGAAATGAGACTGTAATTAAATCTGTCCTGCCCTTGTGCGTGACCCTGTACGAGGGGATGGAAGCGGTGCCCCCGGCTCCACACCACTCTCTACATCATAKTCCTCCCCGTTGACTCTAAATTGCTCAAACCATGGGGCTTCCTRCCTTTTCCGTGGTGAAAAGCTCTGTTCCTGGAAATTTTGTCAGCACAAAAGTCCCGGTGTTTTCCTGTACTAACATCCCACGGCATCTTCCTCCACACACTGCCCCTCTTCTACCCCACTCCTGACCCCAGAAGTTGCTCGGCTTTCTCAGGCTGAGTCCTCCGCTCTCTCTGCAGACGTGGCCGTGATCGGGCCTCCAGACATGGTCTGGGGCCAGCGGGTCAGCGCTGTCGTGCAGCTGCGCAAGGGCGAGATGCTCTCCGTGAAGGACCTGAAGGACTGGGCCAGGTAAGAYGCCCCGGGGCAGCGCGCGGCGGGGGGCACGGCGTGGGGAACRCGGGCTCGGAGCCTGCGGCACCCTCGTTAGGGGGGGGTGAAGGGGTGGCCGGCAGCAACGTTGTGCCTCAGGCTCTGGGGATGGAGAAAAGACCGCAGCTCCAACCAGGAGGTTGCCGAACACGCGAGATAATGGAAATAAATGGGCCTCTCACCCCAAAAGTGCCTTTGATAAACAACCTGCGTGGTGGGGCCAAGTGGCTCTTGCCCCGAGCCCAGTGGCCGGCAGAAAGCCCAGAGCAAGCACCAGGGCAGGGAAAGCTTCACGTTTTCCCAGCAGCAAGAACATTTTCTCAGCTTTTCCCCGGTGCTGCTGCAATCGCTCTTCGCTTGCCTTCCTACCCGCTGGAAGCCGGCCCAGCCCAGTCCCCAGTTCACCCCAGAGACCTCTCCCATGGGGTCTGGGGAGGGGGGAAGACACCAGAGCTCGTGGACCTTGCTCGGCGTCACCGCAGTACCGATGATCCGTGCCTTTCTGGAGAGCACGGCACGGAGCGGCCGCCTGCCGCCCTGCAAGGTTTCAGCATGGAAACCTGCGCCTCCTCGTTCAAATCCGTCAGAGAGCGGCCAGGGCCGAGGTTTCGGGCATCAGCCACGGGAGCGTAAGCAGGCGGGAGCCAGGAAGCAGAATCACCAGGTTTATCACTAATATTCCACTAGCAAAATATTTAATAGCAGATTCTTTCTTTTCCTGGCAACTCCCTCCTTCAGGCTGCGGATATTTTTGGCGAGGCTGGAGCTATTTTGTAAGCGGCGGGAGCACTTGTTTCATCAGGGGCTGCGCAGCAGCCAATTAAAGATTTCCCCTGGATCTGCAAAAATCACAGTTGGGGGAACTGCGATTTAGCAAACGCGAGGAAGGCGCTAGCTGGCCGGCTGCTGCTCTGATTAAACAGTTACGTAGTGGGGGAAGAGARGCAAACAAAGAAACCAAACCCACACCAGGTTGCTGCTCAGGCAGAGGGGCCAAGACCATGCCGGGGTGTCCCTCCTGCTGCTGTGCACGTTAACCCTCTGGCTGCTGGTCATCTGGGACTCCTGCTCCTCCTGGGACAGCCCACCAGCAGCTTTTGCTTGATTTTACTGATGTGCTCTTGCAAGCTGAGGTGCCCCTTCCCGGCCGGGCTCAGCCTGGCCTGGTCGGTTCGGGGTCTGGTGCTCCGGGGTTCTCCATCCAGGTCCCTTCGTGGCCTCAGCACGGGGCAGGAGTGACGGAGAGTGGGGAAGGGAGATCTTCACCATGCCGTGCGGTGGCTGCTCATCCCTAAGCCTCCTGGCAGGGACATCGGTGATCCCAGCRGATCCCTTCTTCTGCCACCCATGGCTGCGCTTTGCGGGTCACCTGGGTGTTGCTCTGGGGGTCCCTGGTGCAGGGCAGGGGGCTGCGCTCAGCCCCCCCGTGTGCTCCCCTGCCTGCCCCCCTCCCGGGGTGGTCCCCCGGGTCCCTGCACATCTCTTCCCATCGCCGTCCCCAGCTCTGTGGGCAGACACGATGCTGTTCTGCCCGCGCAGAGCAAGGGCAGGAGCCCTTGAAACAGAAGCCCCCAGAGGGTCGGAGGGGCTGGTCGCCCACCCGGGCTGCTCCGGGGCTGCTGCTCCCTGCCCAGCGCCAGCTCCGGGCACGGCTCCGGCTCCCCCCGCCTGCCTCTCCCTCTCGCCCTGTCTCTCCCCTTTATTTTTTATGTCACTTACATTCGTTTGGCCCTTTTTCTCGCACTCCCTGGCAGGAGACACATGTCCCTCTTCAGAGTGATTCATTTTGCGGCTTTCGCCTCCAATCGTGCTTCCCGGCGACAGGCGCCATCCCGAGTTAGAGGCATCCATATGGCAGGGGGTGCTGGTGGCAGGCGGGGGGAGGAGGGCCGGGTGATGGTTGAAGGGCTCAGCAGACTTGGCATCTCGCATTAGAGTCAGTGCCAGGACGCTGCCGGAGCTGGGCACGGCCCCAGGTTGGTGACACACGGGCAGCAGAAGGCAGGAGAGACCCCCCTCCGCGCTCCGCAAAGGGCACGGGGACGGTAGGCGGCACTCAGACCCCCCCCCCCGCAGCGGGAAGACCCCCCTCCGTGCTCTGGGCCGGAGCACGCGGCTGCGAGTCACCGGCAAGTCACCGGCGCACGCCGGGGAGGTGGCTCAGCTGCGCTCTCGGTGCTCGGGGACCGGCACSGGGACACGTGGGGGGTCAGCATCCATCCCACCGCTGTGCTGTTTTCCCGTGCCGTCTCTAACGGGGAGGATCGATGAGTCCGCATCAGGGGCTTTGCCTCCCACTCGCTTGCCGAAGGCTCTCCGTGCCCCTTCCCAAGGGGGGGGTGGGTGATGTACTCGCAGGGTGCTGCATGGCAGGGCTGGAAGCTGCTCCCCAAGGGCAGGGGAGCGGGAAGCCAAGGGTGACCTCACCAATGGGGCCAGGTACTGGTAACAGGGTCCATCACCAGCCCAAAACGCAAGCAAGCAATGAGCTGGGTCCAGGGTGCAACCAGGGAGCACAGGCAGGAACAAAACAGGGCCAGAGATGAGCTACAGCGTGGGGCCAAGGTCCTCCCAGGGGACGGGGACAGGGGCAAGGGCAAGGGCAAGGGCAAGGGCAAGGGCAAGGGCAAGGGCAAGGGCAAGGGCAAGGGCAAGGGCAGAGCTGGAGACAAGCTCTGCACCCCTGAGGGGTCCCTCCAGGGCTGAGCCGCTGGCCACACAGCCCCCAGCAGAGACAGGCTGGGAGCAGGCACCCCACAGCACAGCCCAGGAGGGGGCTGAGCCTAAATGGGCTCCAGGRGCATGGGTGGGGGCCCCAGGTGGGGCTGCTTGAGGCTATTAGGGCCATGGGTGCCCCCAGGACAGCTCGTCCTGCAGAGGGGCCGCTCTCCAGCCCCCTTCTCCAGCAGCACAGAAATGCGTGAACGGTGTGACCAGTCATCCCTGCTGCTCTCCTGGGGTCTGCGTTGAGCCCTTAGGAGAGAGCCAGGGCACGGTCTGCATTYAACCAAAGCCGCTTGCCTGTGGCCCGGCTGCCTGGAGAGCCACGGCTGGGGCGGCTCRGTTCTACACTGCAACGGGCTGCAGGACCCAGGGTCCCGGAGCAAATCCCCCCGCCCCAGGTCCGGTGGCGTTTGCGAGGTCTCGGGACGGGCTCTGTAGGATGGAGGGGCTGGAAGCACGGGTCTGTCGGCCGTAACGGACTGCGCTTCTGCGTTGCAGGGAGACCATGGCACCGTACACCATCCCGACCGAGCTGATCGTGGTGGAGGAGATCCCGCGCAATCAGATGGGAAAAGTCAACAAGAAGGAGCTTCTGCAGCGCTTTTACCCAGCCTAGACCACGGCCTCGGGCCAGGAGCGGGGGGCCGGCGGCGTTTGGTCCTCCACCGCATCCGTTCTCCCTCTACAACAGCACTGACGAGGTACCAGCGGTGATTAGCAGTGGCAGGTCTGGGCTCACTGCAGTCTGGTCCATGAATAAAGGCCAATAAAAGTAGGATTCGTCCCACATGGTCTCTTTGGCTGAACTGTGGGGCCACCTTCCTCGTGCAGGAGCCGTTTGCAGGAGGCTCRGGGCACAGAGCCTGGGTCTAGAAACGAAGAGTGGGATGGACGCTGGGGGGTCCCGGGCCAGGACTGCCCCCCATGCCAGTGCTGGCAGCAGGCATGTGCTGGCCAAAGTCGCTCTATTTAGCTCCCACACGGGTGGTGGGAGGCGGGTGAAAAGCAGCCGCTGCAAACACCTCCGCATCCACCCCGAGCTGGTCCCGGCAGCAGCTGCTCRGGGGCAGACAGACCCCACCGGCCCTCGGTGGGTCTCAGCCGCGTGATGCCGGCCCACCGGAGCCACTCTGCCTGGGTGGGACCGGCTCCCCGGGCTCCCCAGCTCCCCCGCCTTGCCTTCATCTGCCTCTGGATGCTCATCCCCGTTCCCGTTATAGCTCTGCCTCAGGCCRCGTGCAACTCATCGCCAGATGAAATTACTCTTTAGATTAAACTCCTGTCTTCAGCCAGCGGTGGTGATGCCTGCTAATTTTGCCTCCTCTCTGCCCTTCCCCACGGACTCAGCGACTTTCCCCATGGTTTGGTTTATAGAGAGGGAGAGTCTGAGAGAGCGAGTGGATCCCCTCACCGGTGGGATCCGGGTCGCCGTGGGACGCCCCATCACCTKCTGTAAATCGGTACCATCCACCTCCCCGCTCCGCCAAGCACCACCTCCATTTCCTAGCAGAAGTGAAGAATAAATACAAAAATCACAAATAAATACTGGCTGCGCTTACCAACCCGGTGCATCTCCCCACGCAGGTGCTCCCGCGCCAGCCGGGCCCCGGCGTGGGGCCATGGGGTGCCGGCACCGCCGGGACAGAGCCCCGCCGCCCTGGCCGGTGCCGGGGAGCGCTCCTCTGCCTGCGACACCCGTCCCATAACGGAGGGGAAAGATGTGGGGAGGAAGGGGCAGGGGCGGCTGCCAGGGGCTTGCAGTGACCTCAGTGTGACAGCAGAGCCGTGAAGCATTGAATAACGTGCAGGGAGCCCAGGGAGAAGCGCACAGCCGGGCCAGAGCCGGAGATGGGCTCGATTTTTGGCCGGGGTGAGCGCACAGCATGGCCGCGGCGTGGCAAGGGGTGCAAGCCACGGTGGGCACACGGTCCGGCGCGGGGTGGGGGCAGAGCCGAACGGGGTGTTGGAGGCGCCGGGGAGCAGATGCAGCATGAATTATACTGCATGTGCGCTCCTGACACCAGCGCCCACGCCTGAAGGTCATCGATTTCCTGGAGGACAGGCRGTATCGATAAACCCTACCTTTATAAACAGATTTTTGTCCCTGTTTGACTTCCTGCGTGAGCTGCCGGCCACGCGGCAGCGGGCGATGGGGATCGGTAACGCCGGGGAGGACGGCGGCCGTGCCCTGCAGCTCSCCGACCAGTGGGTCCATCCCCAGTGCACTGGGGAGGCAGCGTGGCAGAGGGATGCTGGAGCGGTCCTGTCTGGTGCCAAGGGGGTGACAGGGATCCCCAGATTTCCCTGCCAGCCGATGGGGCCCTGGGAGCCCCGGGGAGGACAAGAGGAACGGGGAGCACAAGTAATTACACCGAGTGCCTTTGTAAGGGTCAGTGGAGCCCTGAACATCTGGGAGGACAATTAGTGAACACGGAGAGGACAGGGAGGGGGCAGCTGGCAGACACGTGGCACTGGGCAGAGGGAGCAGGGATGGGACAGGGACAAGAGAGGGGAYGGGAAAGGGGAAGGGGACATGGATGGGGACAGGCTTCCTCCGCTGCAGCCCCTCCATCCCACCCCACCCCGCTTGCACGGACAGGTTCAGCCTTGCGCCYGCTCTGTCCCTCCCTGCACCCTGCCCACGGCAGCGTCTCCCAGGGCAGTGCCACCACCCGGATTTCGGTACTTCAGGCTCAGAAGGGGTTGGGACGAGGCCCCCAGGGACACCAGGGACACACAGAGCTCACACAGCCACCCCTCACCGTCCCACGCCGGGCTGGCACAGCGTTCCGGCACACGGACGCACCGGCACGGTACCTGGCTTGCCCCCTCGCCACGGCGTGCAGAGCCGAGCACCGGTGGCTCTCACCGGTCTGCGGGAGGGATCGAGCGGATCCTTTGTTAAAACATCAACGATGCAGTAAATTTTTTAACTTACCAAATAGATCAATATCAAATTATCATGTCTCACATTCATAACTCTTAAGCAAGCAACAATGGAGAGAGACAAGGTCACTGGAGAATAAATAGCAGCAAAAGCTCTTAATGATCTATCATTCTCGACAACCCCAGGCACCCAGCACCAGCCCGGTGACAAGATCATTAATAAAACTCTGCAGGAACGCTATCGATTGCTTTGATGGATGATCACAGGTAGCAAATACTGTAAAACACCTGGCTGTCACACACTAAAATGAGTAGTTTGACTCACACCTCGGTGCGGGGACCYGGCTGTGACTCTGCCGGGTTTTCTCCTCGGTGGTGGCTGTCGCAGGGAGGGTGGTCGGTGGCGCAGCCCTCGGGTGCCGGCGGACGCGGCTGCAGCCCCCGGTTTGGGGCTGCCACCCATGCTGGACCCCCGTGACTCCCACATCCACTCCCCAACTGCTGTTCATCCCTATAGACGGGACCTATTAATTAAAAGCCTCGTTAAAGCACCTGGTCTCAGTGCCCCAGAGCCCAGGCTGGGAGCTGAGCCGGCAGGAGACGGGTTTTGGTGACCCGGTGCCACTGGATGAACCTGGAGACCCGCTCCATCCCCTCGCCGCTGGATGTGGTCCCTAGACAGCCCAGATGTCGGGGACGGACAGGGGTCCCCAAGGCCGTGGGCTTTGCCACCCCCGTGCTGTATCTGTCTGGGGTGCGGGGGGGGCTGCACGCGTCCCCCCTACAGCTCCAGGCGCTTCGCTTGCGAGCCACGTCCGCATTGACGGTCTGATCATATGTACACAACCATTCAATTACCCCGTAATGGCTACAGGCTATTAAGCCATCAATCTCCTTCATTAAGGCCTGCCAGGCCCGTCCCCGGCATCGCGCAATAAAACCATTAAAACAAAAACAACAACCCAAAGTAGCATCTTTAATGCGTCAGACGTAACGCCGGCCCCGCTGCCGATGCTGGCCGCCCCGCAGCGTCCCCCGCCCTGCTGCAGCGTCCCCCTGCCCACAGCCCACCATGGGGCACCCAGGGACCTGCTCACCCTGAGTAAGGTATCACCTTGTTGGGGTGTCCCCAGGGGGCTGCCCACACCTCCGTGCCCCCCCCCAGCTGCTCCCAGCAGCTCGCCCCTGCCCTGGGCTCAGCGGGCGGCTCGGCAGACCGAGACCTGCTCTCACACTTTATAGCTGACATTATCTTTTATTGCCATATAAAAGCCGAAGCTCCAGTGGCTTTATGGCTGCTGCGCCGACGTTTGGCACCTCGCTGCTCGGCTCTGCGCTCCGGGCTGCTCGTTCTCCCCACCACCGGGCATGGTGGGGATGGGGCACTGCCCAGACCCCCCCCAGTCCCTGCACTGGGACCACGACTAGTGCCACTGCACCCACGTTAGGGACACAACTGGTCCCATCACCCACAGTGGGGCACAACTGGTCCCAAAACCAGCTCTTGCACTGGCCTGGGTAGATCAGAGGGTGTCAGCTGGGAGAGGGGGACCTGGCCCCTCCAAAATAGGGTGACCCCTTTTCCCACCCGGCACAGCAAGGCGAGTCGTAGGCCTGGGCTGGGGCCGTTTGGACCCAGCATCTGTGGGACCCCAAATCTCTGCACCCCAGTGGGAGCCGTGGTTTGCAGGGGGAGAGGGGCAGGGGGTGGCGGTGCAGGGCCAGAGGCCCAGCGGGGGGGAGTCCCGCTGCCAGAGCCATGTCCCGGGCACCAGGTAGCTCCGGTGGCCAGCAGCGCCGGCACCATGACCTGGGACTGGCACCTTGTCAGAGCCCGTCACGTCTGCCACCCCCGTGTCCCCACGCCACGGTGCCGGTGGCAGGGAACATCTGCTCGGCCGCCCCGCTGCCACGGCGCGTTAGGGTCAGGGGCAGCCGCCAGGACCCCCCGGCCAGCGCCGCCGGGGCAGCTCCTCACCCTGACACTGATGCAGGGTGGCAGGGCGAGCGGGGCGGATGGATGGGATCGGACAGACGGACGGGCAAGTGAGCGCCGCTGCCCGCGCCAGGGCCCAGCCACACCGCGGGTCACCGGTGCCCGACGCTCACCCACTCGTGACGCGGCTCCATGTCCCTTCCTGCTGTCCCTGGGGGACACCGACAGCCCTGCCACCACCGCTCAGCTTCTGGGGATGGACAGAAGACATCCTGCATCCCACGTCCTGCATCCCATGTCCCTTTTCCCACGCCTTGTGCCCTACCCCCGTGTCAGTGCCCCACGCCCCAAACGATGCCCCGCACCCCTGTTTCCCAAGAAGGGTGCTGGCCGGGCAGGGGTCCCCGCAGCAGCCGAGCGGGACGTGGCGAGGCCACCAGTGTCACCGAAACGCCACATCTTCCCTTGCCAGGCCCAGGGCTTGGTTCCCCGGGAGGGCGAGGAGCCTCCCCGGCCCCTCTCCGCCCTGCCCGGGGGGGTGGCGGCTTTCCAGCCCTGCCGCAGCCGGGACCCCCGGGACCCGGCTCCGGCGCTCCCCGCTGCGGCACCCCGGGCGGCGGGGACCGCCGGTGTCGGGGCCGGTGGCCGGGACGATGCTGCCACCTGGTGCCGCGACCTCGCGGTGCCGGCGGGATCGGCACCGGGGGTCGGGGGGCAGCGCTGGGACCGGCCCCGGGGTCGGGGGGGGAAGCACCGGAACCGGCCCCGGGGGGTTGGGGGACAGCGTCAGGACCGGCACCGGGGACCGGGGGGCAGCACCGGGACCGGCAGTGGGTGTCGGGTGGAAGCACCGGGACCGGCCCCGGGGGTCGGGGGCAGCACCGGGAGCG
>JASVER010000007.1:19722573-19883997 GCA_030449065.1 Oceanodroma leucorhoa
AAGGCACCCTCTTGGCACTGGGGGACCCCACAGGTGCTGCCAGGGGTGCATCCGGGATCCCCAGGACCACCCACAAATGCACCCAGGTCCCCCCAAACCTCAAAGGGGGCCAGTGGGGGGTCTGCCCCCCCCCAGAAGGGAACTGGTCAGAGCCCCACTCGCACCCAGCGCCGCAGTGAGCCCGTGGGAAAAGCCAACGAAGCAGCCGAGTTGCAAACAATCTTTTTWAACTCTTCTTTTTAAAATTTATTTACGGACGTGGTCTCTGAGGGGGAGCAGCGTCGCGCCGGCGCTCAGCTCCGGGCATGCGACGGTAGAAAAATCACATCCGCGTTCGCTTTTTGCCTCCCTCTGCGGGAAGTCGTACAGCCGAAAGGACGGGGGTGCGGTGGCGGCACAGGGCCCGCCGTGCCCAGCTCCGTGTACACAAATGACGGTGTAAAAAATAGACATTGGTGCGTTACAGCCCCAGCAGCCTCGCGGCTGCTCGGCCCACGCACCGCCACGCAAGTCCGGCCAGCACCAAGAGAAGGTGGGAGCTGGCCTGGGAGGTACCTGCACCCTCCTACGTGGCCGGGAGGAGCGGCACSGGGAGGAAAACTTACCCCGGGGGACTCCCGAGCCTCCCAGCACTGGGGTCAGAAGAGAGTACGGGACTTTTGTTGCTTTACCCGGSTAATTAAAGGTCTCTCCACGCTTAGAGATTAATTTACAGTTATTTAACAAAAGAAGGAGCAGGGCTGGAAATGACTTAAAAAACTAAGTGTTACTTGTGGCCACTTTCTTGTGTTCTGTTAAAAGAAACCCCTGGAGCAGAAGCAGCCCCCCAGCCCCGGCGCTTGCACCACTCGCCCACCCCGACCCGGCAGCCCTGGGCAAGGACGGGGGCAAAAACCACYCTGGCTCCGGCTGGGGCATGACCGCTGCGGCAAACCACCCGTCCTGCTCTGCCTGCGCTGAGCCCCCGACCCCGCCRATGCTGCTGCTCCGGCAACGGGACCCCCCTGGCTCTTACGAAGCCATTGCGACACGGTGGAGTGAAACCCTCGAGGTCCCGGGGTCAAGGACCGTGGAAAATTCCTCAATCGGCTGCAAAGCTGGTGGCAGGGAGGGGGGAGCCGGGYGCGGAGGTGTCCCGGCACAGCGGGTGCTCTTCTGCTGGGGACCCGCGGAGCTGCGCTGCTGCCTGCGCCGTCACCCTGCTGCTGCCTGCTGCTGCCTGCACCCCGCGAGGGCTCGGTGCCCCCCACGCTCCCAGACCTCCTCGGCTGCAGAGCATCGCACACGTGGGGCTGCCTGGGCCGAGCAAGAGCCGGCGCTGCCGAATGAGGCGAACGGGGCTGCAAAGCGGTCTCGGATTCAGCGGGTCCCCCCCGGTTCCCCCAGCCAAGCCGTGCCGGTGGAGGAAGAGCCAAATCGCGTTTGTAACSTCCCCGTCTCCAAAAGCAGCAGCTGAGACGTTCAACCAGCACGTGTGCCTGGCAAGACTGAACAGAAAAAGCAGAACCRGGCGCCGAAAGCGGGCGTCCGTGGGGGCCGGCCCGGGGTCGGCAGCTGYGGGCAGAGGCGGGGCGGGGGTGCGGGCAGCCGGGCTCCTGCCTGCCGGGAAGGGTCGGGCAGCAGGCGCAGGCAAGGCTCAGAGCTCTTGGAAGAGGCACTCGGCTCCCTCTCCAGCCACCTTCCCGCGAGCTTGTGCTTGARGATCGACTTTGCCAACCGCATTACGCCCAGGCCGGGTTACGGCTCCGCCGAGAGCCGCACGTCCCAACGCAACCCCCTGCAGAAGAGGCCGCGGTGCCGGCACGCAGCGGCAGGATGGCGGCACCCAACCCAAAAGCAAGTCAGGCGTTGCCAAGCCTTCCCGCCGTGGAGCAGCTCCAGCAGAGGCCCGTGAACCCGCGCAGCTGCGTCCCCAGCCCCGAATCCATGCAGTGTGTGTCCCCAGCCGGGAGGCGAAGCCTCCCCGGGCCGCCCCCCGTTTCCCCCGGGCTGCGGAGCAGCGGGGCACGCTGGGGGCTGAGCGCAGCACGGTGCAACTCCTGCCAGACCCAGGCACGATCTTTCCATGGGGTTACAGACTCCTCTGGTCTCTGCACGGGTGCAAACACCGGGGCCAGCCCCAGCAGGGCCGAACGGGGCTCCCACCGTGCACTGCCTCAATCCTCCGCAAGGACCAGCCTCTGCTGAGCCCAGCCCTGCTACCTCCATGTAGGTTTTACTGTTCAGAAAAGCAATTTGAGCCAGGCTGGTGCTCGCAAACAAGGGAGCTCAGATGCAGCGAACGCAGAGTGCGGCACACACGGGGGTGCACAGCAGGGCTGCACCAGCCAGGCGCAGGGCTGGCGTCGGGACGGGCACAGCCGGCAGCACCGCGTGCCGCCGTCCTCACCAGCCCCACGAGCAGAAGTGAATTCAGCCAACGGGGCAGCCGTGATCCACGCAACTCGTTTCTGAGGTTCAGAATTAAAAAGAAGAGACAGGAGGCGGCTGGGAGCGCAGCCATGGCTGGTGCAGCACCCCGGGAGCCCGGCAGGCGCCCGTCCCCGGGCACACGGGGCGGCAGCACCCCAGCACGAAGCACCGCTGGCTGCAAGCCCCGCCGCAGGCTCCCCGGCTCCAGCTCACCCCGGCAGCACCGTCCCAGCTGCCGGGGAGCCATCTCCCTGCCTGCCCTACCACCAACCGGCCTCTTGATCCASAAAGCACCGAGCACCGGTGCCCCAGCACGACAGCCTGCAACCCCGGGGCAGCGCTGGGCTCCGCTCGTCCTTCTCCAAGTTTGGCAGCCAAAAACCACCAGAGCTCTTTGACTCACAGCCGCTACGGCTACACAGGGTCCATAAAACTCACCAGCTCGAGCCCCAGCGTCATTCGTCACATCGCTCTGTGCCCCCGTCGGCAAATGGCACAGGGGGGCTCCCCCCTCTCCACGGCCCACCCTGCCACAACCGGCTGCGCGGCCGCAGGGTCGGCACCGCCGGGTTTCCAATTCCACCGAACGCAAAAGGGCAAGGGAACGAGGAGAAAAACGACGCGGTGTTAAAAATCAGGTCAGCATCTGGAGATCCCTGCGGCGCGGACGGCAGGTCGGACCACCCCTGCGTACCTGAGCGCGTCAGAGGGGCTTCCAAGTAACACCGCGCGCCGTCCTGGCCCTTATTTTTTGCTTGACAGGGAACGTGCTGCCTCGGGTGAACTATACATACAAAGATAATTTTAATTAATTTATTTATTTCTTTACACATAACTGAAAGTGATGTTACAGTACATAAGTTATTTACAACTGTGCAGTAATGTGTTGCAAAATAAATTATCTAGAAGGCAGCAAAAGTACATTGTTAATGTATATAAAAACTGTACAGCATTTATGGGATACAATTTTTCTTTATATGAGTATTGGCTCTGTAGTGTTTTCAAGTTATGTTCTCAGAAAGAGAAACGAAATGCCCAAGATTAAAGGAAAAAATATATAAACCACATGGATTTTACTCCATTAAAAACACAGTTGGCAAAGTCCTTTCTCTGCGTCACCATTTCCCCGCCCGCCGCTGGCCGTGCCGCCCCGGCGCACGGTGCGCAGGCGGCTCCTCCGCTCTTCCGAAACGGTGGCGAGCGGCTGCTGCGGGGCGCCGCGGGCGCACCCCACCTCCGCAGCCCGGAGCCGTCCACACCTTCAGAGCCGCGTCCGCCCAACTTGGACGCTGTCTTTTTGTTTCTAATTGTTTTTGTTTGTTTGTTTGTTTTTTTTAGACATACCCAGGATGGAACGAGAAACTCAAACACCCCCCCCTCCCCCCATGGTTTCCTACTGCAGCTTCTCCGAGAGGAGATCCGCGACCGGTGGAAAACAGAGAGCTGGAAATCACGGTGTTCACAAGTACATGAATCACGTGGTTGCTGGCCCCGCTCAGCAGCTTCTGCAACACACAAGTGGTGTCCTTGGCCTCCTCCCTCCGCGCCTCTGCCAGTCTCTTGGCCGGTGAGYGCTCGCTGCCCGCGCAGACCGGCTGCCTCCCTGCCGCAGCAGCCGGTTGGAAAGGAGATGCGCCCCGGCCCGCTGCCCGGCGGAGCTGCCATCAGTCCGGAAGCGAGGGACGCGTTGTGAAGAAAGTGCAATTATTTTTCTTATTGTTTTGTTTTCTGCCGATAGCTGCTTCCTCCTCCTCTGACCAGGGATTCATCAGCAAGCGGTAAGGGTGAATGTGAGCTCGACCGCCCGACCTCGGAGGGCTCCCGTCCTTGCCAGTTTTCAGTGATGTCTCCTGGTTTTGAACTGTCATGCCGGCAAGAGCACAAAGTCATCGTTCACGTCGACCATTGGCACATAGAACGAGGGCACCTCGTTCACGCAGAGGGATTTGTGCCCCGCGGGGTCCAGCTCCTGCACCTTCAGCTGCCACTCCATCCTTTGCACTGCGTTCAAGGCGGCAGCTTCGTGTTGCTGTCGCATGAGCAGGCACGTCTGGATCGGGGGGGGGAAAAAACCAGGCAGAGATGAGGGGCGAGCGGGAGAGGGCAGGAAAGGCTCCTGCTGCCCGTCCCACCTGGCAAAGGCAGGAGACCTGCAGCCATCGCAGTGGGCAGAGCAGCAAACGGAGCGAGGGACGCCACACGCAGCCTCGCAGGAAGAAAACCTGGACTTGGGATGTTTGCTGAGCCCAATTCCAGCAGGAGCAGGGACAAGCCCAAAAGGGCCTCGTGGGGCGGCTTTTAAAGGCTCGTAAGCACTCGGAGCACTGGCCCCGCTGGTGACAGCCTCAGCAGAGAGTGCCCATCAGTGTCCCTCGGCTGCCCCAGAGCAGAGTCCCGCTCCCTTCGTGGGAGCTGCCAACTCCCTCTGTGTCACCAGCTGAAAGCACCATCATCCCCGTCCCCACCGTGCCTGGGTTTGCCACCCAGAGCTCTGCGCAGCACTCTGGAAAATCACTGCATGGGCTCCCGCCACCTTGAAGYTTGCCATAGGTTTTGAGCTTGCTGCAGCATCTGTTGCCGGCGAAGAGCAGGCCCCGAGGGTTTAACTGACCGAGAAAGCTCCAGACCATATGGCACGAATGAAACGTTAACAGCCAGCCAGACAACCCGAAGCAGAACGTGTCTCCCTTCCCCCTTTTTGGAACCAGCAGAATCAACTGTGCTCCCCCAGTCCCCGCAGAGGCTCCCACCTCAGCCGTGCCGTGCACGGAAGCGTTCCCCCATCACGAAACGGGACACCTGCTCCCGGCAGATTTTTGGAAACCACAAAGGCGGCTTCCAGGCTACAGCAACGGCCGGGACCCCTCTGAGGGAAACCCTCCCTGGAGGAGGCAGAGCAGCAGGACCTGCCGCTGCCCACGCGCCGCGGCGGCAGCCCGGAGCACCGGGGCTTCCGCGCCTCTCACCTTCATTCGATCGTACTTGTCATCCACGTCTTGCAACCAGGAAATGAACTGTCGCGCGTTGAAACGGTCCCTGACCGATTTGTTTTCGTCTCCCTAAGCAAAAGGCAGCAAAAGGGAATTACACGGTAGATTTTTTTTTTTTTACTTTAAGCGGTCACAGGTCTAACAGGCCATATTCCAACCCCTCTCGGGGCACACACTCATCAGAAACAAGAAAGGTGCCTGCAGGGAGGGAGAACGGAGCACGCTGCTCCCAGCTGCTCTTGCAGCCCTTTGCCAGGGGTAGAGACGCACACATGCACGCRTGCGCGCACTCCCCATTTTTGCTTGCTTTTGCAGAGAATCCGTGCCAGCCTGTCACGGCACCCGCACCTCTCCCCCCTCCARCGCATGCCCAAGATCGTAACGTCTTCGCTGCGGAAGCACAGACACTTGGCTGGGAAACGCCAAGGGATAAATCAAGACTCCGGGATCAATACGCCAGGTCTCTAACAAATTCCAGGATCCTGCCCCCGCACGGGATCCCTCCCGCAATGCAGCAGCGTGCTTCCCCGGGCAGCCGGGCTGGCGGCAGCGCAGGCTGCAGAGGGTGCTGGCGGGATGGCTCGGGACCACCGCAGCCGCACGGCCACCGGCTGCAGAAACCGGACACGATTCCCCCTTCTCCGGCACAGAACGCCATGAAATGGAAAGAAGAAATGAGCASTTTTTGCGGGCTGTGAGACAGAGTCTGGCTCTTTCAAAGCCACTGTTCAGACACAAATCAATTTAATGGCTCTGTTCTCTTCCTTCAACAGGAAAAGATATCCCAGAGTGTAGTAAAATAAACCTTTCAAGTGTGCAGATGATCCTCATCAAGAACAAAGGCAGAGGGTCCTGAGACTCRCTGATAAACGCGAGTCATCTCTGCTCCTAAAGAGACACGATGCTCCCTGTATCCCCACGTTCCCGGATATATTTCCTTCCCCGGCACGCATGTGGGGTATCCCAGAACATGCGACACCAGAAACCGGGTCAGATTAGGCAACCTGAGCACGTGGTGGGGAGGGCTCCGGCAGGATGTCCCGCATCTGCGTGCCGCGGTGGGTGACAGGCACCTGAGCAGGGAGAGCATCAGTAACTCCCGCCTACATCCCCCCTCCGTCCGTCCCACCCTCCTTCCGTCCCTCCCTCTGTCCAGAAAAGCACCGTCTCCCTCAGGGTCTTGCACAGCACCTCTGAGGCACTTCACCACCACCAAGACCGGCACTGACCTGATTTTCTAGAGGCATGTTATAGACCTCGGAGTCCAGCAGCATGGTGCAGGCACTGAAGGGCACAGCCTGGTTGGCAATAGTCCTTGCTGCCCGACAATGAACTCTCAAAATCTCCTGCTCRCAGGAGACGATGAGCTTCTCCTGAGGAAGAGCAAACGAAGCAGTGAGCGTGGCAACCTCAGTTTCCCCAGCAGAAGAAATTGGGGACCTCTTCCCCAGCAGGAGTTTCCCCCGGTGCGCTCCCTTACCCGCTCTATGCTGTGCTGGAGCCGCAGCTTCCCCCGGACGGCTTCCTGCTGCTTGAAGAGCTCCTTGAGCGGCTCGGCGAGCGACGGCGGCGGGGCGATCTGCGGGCACACGACAGCGGAGGGTTAGAGGCAGCAGCGCCGGCGGGTGCGCGGCTGGCGGGGGCTGCCCGCTCCCCCCGCCACGCAGGGCCCTGCCCGCGGCACGGCCACGTAGCCGAAATGCACCTCGGCCAAGGGCCCGGAGAGGGAGTCGGTGCCACCCCGCAGGGTGCTGTACGGAGCTCGCCGGAGGAGAACGTCTGCCCTATCTCCTCAGCAGGCGGGCGGCAAAGGGCAACGTCCCGCCAGCGCTCGGACCGCAGCGAGGGGTGAGACCGYGGGGCAAGAGGGGTCCAGTGCCGAGAGACGAGCTCAGCCTGCAGAACCAGAGCCGAAATCACCCCAACGTGCTGCAAGGGCGGTTTGTAAAGGGGCCTAAGCGTGTCTGACGAAGGGGATGATGCTGTGGGAGAAATACTGCCGCGAGCAGCCCGGTCTGCGCACCGGGATGGGTGCCTGTGTCCTGACCCGTCCTGCGCCTTCCTGGGGAGCAAGAGCTCCTCCAGCACAGCCCAAACGGCAGAAGGGAGGAGCAGTGGCTCCGGGTTAGTCTAGGAAGGAACAAGATGTGAACACAGGCTACAACCACTGCGTTGCTGGGGCAGACAAAGCGCGTATTAACTCAGGCAAACAGTAACTCATGCAGGGACTACACTGCAAGAGAAATACCCGCAGACCGGGGAATTTCRCCCTGCCTGCAGCAGGGAACGAAGCCTGACGTGGCCGGTCATATCGACCCTCCTCCTCCAGGCTGGATCCTGGATTTACCGCCTGCAGCATTAAGTTTATTGATGCATTTGTATTAGCAAGTCCATCCATGCAGCACAGCAGTGAAATGCAGATCCCATTGCCAAGGAGCGAGTACTATTGGCAAGTCAAATACCAGAGCTTGGGAAAACGAAGGCAGGAGTTAAGAGCCATCGTTTTCCTACAGTCTTCTCGGTTCATTACYCAATTACTATACCGCTTGTAAAAGCAGTTTTGCCTTCCAGCCTCAAATCCAGTGGATTCGTACAAACTTGCTCTAAAGCCTGAACAAATCTCAGGTTCCTAAGCACGGCCCAAGGTCCTCTCTGCAAAAATACAGCATCTCAGAGGATGCATTTATCACGCAGCCATCCACCTACCGAGGCTGAGATTTGTCGTCACGAGCACGTTCTAMAAGTAGGCTAAAGCAACGGCCGGGGTGCCACCGGCATCGCAAGGGCGCTCGCGGTGCACAGGGGACAATCTGGCCGTGCTTGTAGCAGCAAGGGAGGGGACAGTCCCTGATGCTGCGGTTTAAAGAGAGAAGGTGACTCACCACTGGAATATGGAGCTTGCTCAGAGGCTTGCCATCCAGCAGGTAGGACCCTGTATAGGTGACGTATTCCGCGTAGCACTGCGGAGCTTGGGGAGTAATGTAGCAGAGGATTTTCCGCTTCTCTTCAATCTTTTTCCTGATTTGGAGGTACTCAAAGTAGGGGTTGGACCTGTCACTGTGATACGGTTCAATGTCGTCCAGTTTTATAGCATCTACGATAGCTGCCAGTGTTTGCTGTATCATCTCCCTCGTCTGCTGGGTGGACGTGTTGATCTGCTGCTGCAGCTGCTGGTTGGAGCGCTGGAACCGGCGCTTGCGCGGGTGCTGAGCCTGGGAATCGTCCTCCTCCGTAATGCGGCCTTTGGCACGTGTGGCGGGCGCAGAAACGGGAGGAAATTCCTTCTCCGAAGAGGCGGCGTTCTGCTTGTTTTGGTTGGCGAGCATCTGAGCCCGGTTCCTGGTAATCCGCTGAGGAATCTCTTCTATTTTGGGCGGTTTGGGAGCTTCTGCTACTGGTTTTTGTACTGGTTCAACAATTTCTGCTTGAGCGTTGCTCGGAGGTGCATCTGCCTGGGAGGAAGGGACTTGGCTCCCACCGCGTGCTGCAGCACCCTCCTGTGAAACGCTGCCCTCGGGGGTGGCCACGGGCGGGGGGCAGGGCTGGGAGCTGCCCTCTGCCACCCCACCAGAAGARGACAGGTCTTCGTGCACGGCCTCCACCTCTTTGCTCTCCGCCTGAGCAGACTCGGACGGGGTCTGCTGGAAAATCTGTGCTTCCGAGTCCTCTGCTCCTTTTTCCTCAGCTACGTTCAGCGCTTCCGAGGTGGCTTCTTGTGCAGCCACTTCTGGTTTCTGCTCCTCTGCTTGTGGCTCTGTCTCCACGGGCAGGACGGCAGTTGCCTGGCTGGCTGGCGGCTCCTCCGGCTCACCGGACGCTATTACGGATGCGCTCGCTTTAACGATCCCAGCGCTCGTTTCTGAAGCTGCTGCTGGGCTTTCTTCCACCGCTTCTGCCTCCGTCATCTCTGGCTCTGCAACATCCTTAGGTTGGAGCGGCAGCTCTGGTAGCGAGAAGGGGCCAAGGTCCAAGTCATCTTCTGTATTGGTGAAGGGGTCAGGCCACGTTACCGCCTCCTCTGTACTTGCAGGCGCAGCGTTATTGTTTTCCAAATAGTTGTTTTCTGGCGCGCTAACAACTTCTGCCTGAGGTTCTGCTGGCATACAGGGGGGCTCTGGAGGTATCTCGGGTGCTTCTTCTGGAAGAGGCTTGCAGTTATTGAAGAAGGTGTCTAACCTAGTAGGGGACATGTACGGAGCTTGCTCTTCGGCATTTGCTATTTCTCCTGGAACTGCTTCCTCAGCATCCTCCTTGACTTCATCGAGCCCCGGTTCAGACACTGACAGAGGGTAAGATATGGGAGAAACGGGGTAGGAAGTATCTGTGGGAATGAAGGCTACCGGCGTAGGATGAATCGGCTCCAGGGAACAGAGCGGAGGTTTAGGGGACTCGGAAAACCTCTGGGGGGATTTCATCAGAAGCTCTGAGCCCATGGGCCAGCTGACAGAGTGCTCTGCGGGGTTACCCATCAGGCTGGGAGGAATGGCGGTGTCAGGGTTTCTGGGCGGAGGGTTATCCCAGTCTATATTGTTTTGTTCTGGCATACCCGAACTAAAATGGTTTTCTTCAATTGGTGGCAAGTAGGTGGATTCTGGTGGCATAATGGAGGCAGTAGCTTGCTGCTCYTCCGTGGTATCCAAGGGCATGCCCAGGTCGGGGGGAAGAGCACTTTCTACCGAAGGCGCCAGCAATTCATCTCTGTGCGAAGGGGAGGATTTCGCTTGTAAACCAGAAAAGACACTTTCGGGCGACTGGGCGACTCCGCTGACAGCTCCTGGCGCACAGTGCAAAGCTTCCACTTTCGGTGATGAAACCCCATAATCTGGTGAGTAATACCCGGGAGATAAACACTGGAACTTCTCAGCAGGAACAGAAGGAAGGGGAACTTTCTCCTCCATTAAATGCTGCACTGGAGAGTCATAATTTGATGTYGCCGGGACGCTTTGCTGTCTGAAGAATTTATCTCCGACACTGAATTCTTCCTCRGGTGCCCTTCTGATATCAACCGAGATGGAACGATAAAGGTTCGTGGAGGGTATGGTACGAGTCGGGGTCTGACTCGGATTCTCGGGGAGCCCACTGGAAACGTTCGCGTACCTGTCGAAGAAGGATGGAGAACAGGCATTCATGGACATCGTGGATATGGGCAGCGAGTGCTGGGAGTCCGCGCATTCAAACATCAGGTCCGTGTAGTCTTCGTTGCTGCACGAAGGAGTCCTGGGCGTCTGCATCACCTCCTCGTAGCTTGGACAAGAGACGACGGATGCCGGGGTCGGGACTCCCGTCGGCCGGTTCTGATCCGGCCTGGGAGACGCCGGGAGGATCTCCTTCAGCTGAGGACCCGTTATCCAGTCCTTAGAGTCTGTCCCAACAGCAGGCTGTGCCTTGTTTTCCGGTGACAGTATAGGAGTCAGTGGACCCAATTCTTTAAGTTTCTTGTCCTTGAGCTGAGTATCCAGCGTTAACGGCTTCTTTGTTGCCAGATCCAGACTCCTCTTGCGCGCATCTTCCGAGCTTTTAAGTTTGTCCTTTAATTTGGGGTCTCCAGACCTGTGCCTCATTTTCTCCATTTGCTTCATTCTCTCCTTGTGCCTCTTGTGGCGCTCCTCGATCTCCAGGTCYTTCTGGCTCAGCATCCTCTCAAAGCTGGTCATCATCAAATCACCGTCTCCCAGAAGCTTCTCCCTTGGCCTGGTGTCTTTCTTGCCGCTGTCTTTGGAGAGGGTTATTTTTTCATTCCCATTGCTTATTTTTATTGACTCTGATTTGTCTTTCTCTTGGTTCTCCTTCAGCTTCTCCTTCAGTTTGGTTTCACCAAATTTGAGGTTGTCCTCCTTTGATTTATCTTTAAAGGTGGTAACCTGAGGACTGTCCTTGTCTTTAAGTGTTGACTTTGGCTCGTCTTTGTGATGTTTAAAGAAACCATCTGCATGTTTGTCTCTATGCTTTTCCTTTTCCTCCTTCCATTTTTCCTTGTGTTTATCTCGCTTCTTTTTCTCTTTAACTGTGCTGATGGTGCTGGAACCGTAGGTCTTTTCTTTTTCCGCCTTCTTTGACAGCTCTCTTTCAGAATCATTTTTATCTTTCTTTTCAGAAAATAAGTAATCAATGCTTTTCTCTGGTTCCTCATCAGGCTCTGCCTTCATGTTGTAGGAAGTGCTAAAAGCCTCCCCATCCACAGAGAAATCTTTTTCATAATGAGCGGAATCCTTTCTGCTGCTGGAGTCTTTGAATTCTTCTGGTTTTTCCTTTTTCTCTGTCTTCTCCTTCTTTGCTTTTTCTTTCTCGTGACTTTTCTTTGACGAAGATGAGGAATGCCTGTGTCTCTCCTTCTCCTTGAGTTTGTCCTGCAGGCAGGGTAAAGGAAGAGAGTCCTTAAACTTTTCCTCAGCGGCATCAGTAAGAGAGAGGTTAGAAGACTCAAAGAGGCTGGTCAGTCCTGGCTCTTGTCCTCTATCTGTGAAGCTGTCAGAAGAGATCTCGCTGATTTTGTCATTGGAGTCATCTCTATAGTCATTCAGAGCCTCCTCCTCCAATTTCTCCAGCAGGCTCTTCTCCGACTCCCCTCCCTTTGAAGACTTCTTCTCTTTGGAATGCTCTTTATCTGGCTTCTCCTTATGCTTGCTTTTCACCTTGTCATCACTGGCATGTTTCTTTTCAACCTTTTCTGGGAGCTTTTGCTTGTTTTTCTTCTCCTGAGTGGAATCGATGGACGTTCTGTCTTTCCTGTCCTTGTACTTCTCGGTAGAGTCCTTCTCTTTCTTCTCTTTGTGTTTTTCAAAGGAACTCTTCTCCTTCTTCTCTTTTCCCCCTTCCGATGTTCCTTTGTCCTTTTTCTTCTCCTTGGAGTCCTTATCTTTCTGCTTCTCTCCCGAGTGTTGCCGGTCGGAGGAGTACTTGCGGTGCTTGTCGGGGTACAGCTCCTTCTCAGCAGCCGCGCCGTCGTCCTTCTCCTGCAGACTGTCCAGCCGATGCATTTCGCTCCCAGCGGAGTCGCCGACTTTGAACCCAGTCAAGCTGTAATCATCCCTCTCGTCTTCGCTTTCATCCGTGAAGATGTCCGCAATGCTGTACCAGCTTTTCTCCTTGCCTTTCTTCTCATCCTTTTTCTCGGAGAAGTCCTCTCGATCCACGGAGAAGTTTTTCTCTTTCTTCTCTTTAACCTGGTCGAAAGAACTCTTCCTTTCTTTGTCTTTGCTGTGCAAGTCTTTGTATTTCTCTTTAGTTTCTTTTTTCTCTTTGAAACTCTTGTCTAGTTCTTTGTCCTTCAGGATTTTCTCAGGAGCAGCTTTTTCATTTTTCTCCTTGTCACCTTCTTTGGATTTTTCCTTGTATTTTTCTGGCTTCACCTTTTCTTTTTTTTCTTTATCGGGAGCATCCTTCTTCTCCTTTTCCTTCCCAGAATGGTGCCTCTCCCAACTCTCCAGAGTTTTACCACTGAATTCGGGGTCAGACTTATCCTTGAAGAACGTTTCGCAGCYGTATTCTTTAAAGTCATCTCGATAGGGCTCCTCCTGCTTCGTTTTGGTATCTTTTCGATCTTTAGAGCCATCAGAGGAATCTTTTCTGTCTTTGTTGGTTTCACCTGTATCTTTTTCTTTCCTCTCCTTGACACTCTCTGCAGAATCCTTCCTTTTCTTATCCTTTTCAGGCAAATAACTCGGAGTAATTTTGTGTCTGTCCGTTTGGTCCTTTTTCTTCTCGGAGCTTTTGTCCACATAGTCCCTCTCTTTCTTCTTTAAGAARGTGTCCTTTTCATTACGTTTCTCGTTGTATTCCTTCTTCTCTTTCGTTTTATTTTCCTTTTTCTTGTCTTTAATTTCCTCTTTCACGGGTTCTATGATTAGTTTTGCCACGGTGTCATTTTTAATCTCCCTGAAATCTGTTACTGGAGAATCCCAGCTATCTTCACCTTTGAAGTCGAAGGATGAATCAGAAGACAAGTCTGAAAACCACCTCTCTTGCTGATCATCCGAAAGGCTGAACTTCGTGTCCTCGCTTTCGGGAAATTGGTTTTTGTTATTAAACTCATCAAACCCAGACTCGTCCCTGTAAAGTTTTTCTTTTTTGCATTTTTCTTTCTCCTCCTTGAAGGATTTTTCCTTCTCTAGTTTAGAAACCTTCTCCTCCTTCAGCTCGTTCTTCTTTTCAGATTTTGACTGCTTGTCCTTTGACTTCTTCTTTCTCTCCTCCTTGTGTATTCTTGGCTTCTCCTCTTTGGGAGACTTCTCCTTTACAGGTTTCTCTTTTTCTGATTTACTTAATCCTTCTCTGAAGGATTTGCTCATGTCTTTACTACTATCTTTGACTTTTCTTAGTGATTTCTCCTCTTTCGAGGATTTTCCAGTCTCATCTTTAAACAACCATTCCTTCTCCTCCGCTTTACCTTTGGGGAGCTTTTCCTCCTTCTTACTGTGTTCTCGCTCATGCTTTAACACTTTCAATTTGTTTTCGACTGGATTTTCTGTCTCTACTATCAAGCCTTTCTCAGGCTTTTGTTTAGAGTCCTCAAACTCAAAAGAAAACGTTTTGATTATTTTAATGTCTTGGCTGATGGGACACTGCCCCTTCTCCTTGTTTTTATGTTTGTGTTTTGTTTTATGCTTTTTAACAACCTTCCCCTCCTTGTCCAGCTTTGGAATTGCTCCATCCACATTGCTATGGAATGAATTCTTTTTCTCAGAAACAGTGTTGTGTGGGGTGTTTTTCTTTTTGTGCTCTGGTTTCTTCCTGACTGGCTTTAGCGACTCTAAGCTCGAGTCCTCGGACGAGTAGTCTGACTCGCTTGTCAGTCTCGTCCTGGTGGAGTCCGATAAGGAACTGACATCTGACCAAGCTGGAGAAGATATGGTTTTCCAATTGTCCGTCCTCCAGTGCTTGGAGTGCTGTTCTGTAAGATTAGGATTATGTTTCTGGGAYGCTAAACTCCCGTGAGAAGAGGTCGATGAGGCAGACAGAGAGTTAAACAAGGAGGATTCCTTTAGCACTAGCCTGGAGTCCTTTACACAGCTAGAGCTCTGAAGAGAGTCTCTGTCATCCTCCTCACTCTCCACGTTTTCACTCTCTGATTCAGAGGAACAAAATTTGTCATTTTTTTTGCCAAACCGAACCTCTTTGCTTTTTGTCTCCTTCTTCCGCTTCTTTTTTACTTTGCTTTTCTCCTTCTGCGGCTTTGTGCTGGCGGGCTCCCGAATCTTGCTGCTGGGCAATATCGAGTGGGTCGAAAGTCGCAGCTTCTCCCCCGTCCCCACAGCAACGCTGGTCTCCTCCTCGTCCGAGCTGTCCGACAGGATGCGGTGGGCAGCTTTCTTTGGTGTAATTGTATTATTTTTAGTATATGTTTTCACTTCCATTTTGGGTATGGAAATGAAACTGTTTGCTTTAGTCTCTTTTCTGTAATCCTTTTTCAGCAAATGTTTGTCATCGACTGGCGGGACCCGGTCCTGCTCATCGTCCTCATCAAATTCATACTCATCCTTCACCGGGGTGATGGTTTTGGGGGGCTCCTGGGCCTTGGGCTTGTGCTTCAAACCCTTCTCGAACTCTGAGTCTGTGTTATTGCCATCAACAGAGCTGGAGGGAGCGAAGGAAGGGGCATCCTCCTCTTCTGAGGTCTCTGCAGAGAGAGAACAACAACGCGTTAAGGGCTGCGAGGGGCTTCGGGGAGGGAACATCATCAGTCTGCTGCAGACGTGAACCCCTGCAAACGGCCCTGCTGCCCCTTTGCCTCACCCAGCCTTTGCTAAGTTTGCAGCTGAAAGCTCGGAACGCCAGGTTGGGAGATCTTTTAGAAGGGGACAGCTATCCAGTCTCACACCTGCACGGGGTGTTCCTCAAACCAACATCCAGGGTCTATCAAAAGAAGACAGCATAGGCCAAGACTCCCCATAAGACTGGAACTCCAATTAGCACTAATTAAAACCGGCAGCGTGTCCCACCTGGCACAGCCACGATGGTGGCACTCGCGGGACAGGCTCTAGCAGGGCGCTCCGCTGAGGGAGCACAACCTGAAACGCCAGCACCGGTACAGCCGAGCGCCGTGCCCCCCTGACCGGGGAGGGGTGGGAATACACGACGTGCACGCAAACCTCCTCCTCTCTACGCACAAGCTGGAATATTGCCCGCAGTTCAAAGGTAAGACATCCATTTACCTGCAATTGGCTTCCAATCCTACATCTCGATTGCACCAGGCTCAACGTAGGCTTCCAGGGCAAACAGCTAGAGCTCCCGGAGCTAAAGGCTGGTAGTTATGTTGTCTGAATTTGGGTTACAGCTACGGATGGACTCCTGACCGTGGCAGCAGCGTGCAGATATTCTGACAAGAGTCTAACTTCACTGTCCTCTTAACGTCTCTGTATTAACAGACAGCTGCAGGCCACAAACATCACTCCCATGTTCACATAAAGGTCAATCTCACCTGTTGAGCTCTCTTCGCTAGAGGGGTAGGTGGTCTTTCCCAGGAGCAGATTCACCATGGTGGGAGAATTGGCTACTTTTAAAGGTGTCTCGCCCTTCCTGTTGCTTTGATGAGGATTCCCTCCATAATGTAACAACAATTTCACCACCTGAAAACAGAAATTGAGACTTGAAGATGCTCATGATGTTTCGATTCCAGGCTTTTTGTACAACTTTCATATATAACTAAAAGGGGGATGTCCTCAAGCAGTCTGTCCTCGGGACATGCCTTATGGTACTAACAGTCATCAATAAGAAAGGAGATAAAAAACAGCAACACGAACCAACCTGGGCAGGAAAGAAAGGAGAAGAACGAGACACAAAGTCATGTTCCCTCCCCTAATCCAGAAGAAGAACAACAAACTATCCCTCTGCACAGGCGAACACCAAGTAAAACACTCAACAGCACCGGGGCAGGGAAATTCTTGCCCACTACGTGGCTATCAGCAGCAAACGATAATAAAATAACCACAATCTCTGTATTTGCACCATTGGCTGCTTGAAGCACAAGGAAAAAAAAGTCATTAAAAACACATCTATGAAATCCGGCAAAAACCCACCTTGAAGTGCCCGTTATTCGCTGCATCGTGCAGCGGGGTGTCGTCATCCAGCCCCTTTGTGTTGACTTCGGCGCCCGCAGCAAGCAACTGCTTTGCAACATCGTAGTAACCCCGGTTGCACGCCTCGTGCAACGCCGTCCAGCCTGCAAGCAAAGGGACACTCAGAACACGGACATCCCCCTTCCTGGAGAAAGGCAGGGAGGGTGAGAAGTAACCTCCATCCACAGACGCCGGCGTGTCAAGGGGTCTGTGGCTCTGAGGGCCGAGAAGATGGTCTCGCTTGCCCAGCTCCCCATGGCACAGCAGGAAGAAACCTGCAGCTCTGCCTTGCTAATCCCACCGGGCAGTGGTTGAATGAATCCCTCGTTTCCCTCCGGTCACGCAACGTGCTACAGACAGATCATCTGCCAGAACGGACACAGCCCCGGGAAATGGAAAGGCAAAGTTTTGTGTAGGAAATGAAGAGAATTGCTGATGCCGTGTGGAAGGCAGGTTTCAAATCCTTTCCCCTTCCAACTCCTCTGTAAGGAAAACACGGCCGCCCAGATCAGGACTGAGCTCTGAACCGCAGACGTCGCTCTGCAACATCCCCCACACAGACCTCACAAATATTTTCCGTGTGCTCTCCAAAGCCAGCAGCCATGCTGCCGCAAAACAGGCCCCCGGCTCGGGGAGAAACCAAACAGCAGGTCTCCACAGTAACAGTGGCTCTAGTTCTCAAACAAACCTCCGCAAAACACAGAATGAAACATTTTATCACGTTCAAACAAGACTATTTTTAAGCAGAAACTGTTTTGAAGTTTCCCAGCAAATGTGCGTGGTTCCTTCGGTATTTTGCTGATAGCGTCGTGGGAGCTCGTTCCGCTACCTTCACTTGGGGCATTAAAAAGGGGCACCTGTGACCGGAATTAATCACAACTGATAGTTCAGTCTAGCAGCGATATTAATCATACAGGCGGAGGAACATGCCTATCTATTCATAGCCCCAAAATCGTGTGAAGAGAACAGCGAAGAGCAAAGCCAAGCCCTCCGACGTGCCGGCAGAAAGGCTGCCTCACGCTAACGGAGCCCCGTCGTTGGCAGGGGTGSGCACGAACGGCACCGTCCGTCACCTCGCCGCAGCACTCGGGGCCGTTCCCAGCCCGGGCTCAGCTACAGCTGCAGCCCCAGGCTCCTTTTCCCATTCCCACCATCAAAAGCAGGAGCTTCACAGCACTGCTGAGGAGGAGGAGGAGGAGGAGGAGGAGGAGGAGGTGGTGCTCCTCAGCTGAGGCTCAGGACGGTCAGTGTTTCTTCCAACTCAGATGCCCGGCTGGCACAGCTGGGAGCCTGACCTTGCCCTTCACCTTCGCACTGCTCCCCGTCAGCAGCACCCCCACATTCGGTACTTAAAAACAAACCCCAGAACGCTGTAGGCATCAGCCATTCAACTCCGGAGCAACGATTTTACAAACCCACTCCTTTCAATAGTTTTGTGCACATCGTTTTGTACATTTTAAGTAAAAGAAGAGCTAAAACAGCCCACCTCCCTTTGCAAATTCCCCTCCAGACTTCCAAGACAGCACCCATGTGGGAGGGCACAAGAAAACGGACCAGAGGGTCCCGGTCACAGTGTCAGAGCGTGGAGCCACGGCAGCCCCAGGGATCGCTACGGACCAAGCCCAGCCCAGCACCCCCTCCCCGAGAGGGAGCATGTTCAGAGCAGACAGGACAGCCGGAGAATTTAGCTGCCAAACTCCAACAATGTTGGAGAAACATTGGAAAAAACATCGGAAAAACATCCCTGATGTTTTTCAGGGATTTATTATTTTGACAAATCTGTAGCAGCTTTTTTTTTTTTTTTTTTTTTTAAAAGGACAGCAAGACTTTTTCCTCCCCAAAGGGCAAAATCATTGTTTTCGGCTAATCCCCTCTTTAGAAGTAGCCAACCCCTGTTATAAAGAAACGACTGTCTCTGGTGGGAGCCGTTCTCRGAGGTGGGACATGCCAGCAGGTGGGCAAAGGTGCGGGTGGTGGGCTGCCTGGCCAGTGCTGCCAGCGGGCTGGTTACCTGCAAAGTCTTTCACATTGACATCTGCACCCTCGATAATGAGCTCCTTGATGCGCCGGGCATCTCCTCGGATGGCAGCTCGATGCAGCCGAGTCTCTCCTCGCTCGTTTCTCTTATTTACTTTATCTTTGGTTTTGGAGGCAGAGTTAGGAGTTCCCTTCTGACAAACTGTAGACTGAGAGGGATGCTTTGGTGTTGTGTCAACTGCATGGAGGAGAGAAAGAGTCAAGAACCGCAATTCAAAGGAAGCCCTAAACCCTTAGAGGGAGCTCTCGCAACACTTTTCATCTCGCCTCTTCCCCAAAACGCTCACCACAAGGCACCGAGAGGCAACTGAACCTCTGAAGTCGATGTGAAGACAGAGGAAAGCCTGTGCGTGTATAATGCAGATATTAATTGCAGGCTGCCAAAGCCCACTGGAGAGAACTGCAGTCTTTGCAAAGACTGTAGGCAATGCCATGATTTAGGAGCAGACAATGCAGCTCCTTACCCTAAAACCTCATTTCCTAAGGGAAGTGGCCTTTTACCAAGTACATGTGAGGTCTGACAGCCCTGGGAGGAGACTGCACATTTCCTGGGAGAACGTCTGAATGCTCTGAAGACTACACAGCTTTTTGCCTTTTTTTTCCCCCCAAGTAACAGCAACATAAGCAGCTAGATTGGTGTTAAGAACAACAAAATAYGTGGCTAAAAAGCTGCAACGTTTGTGTGTAGGATAGATGTGTGCATACAGATAGCRCAGTGCCTCTAAGAACCCTGGGGGGTCATGTATGCAACAGATAAAAATTACTAAAATACAAAATCCATGGTAAACACATTCCAGCTGCTCCGCATCTCAAGTTACAGTTGCAGCGGTTACCCGTCTTATCCCTCTCCACAAGAAGAAACATTAAAAAACCCACAGAGGATGACGTTTTAACTTTATTCACAATGCTCCTTTACTGAGTTAKCCTGAGATGCCAGTGGAAAACACGAAGCTCTGACGCGGAGGAGGCTCCCACGGAACCGAAGCTCTCGTTAAGCAGCCAGGGCCGGCTCAGTGCCGGCCTGGATTCGGCCCGTGGGACATCTCCTGCTACCGCCTTATACTGGAAGAAGGAAGGGCAGCCGCAGCCACGCGCGGACCCCGGCGGCAGCCCGTGCCCGGAGTCGAACCCCCGGTGAGCCCGGGGCCGGGCACTGAGGTATTCGCGAGCCTCTCGCTGCAAGCTCGCACCCGTCCGCCCACACCTCTGAGCAAAACCACCCTCCGGATCTCACCTGGGCTGTTTGCAGACTCTTCTGCTGTCATCTGCATAAGGAGAGCGACTTGCTGGCGCTCGGAGAGCGGGTAGCCTGCCCGGATCCCCGAAAGGCCCATTCCGAAGAGCAAGCCAGGCTTTCTGGTGGCGGGCTCCTTTTTAATCCTCTTCCGCTCTGGACCCTGCTTTTCTGTGGTGCAAGGAGACACAGAAACACAAGCCGTGAATGTCGCCGTAACTGAAAACCACGTTCGCTTCTGAGCAAAGTGCTAACAGCTCTCCAATTCTGTCGCCGTATCTCACAAATTGAAAAGCCTACGGTGAAGGATGCGTCCCTGCGGCGGGAGCACCGGTAGCTGGGGCGGCCGCCGAGGCCCACGCTGCTGCGGCTGCAGCCGGGACACGCGCCGCTCCCGCTGCCCACCGGCTCTTCCGACGGCCTCTCCCGGCATGGGCTTCCATCAGTTCTCCCCCCACCATCGAACAGCAGCGCAAGAGGGAGGGAGCGGGTCCTTCGTGGGGCCGCTGCCAGTACTGTACCTTCCATCTTGCTTCTAGGAGCCTCCATTTCATGCCATGGTGCTTCGAGGAGCGTACGCAGCCTTACACCACCACAGCATRGACTGAACTGGAGGCATCTAAAAGCATCAACAAAGAGTGCTAACAAGATACAGGCTGACAGCTCAGAAACGTTGCCATCTCACCCCYTCATCATCCTCCGACCAAGGACTCTGCAGCCAAACGGGTGCACTGCCCCGGGGAGCTSCGGGCTGGCCCTCTCCTCCCAAAGTGGAGATGTCTGCACCCACCTGCAGTCAGGCCGATGACTGCTTAGCCACATCTATCCTGCACCCCTCTAAAAAAACCCCAAACAAACAGGAGGGGAGGAAAAAAAMCCCCTGCTCCCGGCTTGTCATCCCCCAAATCCCAGCCTGACACTCGGTCTCCTAAATCATCCAGCTACAAAGGAGCTCCTGCTGAGGGACTGAGCGCAACCGCCTCTTAAAGCCCTCTTGCTGCTGGCATGCCATGTGCACAAGAACGAGACAAAACCCCGGCCTCTCCCTGCACCTCCAGCCTCGCTCCCAGCGACCCACGCAGCAGCCTGCTGCAAGCTGGTGAGAACCGGACCCCGCCAAGCGTTGTGCAACTTGCTGCCTCCCTCCCCGCTGCCCGGCTCGCACACCTAACCTCTGTGAGAAGCCTGACTCTACAGCTTTTCTTAAGTATTTTTCCAGTTTTCTTTACGCAAGTATTGATCCTTTTCCCACGCAAGGTGAGTTAGCAGCCCTTCCTCCGCGCTTCTGGTTTGCTTGCTCGGTGATGCTGTCGGGTGAGAGCACAAATCCTGCCGCASGCTCTCCGGGGGGTCTGCAGAGCCGCAGCCACGCCAGAGTCCCACTGCGGGGATGCATCCAGGGAACAAAGTGTCAAGGTGCCAGTTCAGGACACAAAAATTAAGTTTCCTTTCACGGAGCCAGCCAAGCAAGAGAGACACAATACCTATCCGCAGGGCAGCACGGCAATTCCTTGCCAGCAGCCGAGCTGCATCCCTCCTACCAGGCAACTGCCCTAAACCCACAAAGAAGCGTAAGATACGGTGTGTGCGAGTGAAAAATCCAACTTTGCTCACATCTATTTCTAAGCACTGATATAGTTTGTTTATAACCAGGCTAACTGCAGGGCTCCCACTGCGTGCAGAGGGCCGGTAACCACATTCYTAGCAGCCACAGCTATAAAAGTTATCAAACGCAGGTGAGCGGCTCCTTGCCCTCACATCGCAGGCTCGAGCGCCGGTTCGACTCAAGGCTGGTTCGATGCCGCTCGAGAAACCTGAGCAGTAGAACACCTCGCTGCATCCCCGACGTAACGAAAAGGCTGCGTACAGACGAGCTGTCCGAGACCTCCCGCATAAACAGAAACTCTGTCCTCAAACTGATGGCGCCTGCTTCGCAAGAGAGCAAACCCCGCCTGGGACTTTGAAGCACAAAGTTAAAAATCTTTCTAATGTAAAGGAGTTTTGACTCACACAGCCACCAGCTGCCGGGTCCTGCTGCTCGCCAGGATGCTGCCAGAAGGCACGGAGGAATCGAGGGGGTTATTTATCGYAGCAAGCCTGCAAGTACCTGCTCCCCCCGAAGAGGAACACCGTGACCTGCAGCACTTCCAGGTGGGCTGACTACGCTGCCGATACGGTGCGCCGAGTCTTCCAGCGAGGTAGCATAGGCAAGGGCTCTCTTCTACTCAAACGTTTGACTCTAAACATCTTATTATTTTGCTGAAGATATTTTCAGAATCCCAGCAAGCATTAAGAGGGATGATACAAGGTTTGCGAACAAGTAAATGTCTGGTGACGCTCTCCGAGAAACAAGGCTTCAATTCCCAGCAGCCAGGGAGAGGAAACCCCACCAAGTAACCACCCAGTGTCTGCCCAGTCCCAGCTCCAGCGTCCTGAAACTGGGAGTCGAAAGTGCATGGGGAGATGTAGAGGTCTAAGAGGATTTGTAACGGATCACACAGATGGAAGCGTAACCGACTGACGGACGAGCTGCATCCAGTCTCCTCCCTACCACCATCCTCGGGCCGGGGCAGGGTCYGGCAGCCCGGGGAAAAGCAAATCCTGCAACCTGCAGCTCTAACCCAGCTCTGCTCATCCAGTTGTATTCATCATTTTGTCAAATTCAATGTGGGTCACCAGCACGCAGGCACCAGCAGGACGGAGCCTGCTTTGCCTCCGCGCAAAGTCCGGCAGGGCAGGCGAAACCGCCCACGGACAGGTTTAAACTCAATCACCGGACTCTGMGCCGAAGCACAGGTTTCCTCGTTCATTCACCAAACTGCCAGCGGAGTAGAAGTCTCCGGCAGACAAGGGCAGCAGCGTGTGGGGACGTCTCCGCTGCTCCAGCTCGATTCACGCCGCTTGCACCTCCCGCACTCCCTCGGCTGATGAGCGGGCAGCTCCGAAAACCATTTCCCTGCACCAGGCACAAAGGTGCCATCCTCTGCCGCTCYCCCGCTGCAAAGGTCTCATCCAGAGCAAATGATTTCCATCGACCCCCCGCACCTGGGATCCTGTACATTTAAGAAGTAACAACTCATACCAGGGAACCTCTCCAACCAGACAGCACGGGCCAACCCTCTTCAAATACAACCCCTGGAAACACGTCTGTGCACTGAAGGAGAATCCCAGTCACATTCGCCGAAGCCACATTTCAGCCGTAACAGAGCTAGAAGATGAAATCAGATCACAGGAAAGCRGATAGTTTTTTAATGGCTTAAAATAAAATTAAACTTAACGTGCTTACGGTAAGAAAACCATTTAGCCCGGGCAGTTCCAGGAGCCACGCCGCTGAGCAGCGCGTCCCGCCGGGCACGCTCGCCCCCAGCACAGGGACACCTGATCTGCACCCGCAGCACCCTCCCGCTCCCCGTTAGGCTCCGGAGCTGCTGCTCGAAGCAGGCTTGTTAAATCCCGTTCGGCCAGGCCTGGCTTCCCCGCACGCCTCGGCTCAGCAGGCAGCTCCGGGCCGCATCCAGCCGTGCCGCAAAGCGAGGCACAAAGATGTTGGAGGGGGTCACACCTTGGCCAGTGCCACCGGGCACTGCCTCTGAAGTCCAAGCGATGCACAAGGGTTGTACGTGGTAGAGGGCTGCTCCGTGCGTACGGAGCCAYGATTAGAATGGGAACGTTTTCATTAATATTACTTGGCTGCTGCAGGTTGTCAGCATGAGCCTGTGATTTGCAAGAATTGATTACCAAGTTCAACCGAAAACCCCTAAACTCCTATTAATTCTGCAGTTGCAGAAATTTCCTCCTCCACAGAACATTTAACATTAAAAAGCATGTGATCAACAAGATAAAAATAAATTGGAAAGCGACTGCCGCGTTCTCGCTCGCTGTGGTGAGGCAGCGAGGGCCGGCGGAGGCAGCCGAGGACTCGGGCTCGCACGTGCTTCCCCGTGGGAGGGCGGCATGGCCCGGCGCGGCACAGGTCCCTGGCGCTGGAGGATCGCATCTCGTCCCGCTCACGTGCTGCTTCGCTCCCCGGTGCCTCCTTCTGCCCAGCAGTAGAGGGATTTCTCCCTCCGGTGCCGGGGCCTCGCTCACCCGTTCCCCTGATGCTTCCCCGGTGGAAGGCAGCGGAGAAACGCAGTACTATCCCCTTCGCAATCAGATGCTCGTCTGCCGGCTGCCGCAGCGCAGAGGTTAATCCGACGTCTTTAAGCGTTGGGGGGAAGGTCGCCGGCTGCGCTTCCTGCGCCGGCTGCATAAGGAGCGGGGCAGGGCTGGGCTGCGCCCGGCAYCCGATGGCTCCCAGCGCCGGCACCCGGGTGCAGGCGGCGCGGCAGCCCCAGGCTCCCTGCGCGGCGCGACGCTCGGGCAGACGCGAAGCCTCTAAGAGGGTCTGGAACGTGAGCAGGAAGGATGGAGAAGGAGCCGCTCCCAGTGGACGCGTGCCATCCCGCCGCCAGCTCCGCTTCCCATCCTCGGCCTCGGCAGAAGCGCCGGGAAGGCTCTGGGCTGGCTTCCCCGGTCCTGGCCGGTCCCAGGCTAACAGGGCTGCAAATGCGTTTTATTTCGATCTGGAAGACTTTACTCAGAATCCGATTTTCGGCAGGTTTAAAAGGGGCACCTGCGCAAAGACCTCCGCTCAACGGCTTCAAGTGCCACTGGCTCCTGYAGGCTGCTCCTTCTCCTCTAATGAAACGCTTTTCCGTTACGCCTTGCAGCAACACGGAGCAAATTAAGAGAAACGCTCAACAGTGGGTATATACCTCAGCAAACAGGAGTAAAGGTTATTTTACACTAAAACCCCTTTAGCGAGGCTGTAYGCACGCCAGTCCCTGCATGAAAGCACAAATAACCAGAGGTACAAGGGGGTGGGTGGGCAAGGAGCCCCCCTGGACCATGGCTGGACCCTGCACGCTGATCCCAGCGGGAAGGGAGACCACAGCAACCCAGCGACGTGCCGTGCGCCCGCCCGGGGATGAGCCACTCCTCCGTTTAGCTATTTTTAARGCAGCTCGTTTGCTGCTTGCTTCAGCCTTCTGCAAACCTACAGAGCAAAGCTTCAGCCTGGCACTGCCGTGGTTTAATCTGGGGATCCTGCTCGGCTCTTCCCTCACGCTGACGCTAGCAGGAACCGCGTGCACAAACTTAAAGGGGAAAGCAGGATCTGAGCAGAGCCGCGGCCGCCGAACACAGCCGGGGAACTGCTTCTCCTTCCTTTCATCCCACTAAAACCGAGAGGCTCGCGAAAGGCAGAACAAGAGCAGGTTCCCGGGACAAAGGGGTTTGAGCATCAGCCCGCAGGTGGTTCTTGTGCCCAAATTAGACTCCAGGTCATGCGACGCTCACGCTGCTGCAGTGAGAAGCACAAATCTGGGGCTGCTGGAAGCGGTCGGCGGCTCCGCGGAGGTCCCAGGGCAGGCGCTGCTTCGCACAGAGGCACTCAGTGCTGCCGGGCTGGCTCTGCGTGCGGGGCAGCACCTTGCAGGGCGAACCCCGGCCCTAGCCGAAACGGGAGAGAGAAGAGAGGCAGGGAAGGAAAGAGAAAAGGGCGGTGATGGAAAATCTTTCCGAGATTTCTCGCACACGCGCTGTGAGGCGCTGGCAGGTTGTGGGGACGGGAGCTCCAAGCCGGAGCTGCGGCTGAGCAGCACAGCTCCTCGCTCCCCACGAACCCGTCGTACCCTGTAATGCAAAAAGCATCTGTTTAAACTGCTCCGACATGACAACACACGCATATAAGGTGGTACCCTGAGGAAAAATACCATTTCCAAATAAGCAGCTCACACTGAACATCTCAGCGCTGCATGGAGAAACTGACTGTTGGCTCGCCGACAAGTCGGGATTTTCAACAGTTTATTTGCCAAGCAAGCACACAAACAAAAGATCAATAAGAATAAATTAGAAYGGCACAGACAGCAATAGAGACTGCACTGCACTCCCGAGAGACCGCACAAGCCTCTGCTTTCCCCATCCACAGCCTAGCATGCGTAAGAGTGACTCATTTTTACTGCAGAAGTTGCAGGGCATAAAACGTTTTGGAGCATGTCAGCTCAAACCAGGGGAAAAGCAGGTTTAACCCGAGCGCAGGCAGCCTGGAGCCGCAGCGTGCGGATGCTTCCACGTGCTCACCGGGCATCTGCAGACGTGGATCAACGCGTGCCGAAGACGACCGATCACGAGCCGRAAGGTTTACAGCGGCACGATACAACCACGTCCCAAGGCTCCGCGGGCACCCCAGAATTTAAGGACCCGCGCGCAGGACGGTGCCGAGGGGAAGGCTTCGGGGGGGCAGCGCTGCGGGGCACGGGGAGGACRGCAGCAGCAGGTTCAGCGCAGCAGCGGCGTGAAGCAGCACGACGGCACGGGCAGATAAACAAGCGAGGGCAGCAGGGGAGCAGGACAGAAGCCAGGCGAACGCGAGGCTGCGAAGAGCGCAGGGAGAAGGGCAAACAGGGCTGGCACGGCTGCCCGGAGAGCACCACAAAGCAGAGGAACGCGGCACTCGGGCCGGAGAGCTGCTCCCGAGGGCCGATGCGGGGAGGAGGCACGCTTTGCACYGGGAGTTCGTGGACACGCTGCAGAGCCTGCAGTACAAACGGACTGGGGGGCAGAGACGGGAGATGATGTTTGGCTAATCAGCCAAACGAAAGCAGGTGCCCAAAAGGAAACCGAGGAGGAAAACAAGRGGAAAAGCTGTAGCAGGGTCTGCTTCGGCAGAACGGCAAGGAAGGCACCCTGAGCCGCTCCTGTTTCCGAACCTGAAGGATGGAGAGGGTCCAGAGCCAGACTCATCCTGCACAGCTAAGCTGAACGGATGGCGGAGACGTCGGCTTCGACAGKCAGGAGCAGAGGAGAGGTGCCGGAGGGAGGAACAAGCCCATTTCTAACCACGTCAGGTCACTGTGCGTGGAGCTGAGACCACCATCCTCACTGCTCACCCCAGCTCCCCGGGAACAGAGGATCCGCAGGCCCTGACCCCAGTGGTTGCAGTATTTTTAAAAGCATAATTCGGCTAGAGAGGTTTAACGCTGTGTGACAGCCTGCGATCCAAACACAGGCGTCCTCCCTACACTTGTAGGACAGACAACACAGTTGTGCAGAAATGTGTAAATGCACCTTCTCACCAGAGTGGCCACTGGCTAACAAACTGCTGCGAGGGGAACCAAGAGGCTTGTATCAGAAACAACAATCTCCATGTTAAATGCAAATGATTCCGAGAAAGACCAATTTTCAGGTGCAGACCTTTCATTTCCCATGAAATAGAAAGAGCCAGAGGAGGGAGGATGGGAGAGGAAGGCTCCGCACAGGCGCCYGGCCAGGCCTCCCCTCCCGGGGCTGGGGGCAGGACACTCTGCAGACAGCGCTGATAAAAGCTCTTGTATTAAGGAAAAAGCCATCATTGATAGATTTTTTGGTTCACAGAGGCAGAGCACACTGCAACCTCTCACTCTGCATGTTAAGGAGGTGATGCGGGGGGAGGAGGGAGATTTATGGCAGCTCCCATCATAAAACGACCTGCTTTTCCGCACAGCACTTCCCAGATGGCTGATGCACACGGGGAGTTTCTAAGGGTGATCTGAAGGCTGGTGTTTGCCAGTCTATCCACACTGTACCGGCATTATGGAGCCCAGCTAGAAACRGAGGAGCTCTGACATTCACTCTCTCCCTGGTTGCTAGGTGAGAACAGTTTCTTGACTATTTTAGTACAAGGACTGAAATTATACAACCAAAGAAAGACCCAATGCAGCACAGCCCCAGCTGCACACATCAGACCGAAGCCAGCGACAGAAAACGCGCACAAATAACAGTTTCGTACGCAGATGCATTTTTTAATAAGCCAGCAATTTGCTTCTCACGGATTCCCTCGCCAGCCTCGCAACTTGTGACTAACGAGCCCGTTCCCATGCGATGTCGCTCAAAACACACGCAGGCATTAGGCAACCCGAGAGCCGGCTCCAGGAGAGGACGATGGTTTAGGTCATCTGATTCATCGAGCATTTTCTAACCTAGCAATTAGCGTCACATAACACACTCGGGGGATTAGCACGAAGGAGCCTGCAAAGCAGCAGAAGTTTTAAGCTCCAAGGCCAGCTCCTGCTGACCGTACTCGCACTAACCCCGGTCCACCAGCAGCACCTCGGCTACGGGCCCCGGGGCTCGGCCCTGGGCTCCCGGGCAGCCCTCCGGAGCCAGGGAAAGGTCGGTGTGCGCAGATCAGCTCGGAGGGCTGGCTGGGGTTTTGYCTCTCCCCTCCCTCCCAAAAAGCAGAACCCTCCTATGCCAAGGTGGAGCCTCGAGGCGATGGCTCATGTGCTCTGCGGAGCGGCAGAGGCACCCATGGCACCTTCAGCGGTAGCTGCTCCGGAGGTATGGCTGCTTGCTAAATAAAGATATKTTATTTAGGGGTCTAAATAAATCGTGAGGCCTGCAACACAAAACCTCAGAAACCTGCCGCCTGGTTGGGAAGGGAGCTCAGGGTGGGGGCAAGGAAGCTGCCAGACATCCCAAGTCAGAGGGGAGCTGGATGGATGGACATTGCCCCGGCCCCGCGGCAGTGCCAGCCCAGGGCCGGGGGGGCACCAACACCCCTCCGCAGAGCGCGATGGGCAGCCGGGAGGGGTGGCAAGAGAGGGCAAGGGGCTGGGGACACCGGAGGGCTGGGGACACCGGAGGGCTGGGGATGTGGAGTAGTTCCACCAACTTCTTATTCCCAGATTACACCTACTTTATTATTCAAGAACTTAAAAGCATGGTATTGCTTTCATTTCTTTTTTCAAAGCAGGAGACAGAAACAGCTTAAGGACTTTCACATTCCAGCTGCGGGGCCTGCCGGGCTCTCAGGCCACTTTTTCCAGTCTTCCTCCTCATCCACAGTGTAGCCACCTCTCCCTGCCCCCCCCCGAGATGAGATGACCATCAAATGTCACCAGACCACAGCAAATGCAGATGACGCTGCTGTTATTTCTGTCGGCACGGGAAGCTGCTGTTCTCCGTCTCCAGCACAGGAGCCTCCTCCTGCTCTGTGCCCTGCACCGCGGCGCGTCCCCCATCGCCGCCGGCCCCGGCGTGCACGGCATCGGCGTTGCCACCGCCGCCTGCCCCGACGCAGCAGCACAGCCCGCCGTGACATTCGGTTCAACTCAAACAACTGTAGCAACAACAACAACAACAAAAATATCAAGCGATGCTGAGAAATCCCATGACCCGAAGCCGCAATGCTGCTAAACCACACGCCGCTCACCCCTCCCACCCCGGCCGGGGGCTGGAAGCGGCAAYGCTCGGGCTGGAGATCTGGGCTCCTGCTCAGCCGCGATCCTGCCGAGCTGATGGAGGAGACGGCAGCTCGCCATCGCTGCCGGACCCGAGGGCTCCAGCTTTCAGGCTACCACACACCAGGTTTACACGGCATCCAACCCACCGAAGACCCCCTTCTGCAGCGCTTTCAGATGAAGGCAAACCCCTCCTGCCTCCTCCTGCTCCCCTTGCCCCCTCCTCGGGGAGGCTTCAGSTTTGCAAAGCACTCGGCTCAAGAGACACAAACGTCTGCGTGACAAAACGCTTCAAAATTAGGATTTCTCTGGTGTTTGGGGAACTTTACACAAGTGAGGCGTTTGGTTGTGGACTAAAGCTGCTGAGGCGAGGGCCGGGCACCCCACCTGCAGCCCTCACCGACCAAGAGCAGCAGACGCTGCGCCAGCTCTACACGGCCACGGCAGCGAGCAGGAGCACAGGACGGCTCCAGTGCCTCTGCTTTTAAGAGTACATTTATTTAAGCCTGGGTATTATTTAGCAACGGCAGGGTTTGGACACGATCTGGACAAAACTGAGCTTCTCTCTTACATGCGCCGATTTTGCCACCAAACACACAAAACCAGTCCTCGAGGTTTCGCGCAAGCCCGAGGAGCAGCAGCGGAAGTCGAGGGGCTGGAGGCACGAAAAACCAGCAGCAACCCTGCAGAGGCAAAATAAACTCCAGCGTATTCCTCACTCCTCCCAGGTGAATCCTCAGAGGAGACARATCTTCTGCACCCAGGGAAGTAATGGGGCAGCAGCACTGCTGCGGACCTGCAGTTTTGACCCAGCCTTGCTCGGGCCTTTCCAGCTCCCAGGGAGAGCTCTCGGAGGCCAGAATTAACTCACAGCGCTCGGAGATTCGTATTAAGTCCTAACTCTCCCCGATGATGACTAAAGGCCTGGAAACCTCAGCTCCACCTCGAGCCGAGGGACTCGAGTGACAGCCTTACATCAAGCTAAAGAAACTGTCGGCAGCACGAGCGGATACGCTGAATTTTGCACGCCGGACTGTGCATTTCACAGCGGAGCAGCATTACCCGATCCGGCACGCACGACGCGGAGCAGTAACAAAGCCGCCCGTGCGAAGCCGCCGTCTCCGCAGCCCGCGCGGGAGGCGGGGAGCGCGCGGCCCCGCGCCGGCAGCCCGGTGCCGTTGAGTCAGGCCGTGAGTCAGCCGCGGCTCAGCGCCGCAGGCACCGGCACCGGGAGGAGCGTCGCTGCGCCCCGCTCGGCGCCAGCTGCCCCTGCCCACCTCTCCCGCCACCTCCCCGCAGGTGGCTTCCCAGCAGGACTGTCCCCTTCTCCCCGCTGTCTCGGCAGGACACCCCCTCCGCGTGCTTCTTAATACTGCAGTTTTCTGATATTTCTGGTTTTTAAATGCCTAACCTCCTTTCAGCGCAGCGCACGAACGAGGAGCTGCACGAAGCCTCACAAGCTGCTGAAATTGCTGGGGAAAAAGCTGGCTTTACTCGTTCGGCGGCTGCCGGGCGGCACGTAGGCTCTCGGCAACGTCTGTGGACGTGGGGAGATGCCRCATGAGCGAAAGGAGAAGGAAGGAGAAGTCTCAGGCAGAGAGATGCAGCTCCCGCAGTGCTGGATCATGCACAGTCTGGAGGCTCACAGCTTTATGCAATTTTTTTCTTCCTCAAGACAGTTTATTTAGTTAACTCTGAGGAACCCGAGAGCCAGAACTGTTGCTCTAGAAACCATTTTGAAGGAGATAATTTTAAAAGTTTTATCACTGAACCTACTGTACCCAAACCATACGCTTTAAACCAGTGCTGGCCAGCAGCACCTCCCGCGGCCCACGCCAAGCCCCTCTCCGTACGGGAACAAACCCACAGCGGCACTGGGAGCAGGGTCGGGGCGCAGTAAAGGCACGCTGTGCCGGAGGTGGGTGCTGCAAATAAGAACAGATCGAGAACGAAACCGCTTACTTGCTCGCTTTCTGAACACATCAGCGCTCCGCCAGCAGCGCAGGCTCCTAAACCAACTCAAGGAGCGGGCTGCAAGAGCAGGGTTAAAGGGAGGGCKGCCCCACTCCAGCATGAGCGAAGGACCGGGGCAGGCCTCTGTCCCCAAACCTACACCGSCCCTGGGAACACCTGGGTGCAAACGGAGGGGCCGTCCGGGGAGGCACCGGTGCTCAGGGTAAGCGCTGCGGGCACGCAGACGTAGGTTAACGTTTGCAACCTGCCGGCGAGGGGACGGTGCGACCCGCGCACCGAGGAGGCCAACAGAGGCAATACCCCGTCCCGGCGCGGGCTGGCACACCAACGCCCGCACCCTCCGCCCGCACCGCGTCTTGCAAACACAGGAAGGCTCCGAGGGGCAACCGCGCCGCAGCACCCGGCTGCTGCCCGACACCCGGCCAGGGTGGGCTTCGCCGCCCTTCGTCGGTGAGGCAAACCCATCACAGATGCTTTCCTGCACCACGTGCACGGTACATACGTCAAAGCTGAGCCAGAGCTATTTGGGGAAAAAAGGCAACAGATAAGGAAGATGAGCCACTGCAACAAATCKGGAAAAGGAGTCGTGTTATTGTTTAAATTTGAGAGGAAAAAAAATATCCCACTACAGGCAAAAAAGAGAGCTCTCCTAGCTCCCAGCTCCCACATCCTTACAGCTAAATTCCACGTGGCTGTGGAATACGCTAGTAAAGCTACCCTCCGACAAGCACAACAGCCTGCGTACAGCAGAGCAGGAAGCACGACTGKGTTATATAAATCATCTAAGGTCAACTCCGCAACTGGCACGGCGAACGCGGATGTTGCAATCCCACTTCTCACAAGAGCTGAAATCAAAGTTTAGGAACACAACAAGAAAAAGCAGCCTCCCCCTCCTCCGGGGACGCGGGAAAGCGGCGTTTCTGCCGGGGCAGCGGGGAGGTAGCGGGGGCTGCGGGGTGGGTGCGCTGCAGCCCCTTTGTTCGAGACAAAAGCCCGGCAGCCTGCTAGCCACGCACGCTTGAGCGTGCACTGCCAGATGTGTGTCGTTAGACGAGTGCCACTCTCCTCGCACAGGCTCGGGGGCACCCCTCCGTCCCCGTATGACGTGGGCAACTTTTGTGCACCTACAAACACGCCTCTACCTGCTAAACGAAAGCCGGCCTCGAGCCAGGCCAGGGAACAGAAGGGCCTGAAACGCCCGACGGTTGCAACGGGGTGGTGCAAGAGGGGAGCAAGGTGCCAGTAAGCCTCTTCCCACCTCAAGCATCTGATTCCTGGAGTAAAAGAKCTGAGAGACAGGCTCCTGCTAAGCACCGGTCTGCCTCTGCGCGTTCACCCGCAGCTCCCCGCTGCTATCTCCTCCCCAGCGGCTGAGTCACTTCCTCCCTTCAGTCTCCACCAAACAGGTTGCTAGAGACTCGCCTACACCTCTCCAGCGTTCGCCGAGCCCCGTTTGTCTTCAAACGCGTCTTTGAGGGCAATGACCACCTCCCGCTCTCCGGCCGTCCTCCGTGCAGGCAGGGAGCTGGGCTGCTGCCGCCCCTCGGCTCAGCCCTGCCGCTTCCCCGGGAAGGTCGAGCTCTGCAGAGGAAGAAGACACGTCCGAAGAGAGTCGCAGGCCTGCTGAAAGCGGAGGGGTAACGCGGGAGCCGATGGGCAGGGGCGTCTCAGGGGCTCCTCTGCCGCTCCTCCGCACCCTGCAGCAGCCGCAGGCTCTCCCCCGGCGGCACTCTGCTCTCCCCACCCCCTCCTGCTCTCTTTTTAATTTGGTTTCCTCCTCGATGCCGCCAGCAGAAACATTTCTAACATCTCTACAGCCAGAGAGAGACCACAGCCCTGTGAGAATCAGACAGCTGCTGCTGGGGGACATGGAAAGCGAGCTGGTGGAGCTCTACCGTGACATTTTAGCTGTCACGAGGGTCAGACAGCCCTGAAGCGAGTTTGGGTTYAAATTCTCAACCAAGTATTGAACGTGGCAGAAACACCCTTGACAAAAAGCAGCAGCTACGATTCTGGCTGATCAGCTCTGCCTTGCCCCGGCCACCCTCCCTCCAAAGGTGACAYCCCCGAATTTATTCCAGTGAGCCACTACAGCACCACGAACGTGCCAAAGCGCTCCCCACGCCGCTTGTTTGGAGGGTGAGTGGAGATGGCCCGCGTCGGGGCCACCCCTTCTCCCACCGCGGCAAACCCCCGTTTACTCATCCAGCGACGCACTCGCCCATCTGCACGCCACGAACGCAAAAACGACCCTTCCCCCCTGCAAACGGCCACCAGCACGAGCTGTCCTTTAACCAGATGAATTAACGTTTTCAAATTTCCTCTCCAGACAAGGGAGTTCAGCAACCGAGAAAATTACCGTTCGGCACACAGAAATGCCGGGCCAGCCCCAGGACGTGCCACCGCGCGTCCTCGCCCGAGAAACAGCCCCCGCCGCCGCGGTGGCTGCGTGACCCAGGTGGCACTCGCGACCTTCTAAAATCTGCCCTCCCAACTTCTGAACCAGAGGGGACCGGCCGACAGCTCACGYAGGCTGACGCGCCGCATCCCGCATCAGACCCCCTCACACGCTCACTGGAGARTAACAGCAAATACAGCCTTTTTACCATTTTTAAGCATATTCCCAACTTTCAGCCCATTTTATCTCTTTGCACAATTTGTGATCCTTACCTGACCAGAACTATTTCCAGTTGCAGATCTCCTAGAAATATACAGAAAGGACCTATGCAAACTTCTGCCCATAAAGCCACAGGAAGCCCCTTGCAACCAAACGGCATTATTTTCTCCGTATCAAAGCTTTGCAACAGCTCTTCCCAGTTGCTTTAGAAAATGAACAGCCCATTCAACGTCTCTGTAGCTACGTGGGGCCACGGCGCGCGATAGCCACGTGTATCAGCCACTCTCCTGCCACGAGCTGTGACCTGCCCGACCACGACACAGCCAGGCTGAAACACCCACCGCAGCACCAACGCTTCCCAGAAACCAGCTATCGAGAACGCGTTGCTCAGTCACGCTGCAACCACCAAAGCAACCTTGGCAGTGCCRAGAACAGGGGCAAACAAGTCACCTTAATGTCCTCATGGTCCTGAGGACCACCCACACCAGCCCCAAAGAGCCGATCTAAACACCCAAACAGGCCCAGACGGCCACATCACCGAAGTCACACCTCCAGCCCATCCGTATGACCTCCAGACAGTTTTACAGGTGTTTGACAACGCCTGTGCACACACCAATTGGAAATAATCTTTCCSGTTTAAGACAGCGAAGTGCTAAATGTTTAAAGCTCCAAAACAAGAAAACATGGCTAGAGAGGCATAGGCATGTATTTACACAGACATACACATATATATCAGGTTTACTCTAGGCAGATGCATGCAAGCTCATTTTTTTACTGCTTGTTGTTATTCTTTTAAAGAGTAGTCAGCTTTATTTTCTTATTTTCCAAGCTCTTACTAGCAGGCYCAGCACTGCTTCTCGGCTTGTCTAAGCCGCAGATCACGAACTGGACTAGTTAGAAACGGAGGAGAATGGACCACCAGCCAAAGGAAGGGGTGCCTCCTCACAGAGCCATCCCTTGGTCCAGTTAAATACCTTACTAAGAACATAAGGGCCTTAACCCACTCAGCTCTGGATGTGTATGTGCATGGCACGTACACGTAGTTATCCTCTTGTCCACATGCCTCTTCCTTCAGTCAAAAAATACAGGAAATTTGATAGAATGCTTCAGTACGGATCGCTTGCACGTTGGACACTGTGCGCTCCCCACCACCCCAACACTCACGTTTCGAGGGTGGAATATGTCATTTCTGTACCTGTATCCGAGTCTTTTTGATCTCCATTTGTTCCAACAGTGAAAGGCAACTTCCGTTTGGTCGCTCGCTCTTTCACCTCTTTGCCGCCATCGCTCCGGTCCAACTTTGGAGTCTTGGTTAGAGAAACTTTATCTTTATCCTAGAAAGAGAAGAGACCAGATTAACAAGAGCCTTGCCCAGGCTGTGCCCACCGAACCCTGCAGCGTTCTGCACCAGCCTCACGCAGCGCTTGTCCTCTCCTTTCTACCGYGGGTTTCCAGTTCAGGGTTTAGCATCCTGCAGAAAGGAGCCTCCACCAAGGTAAAATGCTAAAATATCACTAGAGAAGAGCGAGGCCAACCAAGGCTGCTGTGTAGCACAAAACCTGCAACCAATTCATGTGAAAACCTGAGCCAGCGTCTTGTGTGCGGCTGGGGATGTGCCCGGCTGCCAGCGGAGGGGGAAGGCAGGCTGGGCTGGGGGAACCCAAGGGTTTCCAAACACAACCACCCCCGTCATTTGGGAAGGGTTTCCCAACCCTGAGCAGAAGTGGGATGCAGGGGAGCGCACACAGCATGCCCGGGGGACACACAAAAAACAGCGTTAAAGCCCTCGGTTCAACGTGGAGAGCTAAGGGCTTCTCCTCGGGGCCTGCAGTATTTCTAGCACAAGAATACGGCAGTATTATTTGAGCTTAGGTGATAACGTTATTCTGGAAAATATTCTGGCAGCCGATAAGTCTGCTAACATTACTGACCGTTTACAGGATCAGCACCGCAGCCAAATGCACTTAGAAGGTTTGCACTGTACAGTCAGCGTAACGATTTTTACCAGAAAGGCCAGTATAGCTCTGCCTATATCCATAGGCAGCACTCTCCATCTGGGAGCAAGCAGCTCCATCTGCTCCCAGCTCTGCCTGTGCTCCCGCAACTGCCACCATCCCAGGGCAAAGGGTCCAACAGCGGCAACATCCCGCAGCGAAGCGGCAGTTCCAGCAGCACCAGCCCCAGCAAAGCTCGCTCGCCCCCAGAGCTCTGTTTTGGGGTTGRCCAACTTTAAGTCCCACTATGTGCAAACGCCAGGCGAGGCGTTCCCAGTGGTTGAACAGTTACGCTGTCCCTCTCCCATGCAAGTTGCTACTGGGATTTTAAGAGGAGAAGCTACCTGGAGAACAAACCTGCCAATACTGCAGAAAAGCACGGAAAGCGATGCAGATGCTGCCTGAGCATTCACTGCTTTCTCCGAGAGGCAGACCTATGCCTGCTTCGTACCAGTCTCGTTTATTCGGGTTGGTTTGCATTTCAACGTGCAGCGAGGTGAAGCAGGCGATGCCGGGGACTGCTCGGTATGAGCAGCAGGAAGAAATTTTGAAGAAACATCCCAAGCAAGACAAAGTTACCAAGTATTGAGATGGGCAAGGTTTTTCACATGGACAGTGAGAGCTGGTACACAACTCAAACTTCAGGAGTTTAGTATGCTGAGAATATATACAGACTGAAGCCATGCACTTGTGTTTTTTATACACAAGACACAGTATTATTTTAAGCAAGGGCTTCTGCTTGGAACACTGTGCCACTGCTCTAAAAACAAGGCCAGAAMGAGCAGCTTTGTGATAGATCTGATTTCAATAACCTAGCAAAACCCAGACCCTAGGCTTTAGCTATGAAGTTAGATTAAATAAAAGAATCTCGATACATTAAATCATGCAAGACCRTTGCTGGAAACTCGGACAAGCAAATCTAACAGTAATTCCCTTGTTTAGAGAAGCCCGGTCACGCTGCCTGCGTCAGACCCGGCGCCCTGGCAGGTGGCTCCCGTGCCAGCAGTCACAACACCGCGTCGTCGCTGCGAACGCCGCTCCTTCCCTCTGTCCGAGTTTCTGCCTGGCAACCCGACTTCACCCGCAGATTGAAGAGAAACCGTTTACTCGGACCCACGGGTCCTGTTTGCACGGCCCCTTCGCAATGGGCAGCGTGACAGCCCAACACTCAGCCCCTCTCACCCACGCTCCAGTGCAATGCTGAGGCTTGAAAGAACGGGTTGGGGAATCCCTTTTTTTGGTAAAGCAAGGTAAACGAACCTATCTGACAGTGGCTCTTGTGGCTGGAGGGAGCCAAGGCACGTTCGGCCGCGGGCGCGCAGGACTCGCACGCTCAGAGCCCGAGGGAGGGCAGCCGGGCGCGAGAGCGGCCGCTGAGAGCCCTTCCTGGGCGCAGGAGGCAGCGGGGCGACAGGACAAAGTCACAGCAGCCAAAATAAACACTCCAGCATTTCATTTAAACACTCTGGATTTAAATGCTTTCGCCTTATACTTTCTGACGTGAGCAAAAATAGTTTGGAATAACAAATGGTGCCACTTCTATCGCCAGCTGCTGTTCTGAACAGCTCAGAGGTGTAAGTAAGGCCAGGGGCTGCCTCGCTGCAAGCAGGTACGTTGGTCTSTCCTTTCCCTCCCCAGTTTAACAGAAGCTCAAACAGCAACGCTACGTTCAAATCCCACCAACCCTGCATCAGTGCTGAGCATCCAAGGGGCCGTGTCAGTGCGGGGGAAAGCACCATCTTCCCCGGGTGCMACGACTGCAGAGACGCGGCCCCAGCGCTCCCCTCGAAAACTTCAACTGCACTTCAGGACAACCATCAGCCCAACAATTTTTACCCTTAAAAGTCAGGGCCTGGAACAAGAGCGTAAAACCAGAGAAGACCATGTGCACGCCTCCTTCCTCTGCTGCCCACACTGCATCCCAGCTGCTCCACCGGCGGGGAGCCACGGGATCGGGCGCAAGGCGGCGGCGAAACCCAGCACCTCCTCCTGCTCCGAAAGCGCTTTTGCACCTCTCACGGCCAGCACCCGCGGCTCAGGTTTGCCAGCACCGAGTGGCGGCAGTCCTCGGCGAGAGAGACGCTTCTAGAAGACTCCGAGGCGGATCAGTCACAGCTGACGCTTCGAAAATGACACTTCCCTGCCCCAGCCGCCGTGCTCGCCGTCTGTGCCGCCATTTCCTCGCCCAGACCCTTCGAGCTTCCACCCAGAATTTCACTACGAGGATACTCTTTGCCCGCGCTTGCAGCAGTAGGGCAGGATGCGGCTGAGCCCCCGGCAGCCCGCCGCGGGATTTCCTACATTCCCAGCATTTCTTCCAGACCAGTTTCACGTTGAGAGCTCCAACAAGAGCTCAATTGTGCTCAACACAAAAAAAAAAAAAAAAAACAAAAACAAAACACACAAAACATTTTTTCATTGTTTGTTACCTTAAAACAGATTTCAGCTGGAGCAAACCCATCACGTCATGTCCTCCGCTGCCCGAAAAGCACACTGCCTCACAGGCAACCCAGCTCCGGGCATCAGCTGGCAGAGCGGGCTCTTGCACCCCACTTAAAAGCAAATGATGATTGGTAGCAGCTTGTTTAAAACATACCTTCTCTAAAATTCCCTTAATCTGTGGACTCAGCCGCTGCGGTGAGAAAGCCTGAACCCGCAGGCGCAGGGGGCTGCGGTGCCTGCAAGCCAGGTCAGTCGTCTGCCGTATTAATGCCATACGGGATCTCTGCACACTCGGGAATAAGAAAAAGTGCAGGACAGGTAAAAACGCAACTTGTTCTACAAAGTTGTTGCAATGCTGTTAAAAGCTCCATGTTGGAGGAGAGACAAAGAAGAGGAATTAGGCAAAAGACCTTCCCAGACAAGACGGTGAGCCCAGCATGGAAATGGAAATGGCTGTGTGAATCCCAGCGTCGGGCACGCTCGGGCAACGCTTCGTTTGCATTCGCCCTAACGCTGGGAGCTGCTAATCCAGTATGTTCAGCAAAATTAAATACCAAGGAACGAAGGAAGTGGCGGCAGTCCCAGCACTGCTTTGAAGATTAATTTGTACAGTAGCACCACGATAACCTTTTATACTAATTGGAGCAAGGAAGATCCAAACTTTGCTCCCCCCCGGAAAGCAGCGACCTGCTGAGGATGCCTGCAGCAGTTGCAGTGGAACCACTGCAGAGAAATTAAGGCAGCTTGGAGAGTCATATTCCTGAAAATAACATGCGTTTTCTTTTTCTTATTTTAAGCTTTACTTCCCTAATTATTTCCAATTTTGTAATGAAAAATGTCATCCTCTTCTCACGTAAAAGCTGTTTCCATTTTTAGGTCATCTCATGTTTAAAGTAAGCTCAGACTCATCTGAAAGGCACAAGAATCAGGTTTCACAAAAGGAACAAATCCAAATTAATCAACATTGCAGAGAAACTTGCATGAACATCTGTGTGCGAGGCAGGCTTGGGGCTCTCAAAGGCCGGGAAAGCTCTTGCTGAGGGTAAGAGAGGGAGTTTGGGGAATGGGGCTACTGTCGAGGGCTCAGCAACAGAAACAAGTTCCCCTTTGTAGGTGTTAATAAAAGCTGCTTTGGCGAAGGGCAGACAGCAGACCATGACTGCAGGAAAAATCCCCTACTGTCACGCTATGCTATTAGTAAGATTTACTATATGAATAACTGAACCCACCTCGACTTAACACTTGCTACAGTTAAAAGATGCATCACAAGTTGCTATCAGCGTCACGGTTTGGAGCACAAACCGATCACAAACTGGCCCCCACGACGATACAAGCCACGCGTGCAGCGTACGGACTGGAAGTRCTCAACTGCGTCTGTGCCGACTTCTCTTTACGACAAAGATCTCTAATCAGCAAGAGACCCTGGTATCAAATTCAAATTTGACCTATTGACACATTCAAATAAAAGCCACTTGTCACCCTCACGCAGAACTCCAGCTAGGCCAGCTTACTGTCCAAATCTCAGAGCAAAACCAAACGTGTGGTTCTTTTAGCTGCAAAATTCTGCAAGGTAGAGCCACATAAAAACCCACGCAAAGAAATCTGTATTTCCAGCAGAGAAGCTGAGCGCGTCTCTCGCTTGCTTCACAGGCCGGGCCGTGCCTCCGCAGCCCGCTCCTCCCCTCCGTCCCCGGAGCCGTCCGTGCCCACACGCAAAGCGGGAACCGCTGCCCCTGCCCGCCCAGAGCCGCGCTGGAGCCGTGCCCGCGCTTCAACACCGACWAAACCTGACTCACGTCCCAGCTGCTTATGCAAAGACTTGCATTACCGGCGATGGAAATCCCCAAAGCCCTTTGTTCTCCCAAAATGAGTTGAAAGTATTTCAGGTTGCAATGTTAGTAAAAAAATAAGCAGCAACAAACAAAGCSAGCGCGGGTAACCTGGGAGGAGGGAGAAGCTCAGAAGGACCAAGGGCTGCAACACCCGCGGCCCTGGGCGATGCCCCACACCAAACTCTGCCCTGGGCAAAACAATCCACGCTGCAAAAAGCAAACGCTGCGAGAGCCTGATTTTCCCTGCACTAACAGAGAGCAGCGTGTCCTTTCCTGAACGGGTCTCTGCCTGGGGAGGGGGGGAGAGATGGGGCAGGAGAAGGGTTCGCACACCGCGTTACAAAAAGGGAAGGACACAATTTTACCCAGAGAGCACACTGGACGTGGTGGAAACCAAACCCCGGCACCCCCTAAATCTGAGTCGCCTGTGGCCTTTCCAAAACTAGAGTACAACACATACACACGTGTGCAAAGTTTCAAAAACTCTGAATTTGTGTCACGATCAATGCTGCAACTAAACATTATGGAGACAACTGGAACTGAAGCTCCATTCCTGCGTGCCTCAGGCCTTCATTTAGGTTTGTGAGAAATAACACTTTGCAATGACTGTGGGCTGCTTATCTTCACCGAAACGTTGGCTCTTCASTGTCTAAGTGACCCCGTGCTTCTGCACGTTTCACGCCCCCGCGGGTGGCTCTGGGCACGCACAGCCCGGCGCTCGTCCGTACGGCTCAGGAAAGCCCTAACAAGAGGTTTCAAGAAGAATTGAGAAATGAGGACTATGTTCCCCTTCCTGAAACTGGGAGAAGAGGGAAGAGAAAAAGCAAAAACTTTTTTGAAGGGCAGGAAAAATAATGAAATAGGAGCAAAATGTATTCGTACAACTAAAATTATTATGGATAAGAAGTGTAGTAGTTTTCCCCCTTCACTCCTATGGAAACCAACTGAGTTTGATCCAGTATGGGTATCAGCAAGGTACCGTGTACCCCACRAGGCTCCCTCACTGAGGAACCACCACCCCTATCACCCGGGACAGGGTGAGAATGCAGCACCTTCAGCAGTTTTCCTAACGTCGTCCCTGCCCGCTTTGCTCAGKTAACCTCTGCTAGCTCCTGCGAGCAAAAACCGGGGGTCAAGTGCTGTTCTGCTCGGTGTTCGACCACCGCAGCAAAAACGCAATTCAGACTATGCAAGTGGGAGCATTTCCCCATAAAGAGACAAATCCTCTGCCGCAGCCTCTGAGCACACGGCGTAACCACGCAGCAAGCGGTCCCAGGCACATCAGGAAATGGTTTCGACAACGGGTATAATTCTTGCTGCGGTGTTCTGCTCAGCCTAAGTCATGAGTAATCTGCTTCTGGTATGGGGATCTGTGGATCTAAACCAGAAAGGAGAATTATTCATATATGGCATGCATATTTTTACAAAACCCTTCAGACTGAACTCAACCAGAAGGAGCCCCCGGGGCCGCCGAGCGCCCGCCCCGGGCAGGCTGTGCGCAGCCATATAAGGCTGGCAGGGCCCGATCGGCCGCCCCGCTGCCTCCGCTAACCCCGGGAGAAACAGCTCCTCGCTCRACAGCAGCAAAGCAGACGGAGCATCTAACGCTGTCGGCCACGGAGGGCAACAGAGACAGGGTCTTTAAACCACTTCGCTCCCGTGGCGGTGCCAGCACGAGCGACATCTCACTAGTCAATACATCCTTCCCATGGAAGGGCACGGAGCAGAGAGCTAGGAGAAGTTCCCTCTTGTAATTAGCTCTACAACTGAAAGGCAGCAGCTCACATCCTCTTCCAGAAAGCACGAGCCCTCTGCAGAAAGGGCAGAGCCCGGCTGTAACGTGTTCAAGCGCCGAACTCGCACGTTTCCTGCAGCACTCGGCCCGCCGCCACAGCGGGACCGCTGAGCATCCTGCWCCTTCAGCGCAGAGCTTCAGAGCCCGAACACCCGAAGCTAACGTTCAAACAACTGTGGATATTAAGGTCACATYGAGAGGAAAACACTGAAGCGGCAACGCAGCTACTGCTTCGGCACGCTCGCCCTGCGCGGGTCCCTCCACGCAGCGGGGCTGGGGCTCTGCCGCAGCCGCTCTCTGCGGGCCCCAGCGCGCGCCRAGCTGCAGGCTCGGGCCTTTGAAAGTGTTGACAAAGGCAAGATAAATTAAAAGCAGCGGCTTGCTTGACAGGCAGGTACGACAGCGTCTGGAAGGAGGAGGTCTAACGACCGAGTGCTTTTACCCTGAGTCACTGCTCCAGCTCAGGCTTCAGAGTTAACTAAAAACGGGGCGATTTGCTGCACAATGTCCTTCGGCCACTTAGGCTAGATCTCAGCTCAGTTCCCAGAGGACGAGAGCCTGCAAGTTTCTTCTCCGTTGAGAAGACCAGAATTAAGTGAGCAGGAAGGCTCTTCCCCGACCTAACTCAATACCACTCTCCGCAGGTCTGCGCTGACGCCTCTGAATGGGAAGCATAAAATTATTTGTGTCCTAGTTATTTAGCCAGCGGGAGATAACTCCAGTTCCCGGCGTCCCTAGCGCCGCTCAACAAACCTGCTCTGTAAATAACATGCAGCCTTTAAGCTGCCGCGAGTGGATGAAATAAAATGGGAGCCGATTCATATTATAACTGATCCTCTCCCTCCCGAAGCACCTGCGCCAACATTAAGCTTCTTACACAGCACAGACAAAACCCCGTATTTACATATCCTGCGCTGCCGGGCTCAGCCTCATTTGCCAGGGTAAACGCTGGTATTTTCCTGATGCAACAGGGCAGCTGTTTCACCTCCAACACCCCTGCTCCCGGGTCTTGCCCCACTCCCACCAGCCCCACGCCGTGCCCCAGCAACGTGCCGTGCCCCAGCGCGGCTCCTGAGCCAGCCCTGCGCACGCACGGCGACACRGGAAGGGGAACAGGGCAGATGCCATCAGCACGCTCAAAAAGCAAATTTCTGCCTGGGATTTTCCAGTTGGTGATTTGTCATTTTCCTCATTTTGTCAATAATACCACYTCAATCATAAAATGAGTTGCTATTATCAACACGGATGGGATTGCAGGGGAAGTGACAGGGCAAGCAACGCGGCATTGCTGGTGCTCGGAAAGCTCAGCTTCAGCTCCCGGGGCCTGGCAGAAACTCCTGGGGAAATGCTGAGAAACCGGAGCAAGGAGGTGAAAGGGAAGCGGGTGATATTTGCTTCCACAGCAGAATACAGTAGATGTAGGTTTTAATTTTTATTTAAAGGTAACATTTGTACACAGCTTYCTGCACAACTATTTACTGGAAACTACTGATACTGAGAAGGATGAAAAAAAGCTGAATGAGAGGAGGCAGAGCTTAAGTCTGGAGCAAAACGAGAATCTGGGAATGAAGGGGAGAAGTATGAACTTATTTATCCTTAAACTCWGATTTCATTTCAGTAACCTCACCTCAAGCCCAGTCAAAACCTAAACACTTCAAATAAAACCCCAGAAGCAGTAATTTCAGCAGAGCAGCTCACATGCTGAGTCCTGGTCAGGCCACACTCAGAGCCCAGACTTCTGGGTGAAGCAAGACCAGCCGAGTCTGACACAGACACGGCATTTACAGCCAGGGGAGGAGGAGGAGAAACTCCTCCCTCGCACAGCACGCGCTTGCGAGATCACTGCATTACTTGGTCCTTCCACAGCTTACTGCAGAAAACCTTAAAAATGCACAGTACTTGCAGAAGAGAATCTTCCAAAGCATCTCCCCACTGCTCGGCCGAGTCGGCTCTATGTGGCCGCAGCACTTCCTGGGAAGTATTGCAGCCACCGAGAAATAAAGTGGACCCCATCAGCTGCCAGAGTGCCAATACACAGATTTGATTCCGGCGATGACAGCCCACGGCAACCTCCTGCCACATGAAATACTGYCACGGCTTGAGGACATCAGGCATAAGGGGTAGCATCCCTCAAGGAAGGCAAGTGAACCAAACACGCTACCTTTTTCCCCGTTTGTTTCTCCACCATGTCGTTGCTGAGAGAGAAATCTTCTGGCTGTGGTGTTTTAGAACACCCACCCTTGGGCATCGTTCTGCCTTCCTTACTTGATCTTCATTTATGCTGCCATCGCCTCATCATCAACCGTCTGTTTAGAGAGAGGAAAAGAGAAGTTAGACATCTCAAAAGGATCTTTCCACCGGGGGGRAAAAAGGCAAGACACTTCCCATGGGGATAAACCCCCATCGAACTCTTCAACGGCAACACCAGGATGGCAGAGCACCTCCAAATGCCGCGCACAGCAGACCAGAGCRGGCAAAACCGCTGCCGGCTTCTGCCACCTTCCGCACGGGAAGCAAGCTGGGACCTGCAGCTGCAAACATGACTTGTTTCATGTGCAAGGGAGAGCCTAAAATGGATCATGCCCAAACAGAGAGCAATATCCCGCCTGTTCTTCATCTACAGCATCACTCCAAGCCTACATAAAGCTTCTCGCGGCTACAGCTCCATCCGGAGTGCAGGGACACGGGGATGGACCCTCCAGGTGTGTGTCTGGGGCAGGGACAGCCCTGCTCCCCCAGTTTGCCACGCTGAACTCCCAGACACTCGCAGGACCAACACGCACATCACTAAATTACAAAAGCTATTTATAAATAACGCGCTTTTTGAACATGTCGCCATTATGAGCCGAGACCAGAAACCGCCGAGGGGGCACAGCGTTCCCGGAGCGGTTTGCCATGGGCTCCTCACCCCGGCACCAGCGCTGCCGCCGCGCCTTGGCCTAGGTAAGACAATTTGGAGAATAACAAAGCGCTCCCYGCTCCTGCCATGTGTTGCCTGGTTACAGGGCTGAAGAGACAACTGACATCTGAAATAACAGCGAAGCATGAGCTGCAACAGAGATCAGAAATACCGGCTGAAGCCAAGGCAGGCAAGGCCTTTTTAGGTGAACAAAAATATCTCCTCTCCCGAGACCAGAGGCTAAAAAGCATCCGTGCAACAGTATATCTCCGAGAAGTGACCCACATCAATCCCTACAGCAAAGGTCTCGTTGTACTTACGCTGAAACGGCATAAACAGGCACCATTTGAAAACTCTTTCCCCAGCTAATTGCCACCTGACAACACTACACATTGCACCCATTAACTTCTTATAATAGCGGCTGGGTTTCTGCAGAGCTACAATTGCAGGAAATTGTCCAGGAACAAAGTCATGCAGCGCTCCATCACAAGATGGGAATTCTGTGGGCGGGGAGAGAGAAAGAAAACAGAGGAGCGGAGAGGAGAGGAGCCAAACCCGCCCGCCCGGGGCTGGGGGACGAAGCGGCGTGGACCTTGAACCRCGTCCCGGCAGCACCAGGAGAGCCCGGCACCGTCTCGCCGGGGGCTGGGTCCCCGCTCCTGCGGCAGCCGGGGCAGGACAGGGGGTTAAAGGCTGGAGGGACACCAGCGCGGTGCTTTCATCAGCCTTGTATTTTAGAAGTTCCCTGGAAATCCCTTCATAATTTAAATGTTTCATTTATGCTTCAGAGGCTGTAGGGCCCTTTGGGTTGGTTTGTGGTTTGTTTTTTTTTTAAAAAAGTGATTCAGAGGCCCCATCCCAGCCCTGCAGCAGCACARATTCCCAGACCAAAGCGCTGGGCACAGACAGTGCAAAGACATCCCAGCGCTGGCATTTTCAGCCCGAGACTGCGCTTTCGAAGGCGGCTAATCCTCTGCCCTAACCCCTTCACCTGGGCCTYGGAAGGACAGTCACCCGTGTTTAGGAACGGAGGCTTTGGGGACTGAGGCCTCTTCGTGTCCCCCTGCTCGACGCAGGGACAAGCTGCCACGCTGAGTTTTGGGGCCCCCAGACCTTTCCTTTTGGATGCGAGAGCAGGAAAGGATCCGAACTGAAAAAGACATGAGCAGCCTGATCAGCCCTCCTCATCGCTGCAGCTGGGAAGCAAAAACAGGGGGGAAGCGCAGAAAATTCAGCATACCAACCCAGCATGTCCATAAAGAGAAAACGGAAAAAGAAAATCTTCTGTTAGAGCGAGGGAACGACTGCGGAAATCTGTGTCTGCAAATTTCTGCTCTTCATCATTTGAAGGACCTGCAGCCCAGCACAAGTGCCAAAGTTCAAGCACCGCAAGGGCCGACTGAAAACAGCACCTTAAAAAGGCAGCTCAGCCGTCCTCGGCGCYGGCAGAGAGAGGCTGGAGCTTGGAAAACCTGAAGGCCAGAGCCAGCAGCCCTGGCCTGGGTGCTCCCGCACGCCCAGGCAGGCTTGGCCGGCTAACACGATGTCACGTTGCGCAGCAGCCTGGCTCTCCTGGCGCCGGYGACGCTCCACCGAAGGCACTGCTCCGGAGCCCGAGGTGTCCCCTCCACGTTGCACATCAACGGGGTCCCAGGCGCTTCCTCTAGAAGCAGCTTCAGCCATTTACAGCCCCAAGAACCTCGCTCTGTCAGCCATCGTTAGCCAATTTGTAAAGTTTAAGAATTTTTTTCCCCTCGGTTTCACCTACTGGTGCTCATTAAGCTGCAGACAAAGGAGAAATGAGCAAGTGCCTGGGAGGAGGCAGGAGCCCGCAGGAGCACTGGGTCAGTGCGGAGGACACAGGGTCGGCCACCTGAACAGATTCACTTCAATATTCACTGCAAATCTAAGAAGTGGAAATTCAGATGATGTGCCAGGCAACAGAAATTTATTTGGACTTTGCAAAGGGTATTAAAAACAAGCAGCTTCACTTATGCCGGTCATGAGTGCAGGGACAGCACGGCTGGGACCAGGGCACACTCCGCTCCCAACCATGAACAGCCAAAAATTAAAAACACGTCGTTTCCAGTGCCTCGCTAAAACTGTTTCATGGCCTGCACGCTGTCAATTTATTCTCGAAAAAATTCTGCCCACTCCCAATGCCTTTGTGGCTGTTTGTAACCGGGGTAGGTACCTATTCACGTGGAGCTTCGAAAACCTGTTTAACTGAGAAAAGGCCAGACGGATGCCAGATTAATTCTGCACCCCTTCTGTTCATCTAGCTGACTCATTACACTTGGAAAGCTGGCTGCCTCTCCATGTAAACAGAGCACTGGCCTGTTTAACAGCTTGGAGGGAGTATTACATTTGCACAACAATTACCAACAACGCTCCCAGTCTTCGTTTCATTTTTAAGCACGTTTAATAAGAGTCAGAGGGGAGGTACAAATGCCGGGTTTGGAAGAGCTATCTATCCCCAGCTCGTGGGAGCGACGGCGGAGCATTTCAAAGTCGCACGTCTAGGGCTGCAGAGTTACAATTTGGCTTCAATCCCTCCTAATCTGGGMGCTGGACAAGCCACCCCCTTTCCACGACACCCCTCTCAACCTCACCTCCCTACCAGGAGACAAGCATCACCCTTCCTATTTTGTAAACAATTAACTAAGCTCCTTGAACTAGATGATTACATGTCTGCCACACAATAAGAAGTGGGAGACCGAGTGAGCTCAACAGAATATAATCCCTCGCACTTCGCCGGGAAAACAAAGGAGCTGTTTACCTCTGGCCGGCGGCCAGCCCCGGCTGCGCGCGACGCCTTCCCCGCGCACGCCAGCCCTCGGCCTGGCCGGCGGGACCCCCCCGCAGCCGGCACGGCGCGGGTCCCGGGCCTTTTCCCCGGGAAAGCGGCTATGGAGAGGGGGAGCCTGCCCGGGGACTCGGCCAGCCTGGACATGGCAGCTCCCGCCGGTTYGGGATGGCCGGCTCCAGCCGGCGGCCCCAGGCGCCGGCAGGAAGGGCCGCGGTGGTTCCAGCCCTCGGAGTATCGCACACGCGACTTTGCCTGCAGGGAGAAAGCTGGAAAAGCGGCCAGGACACCCAGTCCGGTCACCCTGCGAGGCAGGGAGAAGGGCAGCCTCCTGCCGCTGCCCCCCCCCGCGGCAGGGGCTGGCAGATGGGAGGGTCGGGGGCCCCGCGGCACCCCCGGGCACCCTCCTGGAGAAACGGGAGGGTCGGGGCCCCTGCGGCACCCCCGGGCACCCTCCTGCAGAAACAGGCCTGTGGGGAGCACGGCCAGGAGCTGGAGCTGTGCTATCGAGGCCGGCTGGGAACGGCAGGGCTCGGCCGAGCCAGCCCCGGCCATGCACACACACACGATCCTCTCCTCTCCCCTTGCTGGGGCGAGGAACCAGTCGAAAATGTTGGGGKTTTTTTTTGTAATTTTGCCCAGGGCATGCCAAGCCAAAGCCACACACTGAGACCAAACATTTCTGTGGAGGACCTCAAAAGGCAATGGTCCCAAAAGGGACGGGAAGGGAAGGAGGGGGGTCATCTGTCCCTCGAGCTGCAGGAGGAGGAGGAGGAGGAGGAGAGTGCTGCCGGCTGCGGGCTCCACGCTCGGCCCCGCCGGGCTGGCTGGGAGGTGGTGCGGGACCAGTCGCACCCGTTAGCCGGGACCGGGCTGCCAGCGAAGGCAACAGGCAAACTGGGACGGGCACAGATGGACACGGCCAGAGCCCGCTCTCAGCTCCTGCCAGCCGACGCCAACACCGTGCCTGACACCAGATGAGATTCCTCGTTAACAAACCCAACGGACCCGATGCACATTCAAACCCCCTATTTAAACCCCTCCTGCCTTCACCGGCACAGCGAGCAACATCCCCGTCTGTGACAAGAGACAATGCAAACAGCACTGAAGTCCTCAAATGCTTTCAGATGTATATCCAAGGTGGAGCGACAGCTTTCCCTGGCCCTGCCTGCACCGTCCCGTCCCACCCCGTCCCGTCCCGTCCCACCCTGCAGCTCCTGCAGCTCCTGCAGCTCCCCGCGCAGGCTTTGCGCAGCCTCTCGCCCCGCTGCGGGCAGACCAGCCAGGCTCCTGCCATCTCCATCTGAAGCCACAACAAATTAGCTCATACCCCAGATCTGTGCATTGGAGCCTGCCCATACCCTGCCAGCTTGGAGTAAAAAAGATTGTGCAGACTTCTTTAAATGCCAGACAATAAGAAGAAAGCTGGCTGGAGGCTCTYACCCATTACAAAAAACTCAAATGCAAGGATGGAAATTAGAGGCGCAGACGTTATTTGCACAAATCCAACACATTTGTTTGGTCTGAAAAGGTTGGAATACGAACAAGCCCCATCGAAACATGAAAATTTTAAAACCTCAGGCTCCTTTTGAGGACTCTGTCCCAGAAAAACAGGTGTCTTCGAATCTTTGAAAATTGCCTTAAAGTAACAACTCACACAGATCACATCCAAAATTTGACACCTCCTCCCCCTGCCCCCAGCACTGGGAAGCGTGGGGAGAAAACCAAAAGTTGAGGCCTTTCAACGTGCCGAACTGTGCCCTTCTCCATCACCCTGCTGATCCCTTCCCCGAGACGTCTGTCACCCCAGCGCAGACCACCTCCGAGCTGCGCAGCAGCGGCACCCGCCGCGTCCGCACTAAAATCAGGGTGTCCGTCACTAACAGGCTGCACGTCCAAGAAAGCCACCGTCACACCTTCAGCCCAGCGCTGCCCATGCGCAGCCTGTTTAGTGCGGTTTTACCGACGTGCTCCCAGCATCAAAGAGCTGCTCTTCACCAGCTCCTCCTCTACCTGTCAGGCCTACAAAACTCACGAGTAGTTCCTAAAACCGCCCGCGCGCCCCGGCGGGACGTGCACTTTGGGGAACAAAGAACAATTGTTCTTTACGCTCCAGCTCGGCTCCGGAAGAGTAAAGTCCATCTTTTTCCACCGTGGGTACATAAGCCCAGGAGCGGCAGGAGGCCTGCAGGCCAGCAGTGCAAACACAGGTGCGCTTCAGTCAGCGGCCTTACAATGGGTAATCACCGAGATTAGCTATTAATAAGATACTGCAGCACGAGGTGCTAATTCTTACAGCCATTACCAAAACAAGGAAAATCGAGAGATCKCTGCATTTCCCTGAACGCAGCCGGTTGGAAAGCACGCTCGCCTGCTGCCACATCTGGGGTTACCCCAGTTTCACAGCTCCGTCACGCCCTCACCTTCAACTCAACATCTWCTTTCTTTACCCCGGGGAACTTGCTATCCTTTTGTTCCTGGCTTTTGAGGGCAGATGTTGCTCTTTATCAGGAGTTCTTATAGATGAAACATCTTTCTTCATCTCTTTGCATGGTTTCTCCTCTCCCGTTCTCAAAATCAGTACCTGGTCCCCACAATAACAGCCCTTTCTTCCGCCTTTCACAAATATTTATTCCGCCTTAACCCCCAGTGCTTCCTGACCTCCTGATATGCCTGTAACTACTCACATCTGGATGTATTTGCATGGGGCTCAGGCAAGGCTTGCTTGCTTTCTCACATACACACCAGCCAAGTAGTCTTAGTAACACGAATTAAGACAGCTATGAGTATTTCAATCATTTGTGAAACAGACGCCCCTTCCGTGGTTTGTTAGGACCTGCAGAAGATAACGCAACGGAGGAGCTCAGCCTGCCGAGCGGTTTGTGCGCGTGGACGTGCACCCACGTCTTCAAGGACCACGGTCAAGATGATGCTCAAGACCTCGCGGGCACTGTGAAAGTCCAACCTCTCAACGGTTCTCCGGCGATGACTCGCTACACGAAACCACCCCTGCTAACGGGTTAAATTTAAACCACAACCCCCTACACAYGTAACCTGCAAGTGTCATTTCCTGCCCCAGCATCTGAAGACCGGGCGATGGTCTCAAATTATGACAACTCTTAAGTTTTTCTATTACGCTAAGTGTTACTATTTAACAAGATTGTATTTGGAAATTTCTGCCCAACTACCCTGTGATTCAGAATACTCCAGCTGGGACCGTTCTCGGGATACACGAAGTCCCAAATGAAAGCGAGCCCTGACAGTACCCTGAAACCACGAGCAACCACTCTGCCTGTGTGGTTTCTCCGGGAGCAGTTTTTCCCACAAACCCTTCCCTCAATTATCTATATGCAGCTGCCTCTTGATATTGCTACACTGCTGGATGCCGCTGATTATCTGGTTTCTGGCCAAGGTTACAAAACTGTTGTTTCAGTCGGTTCTCCGAGCTGCGGTCTGGGAGCCGGATCAGCTGTGATGAGGAAACCTTTGGAGCGGCCGGCGTGTTACAGGAAGGCTGGAGCAGCGTACGGCCCTGCCACACCACCATTAGTCAGAGTGGAAGAGCAGATTACGACACCGTTGTCCTCTCGGTTGATTGTGGGATGGCTCCAGATCACCGGCTCAGACCAAAACCTGCCAGAGAGCGAGGACTCCGCGCTTCGCCCATCTCCTCCCTGCTTCGCACAGAAACCCATCGGGCTTCAAGCAGGGAAGAGCTGTCACCACGTCTGCCAACACAATCATCTACCAGACTTCTTGCACATCAACCTCCTTAAAACAGCGATGAACTCCACTCGGATATTCCCACTGCTGCTGCGTATGGRAGGAAAAATATTTCCTTAATTAAGTACATCCCAAGGACTTGCAGAAAGCAATACTGTGCACCTACAGAGCGATCGGCAATGCTAACTTTAAGCAGACTGCACAGGGTATTGCACGTCACGTGCATTTAAGAGGAAAAAACGCAGCCCAAACTATCCTGATCCTGCACACAGAAAACGGGAAAGAAATGCGTGTGCTGAGAGGTATGAGAAGTGCAAAGCCTCTGCCCGCAGCTCACTGCGACGCAAGCGGGGCGAGCACAAAGCTTCACGCAACGTGCCAAGAGCCTGTCCTGAAGGTCCCACCTGTGGGGGAAGACAGGGATTCCCCGGGGCTGCTTTATTCTGTCAAAATTTAAACAGCACAAACCTGCGCAATCCGCCCCATTCCCAGGGYGGTTTGGGGAGCCGGGCTCTGGCCCCCCCGTGCCCGGCAGGGAGCTACGGCTGCGGCTCGCTGCGGTTTGCTCTGCTGAAGTGCAGCTCAAGGGGTTCACGAGCAWCAGCCAAGCCCCAAAAACGAGCTGGGCCCGATTTTCAAGACGGAGAAACATGTTAGCACAGACGATTCCCGACCATCGCTGTCCTTGGTTTGATGCCGACTAAATCGCAGCGAACGAAAGGGCAACAGATGAAGCAGCAGCGACTGACGGTGCCCTGGCAGCGAGCTGCGTCACCTACCCCACCGTCCCGGTGGCAGCCCAGGGACCCAGGCGCAAGAGGCTGGCAGGGTCTGCTGGCACGCTCCGCTCCGTCCTCGGCCGGGCTGAGGCTCCTCCGCGCTCCCCACCTGCGCGCTTTCCATCTTCCCATTCCTGGCACTAGTGACTTGTCCCAAGGGGGGGCTGCGGGGTGAACACCATTCCTACAGAAAGCTCGCGTCGGCTCCTGCAAGCCCCATCTGCTGCTTAGCTGCAGAAAGGGAAGGCTCAGGAAGGTAACAGAAAGCAGAATGCGTTTGTGCTTTATTTTCAGCCGTCTAAATTAGCACAGGCGCCTCCGTTACGTGGCTAAATCACCAATAACTTTSTGCCTTGTTCGCCTCCGGGAACTCGGGATCTGCGCTGACAGAACGCAGCTGGGCCGGGGCGCAGCAGGCAGATTTTACCAGCGAACCGAGACCCGGTCCTGTGAGTTTGGGCTGCTTTAATTAAATAAATACTACAAATTCCTAGTGTATATCTCTGTATATGCATATGTACATGCACACACATGCATGGACAARCACACATATATAATGTACATACACACCGCAGTAAAACCCCAAATGAGATTTTTGCTCCAGTCCTGTCCAATTTTCTGCGTTACATGCTTCATTGTGYAAAAGTCTAAGCCAAAGACCAGTTTTTACTACAAAGAAACCTACGAGACTTAAACAAGCCCTTAAACCCGAGAGGAGACGATGACCAAGCATGTTAATTACATGAGAAAGAAAGAAACAAAAAATACTTTGCAAAAACTATTTTGCAAAAGGTGCCACGGCCATTGCGACAGGATCCTTCAAGGCGAGGAGACCCTCAGCTCGGAGGCCTGCTACGAGCAGCCTCACGCAGCGCGGGCTGCGCGGAYGCCAGCTACACCCTCATGAAAAGCCTGCTCGAGCCTCGGCGGATTTGAGCAAACGCTTCGGGACGTCCACGTTTAAACTCGTGTTCAGTCCACGATGTCGCAACAGCCGAGTAACATCTTCTCCCAGCTGTGACCACGAAAGACCGCGGTAATCTCAGCAAAACATTTCTCTTCCTCTCTGTTCTTGCGCAATTCTTCCTGGTTTCCCTCTCCCCGCCTCAGCATCTTCGTGCCCACTGCAAACACGCAAAGCTTCCTCCAAGCGTGGGAACCTCAGGAATATTTTGGTGAATTTAGGAGCAAGTTCTAGGCGACAGAACAAATCTCACACATTACCACTTTCCAGGCAGAGGCCCTGAAGGCATCAGGCTTTGGGGAAAAAGCAAACACAGAACTTCACTGATTTACTCTTACTTGAGGTCTGCAAACCCARGAGTTTCATTTTGGCCATCTGCCTCTTTCTTCTTTTCAACTGAGGCCAGTGGGTTCAAAACTGATGTTTTACCTATATACAAACCACTTTGCAGCAAAACCRGTATTTGCCATACTACTGGCAGCTTTTAAATGACAGGGCAAGAACTGAATAGAGATGGACATTAAAAAAACCCACAAAACTAGAAAAACCCAGAACCATTAAGTATCAGTCCAGCAGAGAAGGGGAGACGGCGAAAGCTTGGATGCTCTGATTTTCTGAACTAACCAGAAGACTTCAGGTATACAGGGCTCACATTAGAAGTGCCATGTTACCCTTCCAAACCTTCTATTAACACATTGCTCACAGTTTTATTCACCCCCCCAATACTGGAAACACACAGGAAGGGTAATACCCCCCGACCTGGTTTTGGCAAGAACCTGCCTTCAAGCAGCGAGGTGGAGCAGGGGACCCGGAGGTCCTCTCCGACGGACAGCGCCAGGACACCGCACAGGGTCACCCATGGGACTTCTGACACTGGGCTTTGGGAAACCGGCCTCCTAAACCCCAAAACACCGTGGCAGGAGATCTACATCCTGAGAATACCCAAGGCACCTAAGCTAGCTTCTGCTCTGAAGGAGTTTCCTTCTCCAGTAAGAAACCCGGGGCCGTAAGCAGACAGATCTCCCACCTTCAGCACGCGCAGGCGTCCCCGTCCGTCCAGCAGCCGAATCCACCGCCGCCACCAAAACCCAGCGCAGAACAACGCATCAGAGCTGCAAACCCCCTGGACTCCCAGCAAAACACCACACTCATGTGATATTCTCCCTCACGATACGGAAAAGATTGATTCATAGCTCACATTAAACTGGGAAGTCTGTAAGGATGAAAGGAACTTGGGGCGGGGGGGGAATGTCTAGGCCATGTACAGCTTCAGTTTTGTGCCAGGGCAGCACTCAGGCAGGGAAGCCTTTCTCACAAACACACCACGCATCACGGAGCAAGGACGGCGCAAAGCCGACGCAACAACCGGGCTACGGAGGGGGAAAGGCTTCTGCCGGTTCCAAAGGTCTGTGCGGCGGCGCGGGCAGGGAGGGAAGGGGGAGYGAGGGCTGCGGAAGGTCTGCCGCGCAGATTGCCGGGCTGCAGGGCAGCCGCACGCGCGGTGCTGCTCTCGGAGCTGGCTCCACGCACAGTTTTGAACTGCTAACGCTTCCCTCCCAGCCACCGCCGCTCCCCCTCCCAGCAAAACTGTCACCACACTTTTCGTCCTGCTCCCCGAGCCCCGACACGCTGATAAGAACAGTGGATTTCCCAGATTATTTCAGCCCGAGCTGGAAGCACGGCTCCGTCTGTAGCTGTGCGTCTGCTGACGACAGACCACCGCCACGCTGCTATTTAACAAGCTGTACGACAGGAAAAAAGCTTGCTGTGGCTTCTCTGGGGCTCCGCGTGCTGCAGCCAACGCGGAAAAAAAAACGAAGCGTGAGTTTCTCCAAGCAAACCACATGCCCTCCGCCGCAGGCTGCCCGGCTTACGGGGAGCAGCACCTCGCCCGTTACCTTCGTCATTTCTGCTCGTCTTGTTTCAGAAGCCAAATTCCCCGTCCGGTTTTCCCATTCCTGGTCCAGCAAGCGGTGCCCCCGCTGCCGCGGGTGCCGGCAGGGTCCCTGCCCGCGGCCGCGCCGATGCCAGGAGGCTCACGCCTGGCTCAGCACACTGCCAAGGACCCCGGCCATAAACACCTAAGAAGAAAGCGGCCATCCTCTTCCAGGGGACGGCGGGAAAGGTTTGGGCACAACGCAGTCCTGCTGCTGGTTTGCCAAGAATCCAGTCGAGGTTAATTCTCCACAAATCTGCAACCCTCCTCTCCCTCCATCTCCACCTCTCAAATTACAGTGCTTTTGAAGGTGATCTATTGTATATACAGACATAGGAATGCATTTACCAAAACTAATATATTCTTGTATAAGGGAAATTCAATCTTCGCTACAAAGCTATTGTTGAACATGTCATCAGAGCGCGAGTGATGGAAAGCTGTAAAAAAGGCCCCGCTTTAGCAGATCGTTTCCGTAAGGACGTGGGCCCCCACCCTTCAAAAAAACCTGAGAGCCCCTCCTGACTTTGGGCCTAATTTACACATACACGAGGCCTCTTGTAAGACAATTTGTTATAAAGCTACTGCTTAAACACTCTCTGAAAACCGAGCCAAGTTAAGAATATCTGGAGCTGCGTTTCGGCAGCTGACCAGACACGTGCCGTGTCGGGAAGTGTGAGGCTCTGCAGATGTCCCTGTCCCACGGCACATCCCCACCGCGGCTCGCCCAGGAGCCCGCGCATCTTCAAAAAGGCATGTGTGGCAAGTTGGGGGGAAAAGAGCCAGATTCTCTGCCGCCTCCTTGTCTTCCTTAAAAAAGAAAGGTCTGTCTCCCAGCTGCGTGCTGGATTCGCCTGCCTCCCCCAGGCCGAGGAGCCCAATCTGACAACATGACACTCGGTAGCAAAATCTGGAGAAGGGAGGGATCAAAGTCAGGCTTATGGACCCCAGCGGGAAAAAAGAGAAGCCACAAGTGAAAGGTAGTCTCTGCCGGAAGAGCAGCCCAAAGCCAGTCTGCAGATAGATCAAAATAACACATTAAGGGACCCGGAGCGCCAAGCCTTGGAGCGTAAATCGTTAGGATACAGGCAGGAACGGTACAGCCGGAGTGGTACTATTTATACCTGGTCCCCCAGGTCTGCACCAGGCTGACGTGGCTGGCACCTGGCAGACCGCACACGTGCTCTCATCAGGATCGCAGCAGGCAAAGGAGACGTTTTCGGTCCTCCCGGTAACACTGCGCCAAGCACCGCAACCACCTGCGAACGACAGCCTCGAGAGGTGAGCACGACCAGCTTCCGTCTCTGTGATCCAAGGACTAACCCTCCTCACAAGCCGGGACAGGACCCCGGGCTGCACGGCGGTACCCAGCCCCGCCGAGCCCGCTCCCACCCGCGCCGGGAGGCGGATGCCCGCCGGGACACCGGCAAAGGGCTCGGCCCCGGGAGGCCTCGAGAGCAGGACAGGAGTGTCGGGCTTTGACAGTCTCGGTGCTTCGCGCTCTTGGCTCAGTCCTTTACCRCACGTACCTGCGCAGTGAATTAGGGCGCAGAAAATGGTTCAACCAGGTCTATGCCTGCAAAGTGCTTTTATCCTCCAGCCAAGCGCAATGGCAAGGGAGACRGAAAACACCACGAGCTGCAGTTCCCACCCTCCGCACGGTGAAGCCCTGCCACCTCCCCGGAGCTTCCCGCGGACCACGCAGCCTTACCAGCACGCTCCTAACCGAGCACAGCCCTGCAGAGCCCGGCCAGCTCTGCGGACCACTGCCCAGCGCTCCCAGAAAACACCGTGGTTTGCGTACCGCAAACCTCGAGCTGGAGGGTACGGGACTCATTACTTGAAGACAAGGGTATAATGTGACATCTGAATTCGCCAGCGGGCTCCTCGGCTGCCCGAGCGCTGGCATCGTGAGCTCCACAATCTGCAGGAGCAACGCTGGAATTTCAGGGCTTCGTTTGGCTGTTTACCTGCTTAACTGATTGGCATCAGCAGAGTTGAACGCTCTACTTCGGAAGGGGTTTTACAGCCTGCACGCTCCGTCCTGGCTTTGGAGAGAGCATTTCTCATGGCTGGGTACATCCCATCTCCCCTCCGAGCTCTGTTTACCCACGATAGCAGCCCGCTGCCCCGGCTGTGCAAACACCGGCCCTGGGAGCCGCCGGCACCCGCACAGTATCGTGGCAACGTGGCTGAAGCCAGCTTTGCAAACTCACAAAGTGTGCAAATTAATTTCATTATCCGCTCTTGCACATCATGAGGAGGGAAAACAAATAACCTGCCTGAAAGTACATTCTAGTAATTATTAACACGGCATAAGTTAACCCCAGGGGAGTGGGAGGAAAGACTGGCCGGAGAGGAGAGCCTGGCACTTGCCTGTTCGCTAGAGCATACAGCACGTCAGTACTTTTTAAATATGAAATCCAGCTTTATGCTGCATTTTGTTCCCTGTTTAGCCCAAGGATTCTTCATTTGCTTGGCTGAACCTACTCATTCTCCCAAACGTTTACCAAGTAAAACTGACCATTCAAATACTTCACCAGAAAAACTCTTTGCTTCCGTTTGCTTTTGCTTTGACGTCTCTCTTGCCCCCACAAATGCTCTGGAGGCACCCGCCCCTTCGGCAGAGCTGTCAGGATTGTACACGGAACCTTCCTYGGCAATGACTAAAGCCCAGGTATGCCCTGAGCATTCTGGTTGCTAATTTACTTTAGATTAAAAACATCCTTCAGCTTAGCAGCGATGCTGGTCTGTACCAGTAATCCCGCTCCCCCCCACGCACAGGAGAGCGAAAACTGAGATTTAATACCCTGCAGCGCACAGTAATTTAATCCAGSGCTGTATGTCTGGATTACACAACCCCTTCCCCATACTGACAGGCACAAACCCCACGTCGCAGCAAAAATATGTGTTTATGGAGCTGGAATTTTTGCTTGTGGAATTCATGCAATTACCTTAATTCTTAGAAATCCTACGAGCTCCTATGTCACCCATGACAAAATGGCTATAGATGATAACGAACCCACGGCTCTACCGCGACCGAAAGTACTCCTGAACACTGCACCAYGCACAGCTCCTTTGCCAGGAGCCCAGGAGATCCCTCCCTGCCTGCTCCGGCTGCCTCCCTGCAACAGGGCACTTGGAAAATACCTTCYGAGGTGCCCAGTTTGGGGGGATTTAGCTTCATCATGGAAAACAGAGGGGACCTCAGCTTGGAGAAGWGCAGAGTAGACCACTATGAACCTACAGCAGGGCTGTGGCAGAGCTCCAGCAAATCTTAAAGCGTTATTAGTAAGCCATTAAGAGGCACTGTCAAGACAGATAGGCTTTAAGATTACTTTACAAGGCAGTTGTCAGGGATTTCAGGATGCRCTGGTTGCTGCTGCAGCAGCTCAATTTTCACTTTAAAAAGACTGTTGTGTGAGCATTGTTTTATAAGGGACCTGACAGCAATAAGCCGAGATGTTTTTCAAGGAAGCTAACACAGCCATGTTTTAAAACCCTGCCTGGCATCRCCACGCAGTGCCTGCTCGCCCGCCCGCCCTGCCAGTGCCGGGGTTCGAACCAAATTAGTCAGAGCCCGGCTTGGACGCGGTTCCCGTACAAACCTGCTCCCGCGGGAGCGTTCGGCTCCCTGCAGACACAGCCTCGGGATGGAGCGGCCCGACCCTGGGGGCACCGACACAGACCTAAGCCCGAGACGGGCTCTTCTGCCCCGTGCCCCGGCGCAGCCCCCCTCCCTGCCGGGCTGCCCGCTGCCGCCGGCGAGGCCGTTCACCAAAGCACGTCAGTCCGTACGCTCCGGTCCTCCCCTCCCTTGTATTATTTTTGGAAGGAAAGAGCAGGCTGCTTATCTACAATACTTGAAATGAACTCCCCAGCGGTTCCAAAAGCTTTGTACTCGCCGTGTTTTTGAGAATATCAATATAAACAGATCCGCACAGAAATTCTTTCATATTCTTCTAATGGCTAASGGGCTTGGTGTGTGTGCTGCTCTGCAAGTCAGGTTACCCTGAACAGCTCGGGAGGGCCGTGACCTTCAAGGGCTTCCCCAGCCTTCCTTCTCCTCCCGCCCCACCAGAGACCACTAACGAGCAAGGAGAAGCAGCGGCTCAACACGGGACCTATATGCTCCATTCGTATCACATCACCGTATCTCACTGCCCGTCTATATAGGCAGAGGTCTCCACCGACTGAATCCAAAGGTATTTTCAYGTCCCCCTCTATTTCCAAGCTGTTTCTGTATGACCCATTCACTGYCACAACCTATTTTCACTAAGTTAAATAAAAGTGCAAGGATTAGAAGTCAAGTCACCCACTCCTTTGGCATTAGCTTTCTGGGTTTGTGTTTTATTTTCTGCTTTCTCCCTCTCCCCTCAGACCTCCCAGAACAGATTTCCCATTACTGCTCTGCAAGTCCCCACCCCACTGGACCCTTAAGTGGCCACATGGCTTTACAAGAACAGCTTTAACCAGCACGTTTAATCCAGCTTGCCTTTTTTCTTTTTCCTTTTTTTTTTTTTTTTAAAAATCAGCAGTACAGTTTTCCATAGTCTATGTCAATGTGGAATCAAAGATGATCCACAATTCCTTTTCCACTCTCTTCCATTTTAAAGGCACACTAAACATTTCACAGAGCGCAGAGGCAAGACCCTTATGCCACGAAGTGGGCAATTTTCTGACTTTCTAGTGTCAGAAAGCACCTGTTTCTAGTTCTGATGCGCCATAATATATTGTCCGTAAGCGTGTGTGTGTGCAGGGAACGCTGCCGGTCTGGAGCTGGAAGCAGGCGCTCCGACCCCCCAGCCCGCTTGCCACAGCCACGCTGGACAGACGGGAGTCGCTGGGTCGGGGCACTTCACCCAGCTGGTTTCTCTCCCATCCTTATTCTTTTGCATCTTTAGCACGTGACTGAAGTCTTAAGCTGAGTTTTGTCCTCATTTTAGTGCAAGTTAAACACGCTGCTGCTGCTGCTGCCATCAGCCTAAGGGTGTGAGTCACAGCCAAGCCTGCATATGAAGCAATTTATTTAAAATTCAAGGGAAAATGCTAACGCCCCAGTACCGTACGGGTAAAGTCKATCTCCACCCCGCTGCAGCAGCTCATCGGCTGGGGCAGCCGTGCTCCGAGCCCCCAGCGACCCAACTGCCGGAGCTGGGGAACATCCCCAGCCCTGCCCGCTCCCAGCAGCTCCCACAGCCTGGCCCGCAGCACACGGGGGGCTTCGCTGGCCGGTGTTCCCCCCAAACCCACCTTCGACGCAACAACAGCAAGGGAAACGCTTCCACGAAGTCCAAGAGACGAACGGCAAGGAAAACTCTACGGGCAATTACCCCACAACGTGCTCTGAAATGCAGTTCCTTCCCAAGCGGTCGGGGCAGGCTCAGGTTCGGAAGGCCAGCTGAACGTAGCCCCTGTGTAGAAATTGTACCTGGGAATGTTTTATAAAAAGTGGTATTATTTATTGGTTTTAGCAAACCCTAAAACTCTTCGCTACTCTGAAATTTTCTGGTTCTGAGTTCCCTAGGCTTTACATTTTTTTCAGTGCTAAATTCTCCCATACAATAAAATGAAAAAAAAAAAAAAAAGAAATGTTATGCTTTCTCTACTACTCACCTCTGATGGCTACCCTGTAAATCTATGTCCATTAAGAAGCCTTAAAAATTTTAAAAAAATAATCTTACTGCAGAGTTAAGTTTGCTGATGACGGTGAGCGGGCCACTACACAAGAGCACAGGCTGCAAACAGTATCAGGACACCTAGTAAAGGCCAGACCCACGTCATCTACTTATTCGTTTGAGATGAGGACACGACCTAAGCCATCTCTCATTCATCTTCCTTCAGCTGCACATGCCTCCTCCAGSCTCCCCTGCTCCGCGCTTCTACCCGAGTCCCTGCCCGGGGACCTCACTTCAATTCCGCTGCAAGTTTCCAATACGCTTTTCAGCCTTCCTAATGACTTCCTATCCCATTTTCTTAACAATTATCTGCTTTCTAGTGAAACAGTGGTTTACACTGTTTTTCGTGAAACATTGCTATGGCCTCTTCTCGCTTTCCATCAGCCATTCATTCCAATGTAACTCACTACCAAGTAGATCAAGGAATTTATCCGGCTTTAAAACATTTTTGCAATTTTTTTACGTCCAGTTCTGCTGCCAGCMCGGTTTCCCTCTGCCGTGCCTGCACACCACGGCGCAGCAGGCTGCAACGAGGGGTGGCTGCCTGCGTCGCAGCCAGAACAGAAACACTGCTAACGTCCAGCAGCAGCTCCCTAAACTGCGTCCTGAATTAATGCCGGATCAATAGGCATTTGGGTGGCCGAAACAGCCGCTACCGCTGCCTGCCCCTGATCGACTCAGCCCCGTGCCGCAGCGGGCACTCACGGCTTCGCTTGCCGAGCGCTGCTTTTGTCAGAACCGCTGGCTGAAGCCGCCTTTGCTTCTCCTACCACTTGCCACCTTATTCCACGAAGCGCAATCATTTTCGGGGCCATGCCCCAAGCTGAATCGCGGAGCCTGCCTGGGTTGAAAATCCCTCTGCAGTGGAGYTCCTCTGAACTGCGTCAGCTCCTGGACTGGTTTTTCTCGGCGGCTGGAGAGGCAGGATGGTGACGGCACGCGCCAGCACCACCTCGACACAGCTCCGAGACCTTCTCGTACTCCCAGGCTTAGCGCATGGACACCATCAAGGTACTGATGCTCACAAGAGCCGCAGCTCAGAAAGGTAGCTCAGTGTGGTGGGACTCGAGGGCAAGGTCTCCAACCCACACTGCCCCCCTAATTTGTCACTTGACAGAGGTCAAACAAGCCTTCACAGAAAACAGCACGAGTGACAAGACTCCTTAAGGCCAGACATYGGCTACAACTGGCTTCAATGCCACTCGCTGACAAACCCGTCCGGCRGTACTCCACCGCTGGCTGCTGCACTGTACCAGGGGCCACCAGAGATGGACCTCTGGAGCCTCCTGTCCCAGCCACGGGGCCCGTTGCGTTTCAGACCTTTCCCGAAGCCATCCCGGGCAGCGCAGCAGCCTCCTGCGCCTCCCGGCATGTCGRATCACACGGTCCGGCTATTCCAGGACTGCATCACTTGGTGGCCACCTCCCGGTGCCGAAGGGGATGGGCCCAATTCATTTCAGTCTCTGTAAACCCTTTCACCTTAGAGCCTCATGACTGAGATTGAGAGAGATTAAAAACGGCTTTTGCAACACAAAGCGTAATTGTTTACTTTAGGTACCAACCAGAGGGTGTAAGGACAAACCGTGCGTTTCCCGATCTCAGGACTTTTTTGCAAGCAACGGTACGTCTCAGCCRCCTCCGGCACCCCTCGCTTCACCCCCCGGCCCTCTCCAGCAGATGCTCTGGACACCACTGGGTCATTCCCGCAACCTCGGCGCTTCTCTGGGCCCGGAGGTTCACCAACGCCACCGGCTCCCAGCTCTCCGCGGCCAGATTGCCCAGGCTGAGATTATCGGCGGCGCAGAGGTGAGCCAGCTCGGGGCTGTGAGCCGTGCCGCTCCAGAGCCGGTTCTGGCACAGAAACGGGAGCTGTTTCCACGTAGCGCCCGGCCTCAACCAACACATCCCGCAGGACCGGAGCTGCTGCACGCGCCTGCCCTGCGCTGCGGGAGCCGACGGGCATGCCGGGATGCAGCGGGGCTGCGCAGGAGCTGACCCCGGTAAGAGGGGCAGAGCTTCGCCACTGCTCTGAGCCCGCGCAGGACTCCTAGGCTGCACCTACACCACGCACCCAGCACGTCCCATGATATTGGGATACGTGGAGTATTTTGGTACTGGAACATCTGTTAGGATGAACGACAGCAAATTGAATGAATCTGGTATCCTCCTCCGGATCGCAGGCTTAACCTTTGGATGAACAAACCAACTCTGCCTGGCTAGAGCCATGCAGAAGACACTCCCCCATTAGCCATTTTTCCTTATTGCTGCAGGGATTTATGTGAGTCTCTGTTCCCCACTTTGTAATGGATTAATTTACTCCGGCATTAGATCAAAAGGTGTTATCAAAGRAACAAATGGAGAACCATACGCTGCTTTCATAAAAGAAACAGATACTTCCCAGCACACAGAGCTTTGTTCCACGCTCTCGATGATGACACTTTGCAAAGGTTGCTATAAATTCTGGGATTTTATGCTTACTTCATGCACAGCCTCTCCTTACAGCTCCTCTGGTACAAGCTTCTGCGAATTCCTCTAACATGCAATGTTGTCCTGCTACAGCAATGCAGAAACACCAGCCGAACACTCTCCCCAGGCCTGGCTATGGTTGAACAGCAACAATTTGTTAGGCAGGCAGGTTTGTGAGCTGGCTGGGGGTGATGAGAGCACCACGGCACTCGGAGAACGACAGGGAGCAGGCATGCGGACGCTGAAGGATCCYGACCCTTCCGCTTCTCCCTGAGCCACCTCAGTCTGGACCTTGGGATGAGGATTCCCTCTCCCCACCCCTCGCCAGATCCTCCTCCAGGCCTTCCCCTGCTCCGGCTCAATTACTCTGTTGGTTATCGAATAGGAAAGTTAATGTTTYGGCCTGCTGGACTGTGCAGGTCAGTCCAAAGAACCACTTATTTTCTTACGTTTTACATTACACAACTCTATTACCAGAAATACATTTAAAAGCCATTCTTAACTTCAGGCTGGGACAAAACAGCGCCGTTATCACTCCATTAAGCAAAACATCTGTCGTGTAGTTGCCAAGGTGTTTGTGATGGTCAGTAACAAGGGACAACACGCATGGACTAAAACAGYATGAAAGGTTGCAAAAATAATCTGCTGCAGGTTAATGCTTACCTGCAGCTCTTTGGAAGAGGAGCAATATCGCCCACAAAGACCCCGGTACTGCGCAGCGCTGGGGTGGCGAGCCGAGCTTGTCCCAGGGGAGCGCCTTTTGCTCCCCCCATCAGCCGGCACCGCGCTGTCCCTCTGCTCCAGCAGTCCACACAGATGTAGGAGGCAAGGACCGACTGTAATTTGTAGTGGTTTTTACTTCAAAAAGGACAGGCAAAAATAGCTGTGGACATCACATAGAGCTGGTCTCCATCTACCACGATTTTTGCAGATGCTCCACTCTTGCTAAGATGTGAACTGGGAATTTTTTCTTGCTTTCTAAAACCTGATTCAGGAACACATTTATTTTAGCGCTGAAATGTGCAGGAYGGTCTGGCTGTGCAGAAGGAACAACTCAGCACTTTGCAGGAGTGGTGCACAGACACCGAGCAAAAYGCATTGATTAGGATGGGGCTTTGCATACTAATTTACATTATAACTGTTCCACCCCCATTGTATCAGGGCCCGTGAATGGMGGCATTGTCTCAGGGCAGAGCATTCTTCATACCAAGCCCCTGCAAATGGGAGCCCTGGTGCTACGTAATAACAAAAACAAAATCTCAGCAGAAGTCCATTAGCATCCAAAGGGCAGGAGCCTGAATGCATCAGAAGAATTCTTTGAAAAGTAAGAGTGAAACGAATGTAATAAAATGCTACTATTAAGTGATACTCATTGTCCAAATTAAACCATCAGAAGCGAAGACCTTGACTCTCAAAACGTATTCAGCGCAGCACATGCTGCAGAGCCCGGGAACAAGGCTRTTAAGAATTTTAAGCCCTGGACTTGTCCCAAGTATGGATTACTTGATTTCTTCATGAGCACTTGATCACATGGAACTATATTTGGATTCCCAGAATAAAAGCTCAAATCTTCAGGAGGGTGTGCATGGCTGCGCACCCCACACGTGCAAATCCCCACTTGCACCCACACCTCAGAAGATGCACGCCGGCAGGCCGGGAACTGCAGGAGCTATTAAATGCCCCAACACGGGAGCAGGTTTAAAACGACGACMGAAGAGAGCCCAGCACTCTTCAAAGAAGCCGGGCTGAAAGCAAGACAGAAGACTTTTCTAGAAATGGCGAAACAAGTGCAACATTTCCCTCTTTCTGCAGATGTCGGGAACATGACTGGCACAGCAGCACTSATAAGGGCAGACCTTCCCGTTCAAGGAGCGCCTGTGCTCCTCCAAAGCAGGGGAGAAACCTCGCATTTCTCCACTACGGCAGAACATGCAATGCCATTTTGGAGTTACGAGTTGGTTTGCCGGTTCGTTCATTTAAGGTACAATTCCTAAAACTCTTAAGTACTAAGATAAAACCTCAGCTATTTGTTGCTTCTTTAGCTTTTCTACGGCCACTGCAGATGAACAGGAGTGCCCACGCAGTGGCCCTGAGCTCTGCCAGCCAGRCGAGCGAGGAGCCGACCCCGGGAGCAGCCAGCCGCCCCCCCGGGGGTCCTGCGCTCTGAGGCAGCTGAACCAAACCGAAGGGACAAGGACAGTGCTTCCCCTGCCCAGGCCCCTCGCTCCCAAAGCCGGCCCACAAAATTCACCTCCTGGGTTTCAAAACCTACTCGGTTCCACGTCTGCAACCTACCACGCAGCTGCCGTCTCCTTTTCCCAGAGGAGTCGGCAGTTAATTCACACGCCACGTGTACCTGGGGCTCTGCCCCATCTGCCTCCCGGACTCTCGCTGCTTCAATCCTCTTTTTACCCCTTAGCTCATCCCTGAGCCCGGGACTGCTCCGGGGACGAAGCACAACACATGTACCTGCACAGGCAACACTAAGGGGAGCAGCAGGCAGGTCAGCTACTCGCACTACAATAACACGTCTCAATGCACCATTTAAAAAAAAAAAAAAAAAAAAAAAAGGCAGCTCTTTTCTAATTTTACTGAGCCTTCAAGCTCTCGCCTTCGGTGGCAGCCCGCGGCTGGCAGGCAGCCCCAGCAGCGCCCGTCCGCAGGCACGGAGCTGAAAGAGCAGCTTCGGTGGAGGGCGCGGATGCTCTGCCCGTCCTCCCAGCCAGCYGGCTGCCGTGGCGTCGGAAGGTTTCTCGAGCACTTCGTTAGCAGGGGCTCATGGCACGAGGAAACAAGAACATCAAAGTAGCAAACTCCAAGCGAGTAACTCGCTGAGAGCAGACGGGCCGGCCTGACCAAGCCCGCCAACTCTCCTTCTGGTTTATGAGACGGGCTCCAGCTCCTGCAGCTCACACYGAGTTTTGGTCTACAAAGTGTTTTCCTGCGGTATRCCGTACGCACGCTGCCATTCCTACSTCACAACGAAGTAAAGGGCTCACCTCTACGGTTTWCGGCATTATGGGACCGGCGGATCACGAACAGATACTAATCTGAGCTGCTCAACACGGGCAGCCCCCCGGGAAGCCGCTTGCTCTGCCAGAAGCTGAGAGGTGTGCAGAAGGAGCCGGGCACACGCGGACGGTGCTGTGCCGCTGGAGAGAGAGGGCAAAGCACAAGCATCTTGTTCAAAAGGCGTGGGGTAACGACCGGTCCTCCCGCTGCTTTTCTGCAYGTTAGCCTGGCCGCAGGACAGCGGAACGGAAGTCACCAAAACAGCGCTTTCGAATTTTTAATGTCATTCTCGCAAAAGGAGAGCCTCGCAAAAAAAATCCACTTGAAATGAACCCTAGAAAATTAGAACGTTGGGAAAGTGTGACAATTTTATATAAACAGAGCAATTTAGCAGTCAAGGCCTCCTGGAAATACAGTTGTATTAGAAAATTGCTACATCACCRCAGCGTTTCCCGTACCACGCTCCAGCATGGAATATTTCACTTAGTTTCCTTTCTACATCGCTTCATGAACCCTACGTGTGGACATTTCAAAACAATGCCGCCGCGGTGCCCCGACACACAGGATCTGCATATCAATGCTCTCCCCCCCACCCCGGCCCCTTCAACTCTGCAGAGAAAGGCCGTAATCTGGGTTTTGTTCCCGGCCCCTCGGCCCCATGGAGCGGGAGCCGGGTTATGCAACCTCCATTCACCCTCCCGAGCCCTGGGAACATCTCTGCRGCCCGGGACAGCAAAGCTGGGGGAGGAGGAGGAGCAGGGAAGGGGCCCGATGCCAGTTCGGGAGCCGGGCTCGGCGGAAGGTTGACACGCTGCATCRACGTATTTGCTCTCCTTCGTCAGAAACCTCCGAGGGGATCGGTACGGGCCCCGCACACGGGAATTCACGCTGCGAGACCGCAACCACCCCCAGCTGATTCATCCCAAACAAGCCACTTCTTGAAAGAAAAGGCCACGCCAGAAATCACAGGAACGGGCGCATTTAAGCAGGAGGGGGAACGTTCAGCGGTGCTGGGCCGTGGCAGGCAAYGGGGGACACCCTCCAGGGAAGGTCCCTGGGCAGGCCACGCTCCGGACCCAGGCAGGGGAGCGTTGCACGGCGGGCAGCAGTGCCCTGCGGCGGGCGAGCGGCCCCCAGGCTGGGCGTGAGCAAGGGGGGGGGGGGGGGGGCGGTGTGCGGCTGTACGGCGAATACACCAGACCCCCGTTCACCCTGCAAACGGACAAACGCCTTTCGGATGATGCAAGCGCCTTTGCGCACCCCTGACCCAAGTGTTTCTCCCACGGTCAGTAATTAACACCATTTATATTTTATGCTAAGATCAGCTGCCAAGGGATGTGCTTCCCACGGCGGTGCCGGCACACCCGCTCCATCAGCCAAACCTCCTCCTTTCAGTGGGGGACAGGAGCTGGAAACAAGGTTTTACTTCTGTAGACCAACATCTCCCCTCCCACTGACCAAGTCCRACCTCTGCCTGCACCCGGCGAGAGCCCCCGACGCAGAGACCAGGGAAGGGAATGAGCAAAACCATCTTTTCATCCCCGGTCCTTGCAAAACCACACGCTGCACGCTGCTACTCACACACAGCTGTTTGCTGCGGGTGGCTATTTTTGCACAGCCTGCAGAACAAAAATATAGGTAGCTATGTTAGGTGAACATTYGCACTTGTTTCACGGTGTGATGACAGCCAAACTAGGTCAAGCCTTAGCCAGTATCCTTTAAAAAAAGGGAAAGGAAAAAAATAATTAGTGGGAGAACAGTGAGCTCCCAGGGAAGAAAATGTTATCATCTAAGATACTTACAGTGCACTAAAACTAAGTATCATCTAAGATACTTACTGTGCACTGTGACTGGGAGAAAAAATACATATACATATCCACATCTTTTCACGGTTTAAATGGCAGATTATTTTTAATTTTTTATTTTTTTTAAGATACCAAAGTACCTTGGACTGGAAAGAAGATATTTCATACACATTTCATGCACCGACTTAARCTGAAAAGGAGTTTTCACCTGTAACGCTCTTAAAATGTAATCTGGTTGCCCGTTCTTGGTGCAGGCTGTGGGCAACTTTATTGTATTTCATGGCTTCTCCACCATGAATAAAACCTATTCTTCTGCTGCACTGAAAGCAGGAGCCCGGCAGGTAACAGGATCCCAGCCCTGCCGGTAAAGGCAACTTGATACCRTTCTCTAAAAGGGGAGAGGAAGGTRARTTACTTTAATTTCTATTCGAGAGGACAGACTCCCATTAGAGGTGGGAGCACATCGCTCCTCGCAAGCTGGACGCCCAAAAGGGAAAACGTGGAAATGGAGGTGGCGGGCGGCCGTCTCCCCTCAGGAGGGATTTCTGTTCAGCCCAGAAGCGGGCAACGCCAGAAAGAGGCAAGACGTAGCGTCTTGCRCGTCCCAGTCGCTGTGATGGCCCCGGGACAGCTCCCAGTTTAACGCACGTGGCTGGCCACCGAACAGGAGACTGGGCAACCCTTCAGCTGCGAAGCACCCACGCTGGGGCTGCGGTCCGYGGCTGTGCTCTGCAAGTTTTACCGRGCAACGGGGCAGACGTTAGACATCTCCGGGACAGCAGTCCTGCCCCTGCGTTGCCACCTTCCACCTCCCAAGCCGGTAGGCAGAGGAAACCCTGAATGCACTAACACAGGCTCATGGAAATCAGGAACCGGGTAATTTTAAACGCTTTTTCAGTGAAAAATGTTCTCAGACTTAGTTAAACRCGCCAGATAAAGCCTCTGTTCCTGTAAAACCTGATGTACGATTATCAGTCAAGGCCAACGTATTTACGCTAAAATTGGGTAATATTGTTTTATGGTTCTTAATAGTTCAAACCGACAATGCACCGCTCTGAACAGACGCTGCCGAGCAGTTTCTCAGCCTTTCATCAGGACTGCGTAGGCGTTGAATTCTGGAGCTAATCACCTTAGCAACGGCTCTAAACATATGTGCAGTGACATCAGCTGATTTCTGAAAGCTGTAAATAGAGGATAATAGCACGAAAAAATTCTGGATTAAAGCCAAGACCTAAAAAACATACTATTAAAACACCGCCTGTAATTCAATGTATGCAAACTTGTTTGCATCCCCGCTCCCCAAAACCTGTGTAATTACACACCTACCAGCACAACTGGTGATTGTCCCACTGCAGGCTACTCTCAGCTTCAGAAATTTTCCAGAAATGAGGATTTAATAGAAATCCTTCTTGAAATTTAGTTTTAAAAAGCGTGGAGAAAAATCTGCAGATAACCCCACACAGCACGAAGTAAGCCTAAAGGAGACCGGCTCCAACCTACAACCCTGCGTTTGAAGCCAATGAGCAATAACCTCAACTTAGGAGACTTATTTGTAAATAAGAAAATGAACAATGKGCTCATGGGCTTTATCACTGACTCATGCAGGAACTGTGAATAGGAACCGTGGCAAACTGCTCTTCAAGGACATGCTGCCAGGCCCGTGCCCTCGGTAAAGAAGAGTTAAAGCAGCATCAGGCACGAACACGCAGGAGGAGCCCACTTCTGCAAGGCCAGGCTGGCGAGCAGACAGCGCGAAAGGGGCATGTTCTGAATTRCCTCATGTTTGGTACCTCATTAAGATCTTAAACTGTCCGTTTAGGGAGTCCCTCAATCAGCCATCAGCGTAAGACACAAGGACAATATACTTTTTGTTTTCCTCATTTCATTGTGACCCATATTTCTGAGGTCTGTTGTGCAGGATGTGACCCGGCCGGCTGAAGAAACCTTTGCAGTGCCTCCATGTTAAGCTGGCACGCTGGGAGGGAGAGAGAGGAGAGGGGAGAAACGGGCTTAATAGGATTTTCAAATGTCAAAAAATATCTTTAGCAGGCCCATTTACGCAGAGTCTTAGCACTCGCTGAACTTGAAAGCAAAATTTGCTGTGCGAAGAACACAGCTTGCATGCTAAGCGGACCCGAGGAACGCTGCTCCTGCAGCACAAAGCCACCCGGCTCCTCCACCCCGGCCTCCGGACGGTTAAAAGAGAAATGCAGAGTGCCTTCTACATCAGGGCGAGGAAGGCGCTGGGGGGATTTGGGGTGCCGGGGGGGGGGGGGCTCGGCGTCGGCGCTCACCACGTGCTGCTCCTGTCTGCCGCGCAGGCGGCAAGGTCCCTGGGTGCAGCACGGGCTGTGCTTCGGGCCAGCCCCCCRGACACCCGCCCTGGCCGCGGCACACTCGCCTGCAAAGGGACCGGCAAATCAAGCTCGGCTTATTTGTGAAGTGCCCCGCATTAAAAATAAAAAATAATAAGGCTAGGGAAACTGAAAATGCAAACTCGACAGCTGCATCAGAAGAAGGATGCAGCACGGAGCCAGAAGCAAGAAATTCCTCCTCCTTTCTTCTGTACAGGGTTGGGGTTTTTTTTCTCTGTCAATTAGACTTGCAAGGAAATTCAGTGAATTGAGATCAGCAGTGTTAATCGTTACTGCATTTGAATTTAATTAGCATTGTTTTTTAACTACAGGTAATTTACAGTGCCTCACCTAAATGTGGAAGTCGGGTAGCGCCTTCTGTTCACTAGAAAACCACCACGCCAAAGATAATCCTGCTATTTGCTTTATGCCTTTAATTTCTGTAATCCATGGTTACCAGCTTCAGCGAGACTGCCATGGTTACTCCCCTGCTCCTTTTATCAAAGGCTCCTGTGTGCGTCTCGCTGGAGCGGCAGCACTTCTGCCGAGATGCTAAGAATAGCAAAGCCCCTCTCCCGAGCGCGCGGCGAGGGGAGAGGCAGGGGAGGGATGGAGCTTCCGAGCGCCGCAGGGGGAGAAGGGGACGGTGCAGGCGGGGGTCGGCCAGCGCGGGACAGCCCCACGCAAGGAGGTGCAGCAGCATCTCCTACTTTCTGCCTTTCTTCTGCTTGCACGAGCAGAGGCTTAGGCTAGCAGTCTGCCCTCAGCAGATCTCTAGGACGTCTGTTTGGCATCTTTATAATCTATTTCATTTTTTTGGAAGTCTCTCTCCGTAGCTTGATTCACAGTTTGTGTATCTCAGAGCTTTCGGAGTCAAATCTTCAGAGAGACCCYAAAATTCTGGATCGCTATTTCAGCATGAGAACCGCCGTCGCCCAGGTACAGCCAGCACATCTGCGGGGCCGGGCTCCTGCCTGGCCACCAAGTGACCTGTCACCATCACCCAAGAAAACGACCGATGCAAACAGTCGCATTGTTATGAAAGAGACGCTGAGCAGCATCTCGCATGGGCTGAGCTGGTTTCCCATACAAACATCACGTCTCCGATTAGCCAGCTCTCCAAATTGGAGCTGGCCAAAATCTTGAAGCATTTTGAATGCTTTTGCTAAGCTGTACAAAAGGTAAAGGAGACGCTGCTGAGCCGGGGGGAGGTAAGGCAGAGTTCTTGGGGTGGGAAGAAGCAAACCCGGCATCCCTGGTCCTGGGACTCAGGGCCTCAGCAGCGACGCACCGGACGGACGGCTGCCTTAGCAGGGACCGACGGACCACAGAGCTGCCGGGCAGTCAGATCACCCTGGAGCCCGACTGTCTGTCAGAACCAACGGACAGTTTAAAACATTTTAAACATTACCGCCCTATAAAAGCTTTCCTATGTCCAGAGCATTTGCAAATCTAAGTTGGTAACAGCTCAAAGCTTTGCAGGGATATACACGCTCAGCAGCTGGAGGCAACAAGCATCACCTCGTCATCTAAAGACTTTTGCCTGATAACCACAAGTCCTTTCAGAAGCATGTGCAATGATGAGGGGCTCAGCACCCCTGGAAAACACCTTCCTTTCCTAGAGCCTGTCCTGCCTCCTACTAGGTCCCGCTGCAGGGCGGCTTGTGGGCGCTGCACTCGCTCTTACGGCATCGGCAGGACAAGGGACTGGCTGTCCCACTTCAAGAAGGGCACTGAAAGGCTGGTGCCAGCACCCTTGCAGCCCGTGGCCACGTGCCGGAGGAGCCCAGGACCCCGCTGGGGAAATGCAAGCCGCCGGCCTGCGAGCTGGAGCTGCGGCTGCTGCCTGCCCCGGGCAGCCCCGCTCCCCTGCAGCGGCACGGCTGCCTGCCCAATTCGGGGACGCACACCTGGACTCTTCGGGAAAGAGCTACGGTTTAGCCGTAGGGCAAACCTGATGTTCAAGGATAGCTAAGAAACATCAGAAAACTGTACAAAAAGCACATACGTTCAGCCTCTTCTCAGGGACCTATGCCTTTAAAAGCAAATGCTCAAACACCCTGTGGAAACTGGTGCACACGTGCCGGGAGATAAACAACATCATGGGACAGGTAAGCTAGTTACTCATGATTTATCACACCATCTCCCCATCTAATTGCATAGCTAAACGGTCAGTCATTTTAATCCACCGTAAGCAGCTTATGCTTTCTTATGTAGCTCTGCGACATTGCTCACTTCCCGATTTGGAAATAATAATTCTTTAAGTCTTGCTCTTACAAGATGTGAAACCCACCGTTTTCACAGTAACCCTGCAAAGATTTTGAGACTTGTAAGATGCACACRTAGGACAGATGTTTGCTGGAAGAGGGTCCCAAACATCTACTTCATACTCAGCGYTGAGCAAAGCAGAGGGTTTTTTGTGAGGGCTCACAGAAGAAATCTTACACCCAGATGCAAGCCCTCGGTGCCAGTGCCCTGTAACGCCCAAAGTGTTTCTAATCTTACCTTGAATCACACCCTTAGCCAAAATCTGTTCCTTCACCTTCTTTCAATAAATTAAGCCATCTCCTGTGATACTATTCCAGCATTTTATTTCTCCTATAAACAAGGCTGGTTGTACTTAAATTACCACGTCCGAGAGCYCGCCTGCCAGCGCCGGGAGCACTCTCCGGCCGGCGGCTCTCCTCCCTGCCCAGCCACTGTCTCGCTGCACGCCGCCGAACACCCCGCGACCGGCTCAGCACCCACCTCCGCGAYGCTGGAAGTGAACGCGGCCCGGGCAGGACACCCTCCCACCGCACGCCGTGCCTTCGGCCCCGCACCGGCCGGAGCTGCGTCATCCTCGGCGCCTGCTCTTCAGCATCCTTCGCCTTGGCGTCCCGCCGCTGCCAGCCCGCTCCGGTCACGCACCGCAGGCCCTCGCTCCGTGCTTCCCCATAATCTCACTCGGTCCTTCCCTGCTAACAGCCGACTGCTCTCCGGTTTGATTTCTCCATTTACTCGCCACTAACTTCACAGGAACGGGGCACCACAATCGGCCCAGTTTCTGGACAGTTTTTGATGCTTGCAGATTCTAGTGTAGCAGTTACATGAGKTTTTTTTTTTAAATTGTATTTTCAAAATCCTTGGAGACCCACACAAATGAGCATAAAAAGCTGCAAGGGTCCACTAAAATATGTCCCCACATGCACAGAGACCCCCCCTCCGCCCCTCTCCATCCACAGAGCCCRGAATAGTCAAAGCACACTTTAGCTTTTCCATACAAACATGTGGATAAGCAGAGGTTACAGAACTTATTTAAAGACTTAGGGGAAAGAAATCCGGTTYTGGGTTACATCAAGCTTTTTTCACTGCTCAAAAATTACAGCCGTTGAAAGCGAAAGCTCCCGGTCTGCGGGACTGAAGAGCTCGTGCACGCCGCTCGCATGCCTTCCGCTCGTGGAAACGGCCGCAGCCAAGGGGATTTTTCTGACTTGCAACACCAGAGAACTTTACTCCCTGAAACTACCCRTGAACATAGGCCAATGACCCCAAGTCAAGCTTGAAAATCATTCCAGATACCGAGCCAGATCAAAAGTCACTAGCTGGAACAGCCTGCCTTTGATACCCTAAACCCCTGTTACCAAYATTGGGCAAGACCGTGGGGCTTAACTCCCCCTGCAAGAATTTTTTTTTTTTTWAGCTTGATAGAAAATTTATTTTACCATATGTAAAATTCATTTGTGTAGTTGCACACCCTAGTAGGCTTGAATGGGGCGAAGGAGTGTTTCAAGTCCCAGTGCAATTTATTATTTAAAAGCAGTAAAATTACATCGCTGATAGGAGAGCCCAGGCTGAGAGCGGCGGTGAGGTAATGGGTAATGCAGCTCCGCTCGCTGTRTGAGCCGCGCTGTACATTAGCGTGCTGGCGAGGGTGGTTGCTCCTATCAATTATTTATAGTCTTCTGGCRCGCAGCCTGGAGAGGGTCACATCGCTGAAAGCTAACTTTATCTTCATTGTTCCCAGCCTCCTGCCCAGCTGTCACTCTGCTCACTAATTTAATACACCCAGAGCAGTGTCAAAGGATGCAGGGGCTGCAGGTTGGCTTTGTCCCTCCCCGGGCCGGAACAGGAAGGTGGGCTCTTACTGCGAGCTGCTGGGGCCTCAGAAATCTTCGTTAAGGTGCTGACTTGGCTTTTTAAAATCTGCTTTTGAGACTCTCCCAGTCGCCGGGATGACGGGAACACGGAGCGTTTCAGGCCAAGCGTGCTCCAGGGGGGTGAAAGGTGGGACATCCGAGGTGGGACACAGTTCCCCATCTCTGTTACCGTGCCCCATGAAGGGCAGGCTGCATCGCACGTTCTCCTACGTATCACAGCAAGAGCTATTCAATAATGTATGTAAATACRAGGCGAGAAGGAGAAAGTGCACTTCAGCTCTCCAGGAAAGAAAAAAGAAAAAGAAAAAAATTAAATTAAAAAAGCAATATTAAAAAAAAAGGAAAAAATCTCCTTAGGTTTTTGTTTCAGCTACAAATGGAAAGTGCTCAGCCACTGATTCACCTGTATTTCACCACCAAGGAAGGGACGGCATCCCACCGTCCCGGCCCACCATGCAGGAAAGTGTCTCTCAAGGCTTCGTCCCTACAACTCACCAACACACCTCTTCCACTGTTCGCCTAAAAATTAAACCTACCATGACCACTTTTCAGATCTTTGAAATATGCTCTTAAACACGCTGTTCATTTGCCCCGGTATCTATATTAAAGCAATTAAAATATAACTTTAGCTGCTTCAGGGTCTCCGCCATTGCAAGAGATGCTTCGCTAGGAAATCGCTCCGGCAAAAATCAGGTACATGAAGATGAGCTGCTGCTTTTGCAGCTCCTGTGCTTGGTCCTATCCCGCCGACCAACGGGATTCACATATCCCGTATGCTGCATCAAATAGCTGTCCTGTGCCTCAAACGGAAGTCAGCTCCAGCTTAAATAATAAGGCATTTTTKAAGTCTTGCAAAGCCAGGAGAATAACCTGAATTCTCCTGTGATTAGGACTGGCTGTCTTATCTCAAGCAACAAGAAGTACCCAGATTTGGTTTAGACGCGCAAAACAATTCCGACGGTCGCGTCTGAAAACAGCGCACGGCAATTTCATGAAAAACGCAACATTTGCACAAAAAGGAAGTTGTTGAAAACACAGGCCCAGAGGAAGCAGGTTTGTTCTTCTGCGGCACAAAAAGGGGCCCGGGAGAGGCTCCTGCTGCGGCCCCGCCGGGGCCGGCACCGGCACCGCCTGGCAGGGCAGGCACGGCACCTCCGGTGGCACCCAGCCCTCCGGGSGCAGAGCAGGGGAAACGTCCTCAAATTTGGCGCAGACCCCCAGCAGAGCCCCAGAGGTCAGGCAAAGGCAACAGCCAAACCCTTTCACATTAGCGTGATTCACGCACACACAAGACAGAAAACCGTAATTAACCTTCAAGCAGTGAAAAGCAGCAGYGAGCGTTTTCGTCAACTTTCTGCAYTATGGAAATCAGGAGAATCCTGCCCAAAACTCCAAAAGGGGGGAACCGGGACAGCTGTGGGAGGAACAAGCTGGTTCCCATCCTAGAGCTGGYACCACTGCGGAAAACCGGGTTTTGACCAGGAGCCAAGCCCGGAGCGTGCAGACCCCGCGCTGCTCCCACCACGCCGGCGTCTTCAGGGCCTTTAGATCCTCTCCGAATCCAGGATTATTTCCATGGCAACTATCTGGAGAACTTATTAAGTAAAAAAAACAAGAACAGTTTGAACACACAGAACCTACATTTGTAACGTACTAGCTGACTAAATTAGCAGCGCTAAGATTTTCAGTAATCAAAATAGATCATGTTCTAGCAACTCAACCTTCTCTTTGCCACAGCTAAAAAGAAAAACCTGATAGTAATATCAGTGCAGGGGGAGGAGGAGGAACGATAGGTTTTCTAAGACCACAGCCCTATATCAAGCCAAGTCTTATCCCATTCAAGTGGTTCAAGAGACATTATTTTAATATCTGACAGTTCAAGTACTGTTAAATAAGGCCGAGTTTCCAAGAGATGATAAACTTCGTTGCAAGGCACCTACTACAGAATCAAAAAAATTACTATTGTGTGACACAAAGCAGTTACCTAGCACAAAAATTCATTGAATCACCTCAAATTTGTACCAAAAAAAGTGGATAATTTGCAACTCTGCCCTTCCAAGCTTTGTGTAGCCCCGGGTACGGCTCGCCTGCCCACCGCCAGCCCCAAGCAGGGCTCGCAGGAACGCCGWCCCACGGGCGCTGGCTATTTCGACGGACACGACAGCCTGCGCACGCCTGATCCCGACCAGGCTCGTAGTGCCGAGCGACCTAGCAGTGCCAGCGTGGAAAGCCACTGGAGTTGGCTGCATTCTTGCGCTCGTTTACAAGCTAATCATCTTCCTCACTTCACTCAAGCATTAGTTTAAATAGAAGAGGGAAAAAATCAGTGGTCCTTTATCATATTTAGCTTGAAAGATTCATGAGTTTGGAGTATTTSTTCTGAGAAAGGACGATTTGCTTATTAAAGCTAACTTCAAATAAATTAAAAATTAGCAAAACCTGTTGTTGCAACACCGAAAAGGATTCCTCTTTCTCGATTTGCTTATTCTGTAAGCAAATTCCTGTTTCCTTCCAGGATCCGTCTGCAGAACAGCAGAGGAGGCGTGACAGAGTGCTTGGGAACGGTCATAAACGCAGCAATGTGTTTCTGCCTCCAGCAAGGAGCACGCTCCCGGCTACWCACATCGACGGGAAGAAGGCAGCGGGGACGGGGACGCGCCAAGCATCGGCCCCCACAGCCCCACGTGAGGACGCAGGACCCAGATGCGGGGTTTGAGCAGCCTGTCTGGAAGCAGAGGCACGGGCAAGCCGAGCAGCACCCTCCGCTCCCAAACTTGCAGGAATTTAGTGTCTACCTCGGTATTGACGCGAGGCTTGGCACTGCAGCAGTGACTACGGTTCCACCTAAGCACAGGGATGAGTAAATTACCAAAGTTTTGGCAGCACTCGAAAACAAATGCTGCCCGAGGATTTCGTAACAGCAATTCAGAGTGAGAAGTAAGTCTCAACAGGAATGGTTCTGAAAGTGCTTTAAAAAAAAAATGTGGTTAAATGAACTGCTGGCTCGGTCACTGAGACCAGCCAGGGAGATTATATGCATTATTGATTTACCTTAGAACAACTTGGGAACTCATTTCCAATGGTTTCTAATGGAACCTGGATTTTCTCAGTCCTAATCTGCCTCGTGAGGTTGAGCCTCCTGCAAGGAAATACAATACCACAGCATTAAAATGGCAGCTGTCAGATGTACAACAGCCCCATTCATTTAACGAAGATAGTGCAACGGCGATAGGGATTTTTAAAGGCTACTCCAAAAGGCTCCTTTGCAATTAAACGGTGGTGAGAACATCGTGGTGAGGATGGCCTTGTGAGTGCCTACAGATAATGGTGCAGACCTGCAAGTCTGGGGATTTACAGAAAACAAAGGGAGGTTATGAAAAGTTTATTTTTGTAATATCAGCTTGCACACACTATCTATAGTCCTTTCAGAAGCAACGCTGATTAGTGGTTTGAGCAGAGAAGTGGCAGTTTTGAACCTCAGCTCCATTGCCTACTCAGCCACAAATGTACAAAACATTTGGGCAAGTCAGTTTTTCAACAGCCACAGCTGTAAGACGCACAGAGTGATGCTTTGGTTTCTATTCTTAGCAAAGCACGGGACGGAGACAGCAAAGCATATGTACAGCCAGTAAACAATTCTTCCATCCGATAATCAAAGCCGTTTTAAAATAGTAAATTCCCATCTGAACAAATTAAGATCTTTATGAGGGTGCACGAGCATCAGCCCCCATTTGCAGACACGACGAGAAAAGGACGCCGGTTTGGGGCAATCTCGGCACAGAAAGGGGGGATCTCGTAACCAGCCRGGCGCCGCAGCCTTCCTCCCCACCTCAGGCCACGCCGCGGGACTCGCGGCACGCCGGATCAGGCCACGGCCCGAGCCACAAGCCCACCCGCCGCGGGAGCAGGGCACCCCCCACCTCCGCAGTGCAAGGCCAGGAACGCACCCCGCTCCCCAAAACCACGTGCTGGGTGGTGTGGGATGGCAGCGGGGGGAGTCCCGGCCTCCCGAGAGCTGGGGAACGGGATTTTGACCAGGACAGCACACCATCCACCCCTAACCTCTGCTTCAGCAGCACGAGCTTCTCCACTTAGGGAAATATTTTTTCCCCAACAAAACGCGCTGCAGCAGGCTCAGCTTTCTGAAACGTTGGTCTGCTTTTTTAATAGGTGAAAAGAGTATTATTCCTTTATGTACCTAAAGCTAAAAGGAAAAGACTTTTCTCAACCCTTACAGAAAAAGATTCCTTTAATACAAAACCAAGTAGGGAAATATTGTAACCCCAAAGGAGGCTTCCAGAAAGGCGTGAGCATAGAAAACAGAAGCTCATAGCAGGAAGGAAATTGTAACATTAGCTACAGACTTTGAATACACACGCAGATCTGCATCACCGAACACGAACAGTGAGCAAAATATTCAGTGCCAAAGAACAAAAAAACAACATTTGATCCTCAGCTATTTTCAAAATTCATCTGCAAATGCATCCTGCCTTAAGACAAATGAAAACCAAGGCGTGATAGATATGTGGCAATTAACTGCAACCGTTATTTTTATTATTTGTAGTGTCTTGCTAGAAAACAAGCACTGCCCTTGGCCCTGAGACATCCTGTGGAAGCAGCCGGCCGCTTGCAAAAATCACCGAGCATTACATTCTGCCCCTTCTCCAGTTTAACGTCTTACCCCGCAGCTTCAGAAGCTCCCGGCTGTCCTTCCCCCTCCCTTCCCGTCCTCCTCCAGCCAGAGTTTCCACCTCCCTCCCTCCCGGCAGCGGTGCCGGTAGCGTGCCAGATGTCAGCCTGACCCCGCAGCCGCCGTTTCGGGTCAGTTATCGGGGTTACGGTGCAAGGGGAGCGGTGAGCTCCGGCGGTGGTTCCCACCTCACCAGGCAGAGACGGGACGGCTCCACCGTGCTAGCGATGGCCTGGGCACAGCTGGCAAATTTAGTTCCAGGCTTTTTTTCCCGCTAATGAACTGCCGGCAGCAGAGCCGGCAGGAAGTTTGAAAGACCGTTCACGCACGCTGCAATGAAAGCCCCAGGCACCGAGAGCTGGGTAAGGTGACCCTTGACTATGTTGAGCATCAGTCATTTCTAGAAGTGTCACTTACCGCACGAGGGGAACGGGTGACCTGAACGTCTCCTGCAAGAATAATTGCACATTGAAGGCAAGGGCTAAAGTTTCTGGAGAAGGGATGCTGCTGTTTGCTGGGAGGGCGATGCCACGGCACTCCAAGGAGGACCACTCGAAAGACATCGGGCTGCTGCAAGGAGGTACAGAGGCAGCCATCGGGGAACTCGATATATATTTTAAATGAACCCAGACCTGTATTCTTGACCAAACTGCACTCCCTGAAGGATGTGCCCCCGATGAGGGAACGGCTCCAAGGCAACGGTATGCAGTTTGCTGGAAGGAAAGGGGAAAGCTTCAAGCCTGACATAAGCCAGGGCTCAGATTCCTCTATCGTACAGAGGCCGCACCGCAGATAAGGCTGCGTCAACTTTTCCATTTGAGCACTCTCCCCTCTAAGGTTTACAGTCAGAGCGAAAATGTTTTGGCCAGGTGGAAACTTAACATACAGGCTCCCAGAGCAGGGAGCTGCCCATGTATATAAAACACTGCAGTGTCACCCGCCCAGACTTGGTTTCACTCCAYTGGGAAAGGGAAAATCTCATCTTCCTCCCCGTGAAATTCCTCACATTCCTCTGCAGCAGATAAGCTGTACCCCTCCGTCCACAGTCGAGAGCCATACAAAGAGCCCCATAACATCAAACAACCCGAGGTACTCAAACACAAACAGGTTAAATGTTAACCCACTTGCCAAGAGGAGGGCATGCGACCACGGAGCTGCGATCCCGCCCCGGTGCCGACAGCCCGGCTCCGGCGTCCTGCCCCCGTCACGGCTCCTGCCCGACATCACCGGCCATGCCCCGACCTCTCCCGCGAGCCGGAGGTGCTGGCACACACCGTGCCACGTTTTTGGAGAGGAAGGGAGGTTTTGAACAATAAGGGTGTTTCTCACCTATAGAATCCATCTGCCTGTGGGAAGGGGGGCAAGGAAAGCGAGGTGGAAGCCGGCACCTGGGCCCCCCATCACCGTGCCCGAAAGCGGGGTGCCCGCAGGCAGGATGCGGCTCTCCCCGCCGCCACAGTGCTGCAGGCTCCTCCGGACACATTTTCCTGGTTTTGCGCTACGGCAGAGCAAACCCAGCGAGCAGGCTGCCGGCTCGCACCCGGCTGGCGTCTTATTTTTGCGTGTGTCAAACTATGAAGATGCTCCACGTCCAAGGGAAGCGCCGGAGGCAGCCGGCTCCCCCGCGGCCCCCCGGGCCAGGGGCTGCAGGCACCGCTCCCCGGCCCCGCTCCTGCTCCGCGGGCGGGTGCAGCACCCAGCACCCAACCCCGTGCGCCAGGGAAGTTTTCGGGGCCTGTTGACGTGTGTGGGGGATGGGGAGGTATTTTGGTACCAGCGAGCAGCACAGCCCHCCCCCCCCCCCCCTCCCCGCATGCTTCACTGCAGTTATCCCTGAAGACAGAAAAATTTGTGCTTGTTTTTCTGCTGCTGCTGCTGAGCAGCTACGAAATGTCTCCTGCCACCAACAGCCTGAATAAACCCCGGGTCCTGAAGCAGCATCYGAGATCAGCTTCTCTCCACTCTCCAGCACAATTTCAAACCTTTAATTTACTGAGGCTCGAGTGAAAGCAACGTTTGTGTTTGTTTACCGGCCACAGAGGAGCTCTGAGCACTGGCGGTTTATCACATTTACCCAACAGATATATTCTGGGGAGCTCCTTGGACGGGCCGTGACTTATCACAAATTACCGGTCACAAACTTTTCCTCCCTGTCCCCGTGAGAGCCCAGGGACCCGTCCCTGGATGGCCAGGCGAGCCACCCACGCACACGGTGCTTCCCGCAGCCTTTTGGGAGTGCTTGAAAGGAGCCTGGGTTGCTCTGTTTCCAAATTCAAATGAAAAAACAAAAAAAAACAACGGAAAACAGCCTGATTTTATTCTTCTTCCTCTGTTAAATCTTGCAGTGCCGGACTAAGACACGGCAGTTTTYGCCCGGGGAAGCACCCTTGCAGGCTCTGTGGAGGGGTGGAGGCCATGCAGAATCTGGAAAACTTTCCCCCATTACCTTCGGTGAATTTAAGATTCGCTGCTATATGTCARTGAAGCAACTTTGTTCTTTCTGGAGGGAACAGACAGATTGCAGGAGAAAACTATATCCCAATTGCTGCCAAATTCCACAGATTTAGTTATTAGTAGGCAATTAGGAACCATTATTAACACTTCCTACTACGTTAAGCTCCATTTGCACCGCATCTCTGCGCCAGCCTGGACATTTCCGACGGAGCGGCACTCCGGCTCCAACGCGCACGTGGCATCACGAACCGAAAACTGTGTCTTCCTGCTCGCTGCCTCCTGGGCCCCTTCTCTGCAGATGTATTTAATGCAGTTGTCTTACAAAATAAAATTGCAAGTAAAAATACAGAGATTAAAAATGAGGGAGGGGGAGAAGGTAAATAAAAGCATGGCTGCACAAAGGAAAAACAATTTTGCTCTTGTTTTTTAAATCACAATCAACATCTGAGCTATTCAGGAAACTGGTGCACTGCCCTCCAACCAACTTCAATTAGGGAATTCAAAAGCACTCAGACAAAAGAATGCCTGGGAGTTACTGCACCGCACAGAGATATTTTTAGCAAGAGCTGGGAGGCTGTTTGTGGGACACTGCTTAGCTTCTATTGCATTTCAGCTTTTGTATTTACATTTGCAGGACAGTGAGATTTACTAGGTCAGAGGGAAGAAGAGAGAGGAAGCAACGTAAACCATGCAAATMATTTTGCTTTCTGATACTCTTGGAAGGTATTTCAGCAAAAGCTGATGGAGACCAGAGTGAAACAGAACAAGATTTGCCTCCATCTGCTTCGAAAACCGTCTTTCAGCAGAAATCTCAAGTCACTCCTTTTAAAAGGGTGATGTAAACTAGCAAATACAGCCCCTGGAAAGGTCTGTACGCCCCACACGCCCCGGCAGAGCGGCCGTGCAGAACGCGAGGCTGCCTTCGCCCACAGCAAAGCTGCAGCCGAATCCATCCGGTGACCTCTCCCCACCCCCCGGTCACCAGATGGATTCACAAACGGCACGGCGGGAACGCCAACGCCGGGACGGGCTATCGGTGTTGTCGCACAAGGACACCCGTCCCAAACCCACAGCCGTAAACGCCGTTCGGATCTTCAGTCCGGAGCGCAGAAGCGCCCGACCGAGCCCCAACGAGCCGCTTCTGTTTTTCAGAAGCCATTTCCTAAAAATGACAAGCTGCAGCCGCCCTCCCCTCGGCGGGAAGGTGCCTGCAGAGAGCTGGGAGGCGAAGCCTGAAGCCCTGACCCCGGCGTGAGCGCGGCGGCGGCGGCGCAGGGCCGGTTTCGGGGAGGCGGCGGGCRCCCCGCCGCCCGCGCTATCGGCATCGCTCCTCCAGCGCAGCCCCCTCTTCCGCTCCCTCCCACCACTGCGGCAGCGCAGATGGCAGCAGTGTGACCTCGCTGTTCCTGCCTCCTTGTTTTGATCCTGCAGTCTTGATTGTTCAGGCTAATCCCACACTCCCAGCCTTGGCTGCCAGCCAGGGCTGTTATTAATGGCACAAAAGCTTCTCATTCCAGCTACTTCTACATCCGCTAATGCTGTTGTTCCCTTCTCTCGCTCCCCCTCTCGCCACGTTACAAACTGGAGCTGGAATATATTTTACAAGGGGGGAAAAAAAAAACCCTCTCTGATCATCCTTGCACGCCGAAGGCTCCACCAGAACCCTACGGGAAAGGCTCATCAGCTCCAGCAATCGTTACCGGTGCCAAAGCAGTGAGACCACCCTGCTCATCCAGCGATCGGCTCCGAAGCGACGAACAGCACAAGGATGTGGGGAGTTTCCAGCAATCCCTTAAGGAAACCCGGGATCCCAGGCAGAAGTATGCAAAGCTGCCCGCGGGGCCCGAGGGAAGGGCTCTGCTGCCCAGGGCAGGAGAATGCCAACGCTGACCGGAGGGCCGAGAACCCGAGGGCAGGCAGCACCGCGGCCGCAGGGGCACGGCACCCCGGCACGGCACCCGTCTGCTCTTCAGGTGGCACCGGGGCCTCGGCTGCCTCGCCTGGGAAACGGCCTGCTTTCCTGCCCCTGCTCTGTGCGACAAATACRAGATTCAAATAACTGTAAAGCTCTCATTAAAAGCACGCATTGAAAGAAGGCTTCAAACTATTTGCAATTTAGCCCTTCATGCCAGTTTTTAGGTCTTCTCCCCCTCTGCAAGGAACCCAAAGTCCCCCAYGCAGGGCCCGAGAGCCGTATTCAGGTACGTCCCCCTTGCCTGGCGAGGGCTTTGCACAGACAGCCCAGCACAYCGCCCGCTCAGCGGCACCTCGCCCTCCCTCTGCTTTAAAACACCCTCCCCAGGGAGAGGTTTGGAGGGCTGAAGCCCCGCGGCAGGGAGGGTTGGTTGGCCTCACCGACCAGGGGGCTGCCGGCACGATACCGGGGTGCAGGTCCCGGGTCAGCTTGACCTGCTCGGCCCCAGGGCTGGTTTGGGAGGGGAAGGGACGAGGACATTCATCAGGGCCGCCTTCTGATCTACCAGAGACCAGGCAGCCATGCCCACCACGCGCAAACCGCTCGGCGGGTGCTGGGACACAGCTCGCAGCGACCGCGGCCGCAACTGCTCGCCCAGAAGGTTCGGTCGTGAGTCAGCCGGGCAGAGCGGCTCCTCAGCACCGCGCTCGCCACACCGAGGGCCCCCAAGCTGAAGGTTAAYGAGGTTTAGAGTTGCTTTAAACTGCAAACCCAGCAAGAGGTATGTGTCCCCGGGGCCCTCCCGTGGGAGCAACCCCACCAGCGTCGCAGGTGCTGGGAACGTGCCGCGCGGGGAGCATCACGTTGGTCTGAGGAAASCTGCCCGGTTCTCAGCCCAAGCCGTCGTCCTGGTGAGATGATTCACCATGCTGTCCTCGCTACTTGTCGAAATGCAGGAAAGGAGAAAAGCTACTACGGGAACATTTCTTCTGATTAGGAAGGTCAGTACATTTTTAATAAAGGGCTCTTTAAAGATAATCTCATTTCAGTATTTACACATGTTAAAGAGGTTACAGAGATCAAGACGTAACGAAGTCAAGGAGGAGAGGACAATAAAAGCGTGGCTGGGAGATTGCAGTGAGGGATCTCTCGAGCCTGTCGGGTTGGACTACAGGAGGGCCGAAGCCGCAGGGCGCAGACCCCGGGTACCCCARCAGAGGAGGAGGGTCAGGCACCGGGAATACCTGGCTGTTGCTCACTCATGAAAAATCAGTAGCAGATTTCTGAATGCAACCAGTGCATCTCCGGCTTCTCATTTTCCTGAAATACAGCAGATCGCCCCGCCCCGCCGGCGAGCCCCTGGCACCTGCCCGCTCCTCGCCGGCACAGCGCGGGCACGCTCGGTCCGACAGGCTCGTGCAAGCGCCGGCGCTCCCCCCGCCAGCGCGCGCCTCCTCCCACCCCACCCGACACAAACGGCTTCAAACGCCGCAGCAGCTTGTACGATAGGCAGAGCCCTTGTTTACCAGCACGCAGGCCTAATTTAAACTCCTGAAGTCATCTCCAGCCTTTCGCTATAGCAACCCCAGCGAATCTTCCCACTCTAATATGTGCAGAGCAGCTTTGCATCAGAGCTTTACATCGGCTGAGGTTAAATCTGACATAAGTAAAAACTTAAATATCTGCCAGCAGCTCCCGGTGTCAGCGGTGGAGTTTCACAAAAACTCTGCTCCGAAGGCAGAGCTCCGGCGTGGCTTTTCATGTGCCGCGGGATTAATCCCGAGGAATTAAAAATTCTCCTGAAATGCTCAACTCCCACTCCTCCGGGTATTTGAGGAAACCTGCTCTCATTCTCCTCTGCTCTTCGTGCACTGGGTTTCTGTAACGCGCACAGTATGCCGTTTGCTTTCCGACAATTCTGTGCAATGGTTTGGGGACGGGAGGATGCACGCCAGCTCTGTGTACAGCGAACAAGGTCACCGGGAAAAGAAAGTTTATGTCAAGTTTGGAATTATTTCTCTAGTGCACTAGAGAAAATTTTGGTGCCCGTTCAAAGGTACCGTGCTTCGTTGCAGACGGTGCAAAAGGCTAAAAATAATCTTTATTTAAAACTACTTAATAGTCGTAAGATCAAGCAGGACAAAAGGAAAAATATATTCTGAGGGAAACGTTACTTCTAGAGCTCAAACGGCACTTGATGTTCCCATCAAATAACTTTCAAGTGAGGTTGCACAGAACCAGGAGCAACCAGGGAAACCAGCACGGATTACCAGATCCACGGTAAAGCAAAGGTATCTGGAACTGCAGGTATTTAGCACTGCTGCATCAATAATAGGTAAGCTGGAGTGCCCTCATGAAGCAACTGGTTTTTAAGAAGTAATTAGTGCAGCAGGCAAGAGAGTCACAGACATGAGGGAGAGAAGTGAAGAAAGAACACCAAAAACAGGAAAATATTTCAAATTAATAAAATCAATTATTTTCAAAGCCGAAAGCACTTGCTGCAGTCATCTCAGCAAACAGCCCAACAGGCGACAGAACTTCCCTGAGTTAATTCTCCTTGCATTTTCTACAGATATGGACCAACTAGAGCAGATATTTTAAAACCAAGACAGTATTTAAAGGAAAGCCTAACACCCTAATATTTAAGGGACATAAGGTCTGCTACAGCCACAAGCTAAGCCGTTCTCACACTAGCAACCTTCCTAATAAATCCGGTGCTTTATTTTTCAGTTGAATTTCTTTAGCTTCAACTTCCAGTGAGCAGGGACTTTCTATTTTTAAAAAACATCCCAGAACAAAGCAAGCAGGATGGGTGTCAGGCAAGGTCGTCCCAAAGCCTGGGGGCAGCAGATGTTTAGAAGGCGAATATACTCCCCAGCACCCTGCCCGGGCTCTGGCAGTCAGTAACGGACGGGCTTCCAACCCATCAGATGCTTTCATCAACTTTCTCCTTGCTAAGCTAAATAGCTTGTGTTTCCAACCCCTAACGCATGAAATGAGTCTTCTGAGTCCCATTCAACCAACCAGCCTCTTCTTTTCTTTTTTAAGTGAATACTATGTTAATCTCATTAGCTATGCTACTGCAAAGCCAGTCTGTGAGTTGGTCCCACCTACTACCCAAATAATCTTCAGCAGCTCCAAAACACAGGGCGCACTCTAACCTCAGGGGTACTGGGGAACAAGGAATATTACCGGTTTTAGGATAAACCCAACCTTACAGTGCCAGGCCAACAAGACCAGCAGTGGCCCAGGGACCCAGAGCATCCCTTCTGTCCTACCRCAACGCTACCGAGCATTGTTTCCAGGTGAGCAGTGCCTGTCGCTGGCCTTCCCCAGCCCTTGGCACCGGTCGCTCGTCCTTCCTGGCCCCAGCACGCCCACACCTCAAGAACTTCCCTGCGCCACACCTACAGCTCCTGGCCAACACACACCACGGCCTCAGCCGCCTCCAGCCCCACGCGCGTCTCCTCTGCACCCGAGGGACGGCAAGTAACAGCCGATGGCCGCCTCTGCCGAGCCCTCCTCTTCCTGTAAATTATAGGGCTCGAATAACAAAATACTGGGGGTCTCGGACACCATTTGGAAACCACTGCCTTGACGCTTCCTTGCAAACATCGCCAGTATTTRGGACATCTTTTGGTGAGAACCCAAACCAGAAATCCCAACCAGTGCAGTCTTTAGTTCAGCCCCATCTTACGTTCAGCTACGACTGAGAACAACAGAAACACGTTCTGTGACCCCGACCAAGTTCACATGGGAAAACATTGTGTTTAAAATGCAAAGAGTCACATGATGGCAACACACCTACACAAAAYGCTCAGGCCTGCACCTGGGGAAAGAATTTAATCACCAGTTTCTGCTTCCCCRCAGGAGCCAAGGCACCACCTGTGTCCAAAGCACTGGGTCGCCTCTTCTCCAATGCTTTAGACCTGGCACGTGAGGCTCTGGAGATGAAGAGAAGCTGTGGCAGCTGCCCTGAAGGASAACAGTACCAGTACTGCACCAGGGACACGGGGACACAGGAGGTGGGGATGGGGAAGGTGGCRAAGCCCTCTCCGAGGGCAGAGGCACCGATGTCTGCACACACAGCCTCTTCAGAAGAGAGGCAGCAGGGAGGTCCACAACGGCCAGGAGGGATGCCCCGTTGGGGCCGCGCTTCCAGCAACAGTTTTCTGGTAGGTATGAGGAGCCCCACGGCGAAGGTCTCCCCCCACGAGGGGCAGCCGGGGTCCCCCGGGAGGAAGAACCTTCGCTGATGTCCCCGGYGGGTCCATGGGCAGGGCACGGATGTGCAAGCACCGCACGTGCCTGCAGACAGCGCGGCGAGAGGGGAAGCGGGGCCATTCATTGACCATTCTAGGTCTGGTTTTAACAAATCATCCTTGTCCAGATCACTGACATTAAGTCTTGTGAGCTTATTTCATAGTTTAGAGCTGACGAAGCAGAGAGGGTGAGAACAAGTGAGATTCCTGCTTCCCGATACGTACGATCAAAGGGCACAAACACAGCRGAGGGAAAATCTGCACGCTGCCCTGCACAACGAGGCAGCAGCACTGACCAGATGGGTCTTTAAATGAGATTAAGAGGAAGACGGCTCTACTACCTCCAGACCCTTCCTCCAGGGCTGGAAACTCGCCCTCCTTATAGCCAAGTCTCCACCACGGGGAACCGGCCTTTTRCTTTTTTACCCTCTTTGTTCTTCCAAGCCACTTCCTCCCTCGTGTTTACCTTACAGACCTGCCATCTCCCTCCGGCTCACAATTCCTCCTTCTTCGGAAAGTCTTTTGAGATGCACATTATACAAGATACACAAAAATAAATTGTTTTTAATCCTCCAGATTCTAGTGCTCCCAAACAAGGATCTTAAAGAGCTTTACAAACAATGGATTAAGCCTTAAAGCTCCCTGTGAGGTAAGAAAGTGCCTCTCGCAGAGCAGAGGAAGGTGAGCGAGGCTGAAGGCTGTACAATGCGACTTTATCGTCGCTGCAGAAGGAACCTGCTCTATACGCACAAACATAAAGCGAGGCTATCACTGACCCATCATCAGTCTAGTGACACCTTTGCCATTTTGCTCCGGACTCTGAAGCAGCTTCAAAAACACCATATCTCTTTCAAATGCCACACRTGTTCTTTCCCACCTTTAAGTATCGGGAGTGCTACCCAAAATGGTCGGCCCAAGACAAACCATCCCAAGGATGGCAGCACCACTGGATCCTGAAGTCACAGAGGCAAGGCTGCTCTCCGAGTCCTATTAAGATTTCATGGCCACTAGCTTTCTCTCGCTTTCATTAGCAGGCGCACAGGAAGCTTTCTCGGCGTGTGTTTCGAGCAGCTCACCAGATGCAATCCTACGGAGAAAGGCACCTTCTTGGTTTGCTCCTCAACGTTAAGATGACTTTGGGTGACGTGCTCTGTAGCCTCAGACTGCAACCCGTATTAACATGACGTCACGTATTCTTTGTACATCCCGGTCCGTAAAGCCCTTCTATTTCTTCCCAAATATATTTTGCATACATCTTGTAAACAAGCTTTACATCCTTTTGATCAGCGCTCTGCACGGAGCCCGGGGAGGGGGAGGGAGACTTCCTGTTCCACTATTGCAATCGCTCTCAGCAACGTGCTGCGCTCAGCTCTTGCTGCCCCGTGAGCAATGATGAAATTTTCTATTTCGGTGGCTTTTTCTTCATAYATTTGTAGCAAGTGGGCTGCACTCTAGTCCAGCATCGCTGTTGATCTGAATTTATTTTTTTATTCATTTTAAAGTGGCAGAGCAATTTGTTGCAGCATCTCCTTTTTAKGCCAAGATGGCCAACTAAGAACCCTCTTCTCTAGCCAAACCTTTCCACGCTACCTGGCTTCTCAGTTTCCTTGCCACTTGCCTGAAAGCAGACATTTTTGCAAAAGAACTTGTTTACAGAAAAAATAGCCTCCTGTACGCAGTAAAGCACACCACCGTGTTTTCTTGCTATTGCTTATCTGCTGAAGATAAATCCGGTTTCTGCTTGCCCGCAGGCAATCAGCCAAACGCTCACCAGCTGATACCTCCCTGTACCTCGTGGCGACTTCACGTGCCTGAACCCTCGCTTACGACCGACCGCCTCCGCGAGGTACGGCCGTACCACGCCGCCAACACGGGCGCTGRTACGAAAATACTCCGTCCTGGTTCCAGAGACACGACACCAGCCGAAGCCGCAGAAGGTTGGTATCTTCCTCCCTTTGGAAAGAGCAAACACCCACAGACTCCAGCGGCTGCTGGGAGCCYAAGTACTGTGTAAACGGTTCAAGGCAATCGCTTCTGCTCTCTTGTGACTCCAGCTCACCACTTCCATGTCCTCCCTTTGCCAGCTCATATGAGGAGCTTATAAAATCAGCACGCTGTAGGCAGCCTAGCTGCAACACAGGAATGTTATGTAGTCGGTTACTAATACGGTGCTTTGCATATTGTGTTTCAAACACTACATGCTTCTACATGTCCAATGTCAACAAGGGGAAAATATTGTCAGACCAAAATGAAGTCTTCCTAATATGAGTTATTAGCTATACAGCAGGCTACCAGGTGCACTGCGAAGACCCCGCAGGGATATTCCTGCATTCATTCCAACCCTTCCCTTTTGAGAAAAATCTCAGTTCCCTTCCTAATTATTTTCCTCTAGCTGAGATCAGTGTGTGTCTCAGCTCTGCCCGCCGCAGTCCAGCACTGGCTTCCTACACGATCTGCAACCGGGACAGGTATCGTTCGGACAGAAATGCCTTACGTTGGTCCGTGAGACGAGCAGCAAGGACCTGGCAGATTTAGGGTACTAAACAGGGAGGAAAAATAAATGCAGCATAGATTCTTCTGGGTTAAACCACTTCCAAATTCAAGGGAAAGCCATTTTTTTCAACAAATAGAACATATTACATGAAACTGTGGGTGTGCTACTCTTACAGATGCTCTATGTGAACCAAAATTTGCTGAAATTATTACAGAAACATTCCACAATCTCCCAAAATAAGCATCTTTGTGTATCTTTGCCTGGTTAAATTATGAAAAAAACCTGCATAGTGGAGCACAGTTTCCATTTCCTCGCACACTCCTACCAGGGCTGTGCTTGCAAGTAAATGCACCGACCTTTTCTCAAAGAAATCAGTGTTTGCTGTTCCTTATAAATTTGCAGAATTTTGGCTCGTTTCCATTTCACCCACTTTTGAATACGACGCTCCCCACCCCCACACAACTGTTCCTTTCTGAGGGATGACAGGCTATCCAAAAAAATAACAGGAGCGCTCGAGCGCCTCGCTCCCTCCCGGGATGGCACCACTCCGGCGGCAGACAAAGGAGCTCTGGCAATTTCAGACCAACCTGTTGCGGGGAGTTCAGTGTACCAACTTCTCCTGACCTCCGAYAATGACATTTTTCCAGCGCTCCCCTCACCCCAGATTTTCTATACAATCATTTGTGGCACATTTTAATTCTTTATTATTCTCCTATCAAACACTGGACCTCAAATCCCTTATGAAAGGCACCGCGGTTACTAGAAGGATCGCCCCGCAACCTTGCTCTGTTTTTCCATCACTGCTGATGTGGTACACAAAGAATGRGATTTTTCAATTTGTTTTGTCTGTGAGCCAAAAATTCCTTTTAATGGACTGAATATGGTGCCTGTGCTAGTCTCTCACCGCTCCAGCTCAACTCTCAGTTACAACAGTCACTGCCTACAACGCGGAGTTGGCCTCCTTTTGCAGGAAAATAAGGCCAAACCAGCTTGAAAGCATGTTTGGAATCTGGAGATTAATTCCATGTAAACTAATGCATTCAAACCTCTTTGTACGGCTTCAGAAAGGGCTGTCTGATCCCGGCGAGAAGTAGGGCAGCGCATACCCATGCCGTAACGATGGGGAGGCAGGCAGAGCTGCCTCCATTTTGAAATAACTCTTTACTTTTCAGCTCGCAAYCGCTAATAAAGCAGCGCCCTGTGCCGAGGAGCCGGCCACGCCGCCGCTCGGCCACCTGCCCGCACCACGGACCGTCGCACCCGCTGCCCGGGCGGGCAAGGCACCGCTCGCAGGCAGGGAGGACGGGGCGAGGGGAGCGTGCTGAAAAGGCCTGCGAGGAAACAAAGAGGTGCCGGAGCCGGCGAGAGGGCAGGGCGGGGGGTCAGGAGGCGGGAGGGCTCCCACGGGAGCCTCTGCTCGGGACCCGGAGCTTTTGTTCGGTAGAAAATGCCGGGAGCAACAAAGCCCCAGGCTGCGAGGCACGGCACGCTGCTGCTGCTGCTGGGGGTGAGCCCGCCGCGGGCAGCAGGACCCCGTCCCCCACCCCGCCGCACTCCCCTCGCCAACGGCTCCCCGCTTCTCTCCACCACCTCTCTCTCTCTCTCTCTCTGGGAGATAAATTATTCAGAATGAAACCATTTTAAACCCTGTTGGGATGCTGAGCAAAGCTAAGATGGGTGTTGCTGCAGAGGAAGCTGTCAGGGACACCACCAGAAACCAGGTCTTCCTCACACACAAGGTTGCAAGTGCAATTACAGCCGATCCCGCCTCGAACCCAATGCCACGAAACACCCTGAAATAACTGAACACAAAGCTCTAAGAGTATCCCGTCACACCCACAGACGCAACATCAACTTGAGTACAAGGCCCAGGGACCTGCCACGCCAAGTCCGTTCATGGGAGGCTCCCACAAAGCCACCGAATCAGCAATGTTTGAGCACTAAATGCCCCTTATTCCTGTATTTTCTTCCTGCTGCATGGTATAAAGCAGTAGAAATAAGGACAGCTGAGCAGAGTATGTTTGCACGGTGACCTTCACGTGCCAGGGCAGCCTGGTGAGCARCACGGCGGCCTCACAGCCATCACACATCCAGATGTGCTTCATGGTCGCTCCCGCGGACCCCCCTCTGCAGCTGTGCTCTCCCGCGGGGACGGGAGATGAAAGCCGGGATGGCACATGGAGTCTGACCGCTGCCAAAYTCCTCCTGGGTGACCGGGCACAGTCAGGCTCCCGACGCTGCGGGCCGCTGCCACAGTTAGGTGGGAGGAGATAGCTCCCATCAGAGAATCGCAGGGCCGAGGCCGTGGAGGTGTCCCAAAGCCAACACCCCCCTACGCTGCTGGGAGGCCCGGGCCACCCCGCAAAAAGAAACGGGCAGCACAGCAGTGCTGCGGAGGACAGGAGCCCTCCCGCTGCCCTCCTGCAGTGGGACGGGTCCCCGGAGAGGTCCCCCGACCACCCTCCGGACTCGAGACCCACCACTGAGCTTCTTTCCACAAGGACCTACGCAAGCAGGACCCTCTGCGACGGGCTGTCTGACATGCAGCMCGTGGCCAGCAGCGTTCTGCAGCACGTATACACCTTGGACACGAGCACCAGTAAGGTACTTGACATGGGGCCCCACCATCCAGATGTATTCAGGTCAAAAAGGAGAACATCAACAAAAAGGTAGTCCAGAGAAGAGCAGGTTTTGTTCTGTTTTCTTTTTAAATGAGGAGAGAAAATAATTAAATGGCCTGGAAACTATTCTACGTTAAAAATCACTATAGCACTAAAAATCTAACTCTGACAGTTACGGGTGAAGCCCTTTAAAAGTTACCATGGTAGTTGATGCAGCTATTCGCCCACTCATTCTTCAATAATGCTGGATTATTTTTTTTAACGCGATTCAACCACAAACAAGCAAATGTTGCTGAAGGAAAAAGTACTTTCTCACACCATAAAAAACCCTCCATCCTTTATCYCTGCCACAAGCGCCCAGCTAAGGAGGAGACAGCAGGTGAGAGGGAGCCAAGGCAAACACGCAACGCTGAACTTCGCTCCCTCCCTCTCTAGGGAGAGAGGAAATTTAAGAAGCAGATTCAGGATTTCAGCATCCATTTCACTTTCCCTCCCCCCTCCTGAACTATCGCTCCCTGGGCCCCAAACGGCTATTCAGATGCTATGTCAGCTGAATGCTACGTTCGCTTCCTCTCTCAAACACCAGCTCAGCAAGCCTCGCAACACGCTAGATGTCAGACGAGAAAGCCAAGTATTTTTGGAATACATCTTCCCTCCTTTTAATTAAGTGCCCAGGTAGAGAGCAGCTCACACAGAAGCGTTTGCTCTGCAAAGCCGCATCCAGCAAGGCCGACCGAGGCAAGTCGGAGCAAGACGAGACCCAAACAAAGGAAAGCAAACACGGGCCGTAAGGGAGGAGCAGGATACAACTGCATTGACCTGCCCAGCTATTATTTTTGCAATCAAACCGAGGTCTAGAAACTCCTACGGCCAAAGGGAAGGCTTTGCCGGCCTGAGAACGCCTCGCAGCAACCTCCCCGGCAGCACAGCCCTCATCCCGTCTGCAGACGGAAAATGAAAACCCCTCAGACCCCGGCCCAGTGGCAGTCACTGCAGGTAACTGGCGGAGGCTGGGAAGTTGCCTCTCCATCTGCCAGATAAACCCCCCTCCATCCCCGGGGACCTCCCCGCACCCCCCCAGCGCTGGGGGCACCCCAGGAACAGGGGCTGCTGTAGCTCAGCCCCCACAAACGCGCGGCTCCAAGCGGGGTGAGGCAGATGGGGAGAGGGAATAAGCAGCTTCCACTGCTAAGCCGGGGGAGGCAAGACCGAGCCTGTGCGCCGCAGATGCCGGGGGCACGCGGTGCCGGGGCGCAGSCGGCCGGGGGCCACGCCGCGGGCCACCCTTCTCGCCTGGTGCTAGCCTAAGCAACACATACTGCTGGCTCTACAAAAATAATACTCCTCATTCTTAATCCAGTATAAATTATTTGTTACAATAAATACTTGCRCTGAAAGCCTTGAGGCTTTACTAACAAAGCTGGGTTTGGCACGCAGGCTGCCAGGTTTTGAGAACTGGTTTAATCAGCTGGAGAAGCTATTAGCGTGCTCAGGGAGCACGTTCAGGCTTCGCAAGACACAATTTAAGTGAAAAGAGACGCTGTCGGCAGCAGCTCTTCTTTCCCACAGTCCCCTCGACTCCARCTCTCACCAACCCGACACAACTCAAACTGGAAAACGTTTTGCCACGACATGAACCGGGAGAAAACAATCATCACCCTGGCCCTCGAACGGGTCCATGCGCTTAGAGATTCATGTATTCGGCGAGGGGCAGTTTCTGTGCCGAAGCGTGTTTCCAGCCAGCGCCCCGGCGAGCAGCAAGCCAACAACTTTCAAGATGAATTAAGGCCACCGCTTCCGTGGAGTTACGCTGGTGGAAGGCGGCTTTGTTAAACCGAAATGAAAGCTAAAAACGTGCTACGTTCACCCCATTGTTCCTTCGCCTTTTCTAATAGCTGTTTTCTCTCCTCCATCACTCTCAGGCTTCACACGCTCAGCTGTGACTCTTTGTGCCTCCCTTTCGCTGCCTTCTGCTTCTGTTTGTCCTTTTGATCTCCACTTCTCAGCTTGTGTTTTCTGCTGYGTCCCCATCCCCCATGCCTGATTTCCACTTTTATTAGGGTGCGAGGCAGAACGGCTCAAAGGATGAACAATGCGTTTTAGCTGAAAAGGCTTTGAAGCTGAATTGTGTTGTTTACCGATAGATTCCCCAATCTCCTACTGAAATAAAATAGTATTTTACCTCCACCAAAGCGCTTGGTGTTTATTTTCAGTTGGAAGCAATTATAAAAAGCTGATGTAACATTAAATGCATAAAACCAGGATCAGAGCACAGTGGTATGATCACTTGAAAAAAAACAAAACAAAACAAAACCAACAAAAAACCAGACAACCGCACCTCCCAACAGCCCACAGTTTCTAGGAGAAATTATTTCAGAGTCCAATTGTAAAGCTTCTGCTGCTGCAAGGACAGGTTAAAGCTTCAACCAGCTCCTAAAAGCCCCTGTGAGCCAGCACATGGGTTTGYGTTTTCTATACAAGCGTGCTTTCCTTCAACACTGAACAAGAACGTGTACCAAACAGCTTCTTTCCCATCTGAGTTCCTTTAACTCCGAAGCATTACTTCAGTTAATGCATGCTCTTTCAATAATTTAAATATTGAAACTCTTCAAGCCAGGCAACTTACAGCAAGTGACAAAGTACCACCACACAGCTCCTGCACCCGTTGCCCCGGCGGCCAGGCACCGCTCGCACCCAGCCTCAAAGCCAGACCTCCGATACAAGACTCCCCAGTAGCAGCATCTCCCAAAGACGATCCCTGGGCTGGGTGATACTATCTATAAATTAAGAGGCAGGACGGGAGATAAAAAGCAAAATACCATGAGCTGCGGAGATAAGACTTTAGTTCTTCGGTCTGCTCAGCGCAGCGTTTCGTTACCACCCGGAATGAACACCCCACCGCGGCAGTACGAGCGTGGCTCAGCCGGACGAGGGGCAGAGCGGGTCCTGGGAGCACCCTGAGCCCCAGCTCTGCCTCCCGCCTGCTGCCACGGGCAAGAGGTGGCAGGGCTGAGAGCCCGGCACTCACCGGGGGCAAAGCGCCGACCCGGGCTGCAGATGGAAGAAGCACAACACACCAAAAACGTCGCTGATTCACGAGCTGCGTTAGTCAGCAGCAGCCGCCTCCGTCAGCCGGGATGCCCAACGCTACCTGGGCAGGATAACACATTAAACCAGCGGAAAGGAAAGGACCAGGACAAGCCTGTAAGGTCTGCATCTCAAAAATGTCATAACCGTCACACCTGAGCCGAAAAAAAGACTAATCTCCGGGAGAAGAGCAGCACCTTAGGGCCCACGAGACCCCAGCGACCACAAACAGGCAGCCAAGAGAGCTGGGCACCTGSCCCCTGCCAACCCCCCGGTGCAAGAACAGACTTCTGTAYGCTTAACAGCGAATTAAAATAAATTAAACCTCAGYTCATTCAAAATGTACAATTATTTTYTTCATCACAGACAGGTAAATTTTCAAGCTGACTGACCAAAGAAAGCAAGCATAAAATAGTTGAGGCTACCTTATGCCACTCTTACTACAAGCTGTAATCTCTGTTATTCAAAATTCAACATTTGCAGGCTATAGAGTAGGTTTGGGAGCTGTTAATCAATGACTGAAATGAAAGATAATGCTCTACATGATGCACAGGGCTTCCTCGGAAGGAAGRGAGATTAACTCTCTGTAGATCACAGCCCTCAACCATACAAGTTTATTTCCTTACCATCACTATACCTTAAATAATTTAAGGCAATACTAAACCAGTAACAGAGCACAATTTTAAGCAAAGAGCTTTTATTTTTATGGAATAAAATCTCCTTTTAAAAAAAACAACATCTACCTGCAAACACTGCAGCTGGAGACAGCCTACTTGAAAGAACATGGCCCTGGGAAATGACCGTGCCTAGAMGCTCCCTAGGCAGAAGCCAGAACTGCCTGGCCCAGGCTTGGCTACTTGGCCCTCATTTAGTTAAGGGGCARGGAGAAATTCAAGCAAAAATCATGTTATTTAAGTGCTTCAAAAAAATCTCAGAGCCCATCACGAAATAGCTCTGTAGATAAGGCATTTGCCAAATTTGCTTAGTTAAGGAAAAACCTGAAAAGCACCCGTYGCCACGCCACCAGCAGACTGGCAGCTGGTTTTCATACCCCTGCTCTTGTCCCCAGGAGTTTTCAGCTGAAGACCCAGGGATGGACCAACATCAGACTAATGACCACTATGGACTTTGCTCACCTAGCTGCAGAATTTGATGTAAATTCTTAAGGAAAAGGTGAAAGCAGTCCCATYCCTCCTCCAACACCATGCATTTTAGCGCACATGAGTGCACGGACCAAGGTGCAGAGCGGCATGGAAACCCTCCCCTACCAAACGCTGCCTGGCAGAYACCTGAACTCCTGGCCTCACCAGCGTTCAGAAATGCTAACTCCACCTTACGGGATCGCGGCAGCGCGCGGTTACGGGGAKCCTTGAAATGAAAAGCACAAAAGGATGAAATTCAAAGTCTGCAGGTGTCCCGAATGGTGCATGCTTCTTACTCCTGCCTGCTCCTCCTTCAGCCCGTCTGCATCTCTGAAGACTCCCAAGTTAAAYATTCACTAGACAGTCTCATTTATCCTCTACTGAGTAAATACTTCAAAGTTTTTTATGATAAAAACATAAGGATGTCATTTGAACAAGCAGATTTCAGAAGCAATAGGCTAGCATTCCCTAATTAAAGCATATGAACACACACCGTGCATATATGTTAAAAAACATATGTTAAAAAAATTTCCAGCGGAGCGGTAATTACATAAGGTACGTTGCTAATTGTTTTGAATTCCCCAAAAAAGAAAATTACACACTTCACAGCGAGTAATTTGAAAACAAAACTGTTGATAACTTGAAAATATTTTTCCAGTTACTACAACAAAAATGCTTCGATGTATCTTCTRCTTTAAACAGAAGTGAGGAAAATTCCCAGATTACAGCAGTGAGGTTTGCTGCCAGGTTTCAAGGTCCGCTGGCAGCCCCCGTCAAAAGCTCGTGCTGGCCCAAAACAGACGGAGGTGCATTCGGGTGCCCGGGATGGTTTTGTTACCCTCCTCCTTACRCATGTGCAAACCTCCTCAGCCTTAATTTTGGGAACAGGGTAGGTTTGTATCACCCTCTGCCTTCCAGAAACAACAKAGAAGCAACATGAATATTACTTAAGTTGCAAAAACTCACACATCTACTAAGCTAGTTCATAGTTTCTAAAGCTAAAAATTTCATCMACTCAGACTCCACACAGTAAGATGCAAAGGGAGCTAAGGCCGTTGAAAGAAGTCYACCTAAAGCACCGCCGCGTTGCACGGCATTGGGTCAGCGGTGGGGCTGGGCAGGGCTCTCCTGCTCTCCCTCCGCCGGGAGCACGGATGCCTCCGGAGGTGCCGTGCTGAGGAGGTCTGGGGACAGCGTGAGGAGCTCGCCTGGGCTCACCAGGTCCTAAAGCTCCATTTGAGATGTTTCTCATGAGAAGGATTAGGAATTATGGGCTGCAAACGGAAGAAACATCTGCTGGGTAGCAGGCAGCCATCCGGGCTCACCAGTGGCACGGGAAGAGAAATCCTCTGCAGACTTCCAGGGGTGCACAGAGCAAGCTCCCGTCAGTGAGCTAGCRCTGATCGCAGACCGACATCAAAGCAGAAAACATCCACAGCTTTTTTTTGTGTAAATTATTCTTCCCGGCACGTGTGAGACACCGGCTGAATCCCCCATCAGACGGCAAAAGCAGTTAGTCTGGGTTTGGGGCAGGGGAGCAGCAGTGGCAGCCCTGGCTCGGAATGGAGCTCGGTCCGCGGAGCCGTGCTACAGCACGAGTGCTCCCGCTGAGCCTGYCTTATTTATCAGTTTTGCAACATCCTTTGGAGCCCCAGTAACTTCATTTTTTTAGGAAAGGATGTAAAACGTTCAGTGTCCACTATCAGTCATGCAGGTGAGCAGATGCAAGCGCACCACTAAATTTTCAARGCAATTTTGCAAGGCTGCTTCGTTTTCTTTCTATGTCCTCAAAGAGAGCATTCCTGCCTTCATTAGGCATCTCCCTGTTTTCAGTAGCTTAAACACTGAAAAAAGCAAGACTAAAAAAAGAAATCACGACACTGGAAACAGCCGTCTTCATAAAAATGTTTTTAAACACCTACTCAGTCAAAACTGCGCAATARGGGAGCAAGACACGGTTTGCACACTCATTCAGCTGTTCACCTTTTCCCTGAACGCCCAAAAACCTCCGAACAAAACCTCCAGCTGCAGGGTACGGCCTTCAYGGAGACGCCTTTGGCTTAACTCAAAGATTGTTTCCCATTTTATTAAGACGGGGCTACCAAGCAGCAGCAGCGATTCTTTCATTAARCCGTGGTTTGCAGAACGCCACCAGCACAAAGGCATTTCCCAAACCCGCAGGCTGAAGCCGGCAGGGCTGTCACGGCAGGGCTGTCACGACGGCGCGGTGCTGGAGGAAGGAGGGGAGAGGACGGCGCTGGAGCCGTAAGGCACCATGTGTCCTCCAGCAGACCCTGTCTGGAGGGAGGGCGGGCGCGCTGGAGCCGCTCGGGGAAGCCAGATGCGAGGCCTGGCACTGACGCCAGCAGCCGAGCTATTTTTACTAACCAATGGGTTGCGGTGCCAGAGCAGGAGCCGCTTCTCCTCTCCGAGCCCGGCTCACCGCGCTCAGCCGGGCTGGAGGGATCCGGGCAGCTCTTGGGGCCGAGGGGGGATCCCAGCATCCGCTGCTGCCGGACCAGGAGCAAATTCAGGCACCGTTTGCAGGGCCCGGGGCTCTTCTGTCCACAGGGACAAGCAACAACTCCAAAAGTGATTTTTTTTTTTTTTTTTTTTAATTTTGGCAGGGAGGCTTCCCCATAAGAATCCATAGAAAAAGATCCATTAAATCGCTTAGCACACAGAAGCCTAAATAGGTGATCATTTCTCCTGGCCACAATGACATCCACCTGCACCCCAAGCCCTTCCCAAGGTCAGCTCCCTCCTCCCTGGACAAGTCAACAGCACACACCAGGTCCCRTTTGAAAAAAATGTCAAGACAATAAAAGTTTAACATATTCAAATTATTCAGTGCACGTCACCAGTTTTCACCGGGCTTTCAAATGCTTTGCAGTTTCTTGAAGCTGAATGCCAGGAATACCTGCTGAAATTATCAGAGCAACGCCGRCCTTCCTAGTGCTCTCTCCATTTTCTCAGGCTTCCTTCCTGGCTTCTTTCCAGCATTCCCATCTCTCACAGAAGATCCTGTTTTCCTTCATCGTCTGGGTTGTCTCCTCCTCTTCCTTCTCATTGCCACCCACTCGTTTTTTCATCTTTCCCAATATTGTATTTGCTACATCCTCTCCCGCCGCAGCCCTCTCCCCCTCTGCCGCCCAGCAAACCACCCGCAGGCGCCGACTCCGTGCTCAGCCCCGCGCCGCCCGCTTCAGAGCCAGGGTACGAGATGTGCTTGCCCACGCTAGCGTCCGGGATAACACCCAGGTCACAAACCTTTTCCTAGCCCACACCCCGTCACTGAGCACAAGGACACGTGCCTTCCCCCTCGAGCATCTCAACGTTCGAGAAACTCCCCGATACAATCTCAGCGGCTGGCCCCTACAGACCCACCTCTGCCCGGATGCCCAGGAAACGAAGTTTGCTGAGAAGAGCAAAACAAGCAGCAAGCTGAGCCTTTTCTTCTTCCTCCTTCCCTTCCTCTGGCCCGGACCGAGAAAGCCACGTACAGCTGAGAGCTCCTGCCAGCCTCCTCCCCACCGGTGCCGCTCCAGAGCAGACCCGTGACCCCCCAGCCTRACATTACCGTCTCTAAACACGTACGTGCCCTTTCGTGCCGGGCACCGCATTAAGCACAATAATCCCAATTCTAAAAAGTACCAAATACATTACTGATAAAACAGTGATGTAGTCAGCCCGAAACSTCCTTTGACTGGAAGAGGCCGCCTGCCTTCCACGGCAGGAGTGAAAAAGCCGCAGTTTCTGTGGCCCGGCGGGTTCCTGGCTACGGCCCCACGCTAGAAGCAGCAGGTCCCTCGAAGCTCAGCTCTGCAGAGGCCTGAGCACAGGGCAGGCTCGGGGGGTTTTTTTTAACCACCAGACTACGTCGACAGTCACTTGACAAAACACATTGAACTTAAGCCACCGCAGTCACTACCAGAAGCAGTTCCACACCCTCCATCGCTYCTGTGCAACAAACTGAGCCAAAAACTAACAGGTAGAAAATGACGATTCTCACCTCTTTCGGGGAGGTAGGGTAGTCTTCTCTTTTTTTGGCATTCAACCTATGGCCTCTAACATAAAACTGAGCCTGGCCTATCCTGGCAGCCTCCATTAGGGCTACTGCACACTCAGGCAAGCTGCAGAGCTATTTTTACCCTGTGCAAAGAGATGATGYCCAAGACGTTGGACATCAGTGCGCTGGAACCAGCTCAGTGCCATCTCGTCACCACCCACCCGGTCCCCATGTTCACTCAATACCATAAAGGCTGAAGAGTCCCATCAGCGTCAAAGCATCTACAAGCTCCTCAGAACACCACTGAGCATCTGACAAGCGCCTGGGTTGTTCTTCACACATTCACATCTTCATAGCATCCCTCATAGCAGCGTCCCAGCACCCTCCCCTTGGTTTTGAGAGGGGGGCACTGCTCCCCTCGGTACAGCCGTGGGCACAGGCACGCAACTCCTGTCAAAGCTTTGTCCATGAGTTAACAATGCTCACCCAGAGGAGATCCCAAAACGACTTGAGCAATGTACGTTTTTCAGCCTTTCTACAAGAAATCCTGAATCATTTGTGGTCAGGCATCTGCGCAAAATTTCACCTGGGTGCAAGTGAAAAGCAGTGCCTCACCCAGGTGTTCCCGTAAACCACCTACACCCACTTTCCTTCACCCCAGATTTACAAAGACTGTTGATTCATCTTAGTACTTGGGTGGAATCTGCTGAGCGATGTTTTGACTAAAGCCTCAAGCACACACTAAAGACAGGCGAGAAGGCATCTAGGCAGGAAAGCTGCGCTGAGACTGTAAAACTTTATTCTAAATACCAAAGTTGTAAAGCGCTTGGGCAGTCTGGGCAGCAGGCATGGGAGGAGGACGAGGGCAGAAGAGAAGTGCGAGCGAGATGCAGGAAGGAGAAGCAAGTGTGCGGTGGGAAGGTGCCGGAGGCAGCGGGGCAGGGAGGGGGCCAGGCGCRCACCCAGCTTGAGCTGATGGAACGYRGAAGCTTACAAAGCCGGGCAGAAAAAGCAGCAGCGCCTATGGAAATGAATGAAAATGTATCTAGAGCAGAGAGTCCTGCGTAGGGCTGGAAAGGACTCCAAGAGGACCAGGCACGCCCTCAGTGCGAGCAGAGCACTGGGACGTGCCTCCGGTGTTTACAGATCCTTCCTCTGGTCGACACTTTGCTTAACACCAATTTGACTTAAAGAGAATGGTCTGCTTCAAAGAGACGCTGCTTACAAACCAAAACTAACGTGAAGGTTTGACATGGCACCGCATGTGGATCATGAGCTGCTAGAATGAACTTCTACATACTGCAAATAAAAAGCTTCRCTTACATTTAAAAGCGTTTACATTTCTTCCAATAAACTAGACAGAGCTGTGAGGAGAATCAGAGGTTTCCTTAAAAATCCTGTAAACGGAGGCCACCTCTGACCWCCTTTTATACAGCTTTTGGTGCTCAACCCGACGCTTATGGTAYCTTACACTGAACTTCTTGCTCCACAGATCCCTTCTTTCAGTGTTTTCRACGTGCACGGCCCTGCTATTTATTGCTGGGGTTTGTCACTGCCAAGACACAAGAGCAAAGCGCTCCACCAGCCGGTGCAGGACCTGCATGAGTCTCAAGGCCTCCTTCACATAACTGGAGCCATAAAGATAGCAGTGCTCCAGCTGCCAGCCATGGCAAGAACACCTCCAGACCAACCAGTGGTTGCCCTCACGGTCATTTAATCTAGACGCTTTTTGCACGCTGCCTGCACACACTTTGGGTTTGTTACCAGCGCTAGCAATGSCTTGGGCACAGACAAGTTTTCTACAGCTTTCACAGAAGATGCGGTCTGGGGGAAGAGCCGTGCCTCCGTGGCACACAGGCAGATGTGGAAGAGCACAAGCAGGACCAGGGCAGATGTTCCATGAATGGCAGCATCTCCCAGCTCCCCCTGGCTGAACACAACGGGAGCCCCTGCCTGGCACAGAAGCAAGATACCATCGATGAGCTGTCAAGCACCGTACCTCCTCTTCAAAAGGCACTACCCCAACGACACGTTTTAACCTCTATCATTTTTCAAAAACCACCAAGCCTACACTCACAGTGGTGACAGGCATCCGCATGACCTCAACATCATCATCTTTCAGTGGGGACCACTACTCAAGGCTTTTGCTCAACTCTCTTCACTGGAGGAACATACCGGTCAATGAAAAACCAACTGGATATTCAGGACATCTGCCCTGGAGATAGCACTGCCTATGACTCCTCTGTCACCCACACTGCTTCTCCCCATGTGCCCATCAGAGCTGTTAGTTCAACAGASGTTAATAAATTAGGTAACTTACCTGGCTGAATACTTATGTGGCCAAAACATTGGGTTTTAACCAAACAGTTTGGAACTGCACTACAACCAACACTGTCAGAGGAGCGGAGRCGGCGAGAAGGAGGTGGCACTACGGGAACAGGGGCTTCCCTGGCCCTCACACAATCCTATCTGCAACAAAGGTTGTCGTTTCTCTCTACTATTTAAACCCGCAAATGAGGGTTCATTCAGCTTGGCGCAGGACGCGCTATTTAGACGCAATAACAGCTTTCTCGTAACACAGGGGACTCACAGGAACAGAGGAAGGTAGAAGMGAGACGAAGCAATTAGGCTGCATTATCTTTATTGAGTCCTTTTGGAGACCCAGGCCCAGGGAACGCGGCAGCGGGGAGGCGTGCGGCGCGGAGCACAATGGCCCTCTGTGCCGAGCAGCCACCAGACCCGAAGCCGACCTTCATCTGAGGCTTCCTGCGAAGCAGCATGGAGTCACTGAAACTACCACGCACCCCCTTACAGGCCGCCTTCTGCACAGCAGGACTTCGCTGGGTGTTTGGTTTTCAGTCGCTGGCTGGCAGCTCGGAGCCCGGCGCTGGCAGCAGGTCAGCGRCCGTGGATCCCTGTCCTCAGCAACGACCTACAGAAGGGACTTTACGGCATCGCTATGGTCACAGAGCCCTTGTTGAAGACCCTCACCGCTCTGCTTCCCTGTCTCCTGACAGTAGCAAAGCTGTTTCAGACACATCACTCTCCAACTCAACTTCAGGAGCCCAACCCTGAGCTCACCAGAAAGCCGACCATGGGCAACAGCTGACGAAACCACCAACTCASCAGGAACCGGGCAGGGGACTCCCCCCTCACCCGTTTTAACAATACAAGGAGCCTTAAAGTAAACACATATAGTAAGTAACACTTTGCTAACTACATTAACCCCCACTGGTTTGGGCTTCCAACGCCACTGTCACTCAGCGGGCTGGAGGAGGACCAGGGTGTTGGCTCGCTATTTGGAGACTCGCTGCAGCAGCTCTTTCCCTACAACCTTGCAACCCCCCTCGCCACCCCCTGTAATTTATCCCTTCGCTGCCCATCCTTTGCTCCGCTGGCAACTTGACCTCCACTTTTCCTGGGCACAGTTTGCGGCTCGGAGGCTCGTGTCCCCTCGCTCACCTCCTGCCACCACCCGGGCAGGGATGCGGGACGTGAGCGGGGAGGCCCAGCGCGCGGCCCCGCGCTGCGCTTCCAGGGGCTGCCAGCGAGAAATGTCATCATCTGCTGCGCTGACGCTGCGGTTGCCACTCATGATATATTATAACGCAGCCCTTATAGTGACACCGTGGTAAGCACGCCGTAAGGCCGGGAATTAACTCACAAAGCGCAACCAAGGAAATGGAAATACTTTTCTTTCACCTCTTTCCTAATGGGGCAGCCAACTGAATTCTGTTTCTTCCTTTACCTAGAAAAAGTTAGAAATGGCAAGACCTCATATCTCATGAAAAGTTCTAAAATTTTACTGAAATTTTAACCATTGGCTCTGCAATATTTGCAAACACTTGCGACAAGAACCGCAGATCAGTTCTCTCTGCACATAATAAAGCGAGAACAAACAGCAAGCTTCGCAAACCACTTGGTTAGTAGCAATATCACRATTTTCACAAATAAAACATTGTAATTGATAATGTTATAACTACCCAAAATTTGCAAGTTTGTGCTACATAAGATTAAGCTTTTATTTTATGAGCTTTTAACCAGCTTATGAGAATACCTGCGCTTTGCGAAGGTACAGACAATCCAGGTGAGTCTGTGCTTTACCTTCTGCATTACCCCCCCTGAACTTTAATTCCCATGTTTATGTAAAATCCTGAACCGTATTTCTATTTAATTGTCAGAAGAAGAAAGTTATTGTCATATTGCTCTGTCTTCTTTAAGATATACCTACTCAACATGGGAAAAATGCTGGATTCTCCTATAGTCGAACATTTTCCAGGCACACACACAACACAAAGCTATTCTTAAAAGACCAGTCACATGCAAGGTTTCATGATATTTACAGGCATAAGAGGTCCTTGTGAGGAGAACATTATGCGGAAAGTTTCCCCAGAAAAGAAACCTTGAACAAGAACCAAGTTATTTCTGCAAATGTGACCAGAAAGTTCCCCGGCCGYAGCAGAGATCTTTATGCATCCTCCGCCTTGGATCTGCTCAAGGCCCGTTTTTAAGTACCGTCAGAACCAGCAGCCGATCTCCAGGAGGCAGCACGCCAACGGAGCCTCGGGAACTCTCTAAAAGCTTTTTTCTTTACGCATGTTTTCTTTACCCAGATTTACACCCTTTTATATTTAACCTAGATAAGGAAAACGTGAACGACAGCCGGGCCGCTCGAGCAGGATCTCTGCTCCTGACTGTGTGAAACGATGGTCTGGAAGCAATTTGTTTTCCCATCTCATTTCACATGGGAAGCCCATCCGCCAGCGGGGCCGTGCCCCAGCCGYGGCCGCCCGTCCCCTCCCTGCCGGGAGCCCGGCACACAAGAGGACATTGTCCCCCCTGAATGACAAACAGTTTTGTGACGCTGAGGCTGGAAAGCGCATCAGACAGGTGCAAGGAAGCTTACCAAATTGGTGCGTACGCGTCTCCGCGATTCGGGGACAAGTTAATTCCTCGGGAGAATATACACGGAACGCCAACAATAGTCTGAGAGGAAGCGAGCAGGCCGGGGGAGGCTGGGGGTGCTCGGCCCCTTCGCCCGCGGCTCCTCTTTCCCGGCCCTCCCACCACACACGCACAGGCTCCATCTCCGTCGGGACAGATCGCTTCTCCCGGCAAACCTGGGTTTCCTGAGCTGCAACACTACCCCGGCTTGWCTGAGGAAGAGTAAAACATGGGCACGCCTTCAAAACCCAAAACTCATCTCAAGAAAGAAACCCCACYGCCCGAATAGGATAACAGAATTTGAAAAGTATTTGTAGGGAGGGGGGAAAAAATCCCTTTAAACCGAACGCAGAGATGTCTCATGCTTGCCAGCRAGTTCACAATAAAAACGTTTGCTATTTCTGTCACTGCATCTCCAGAAGCTCAGACTCAATTTGATTCATTTTCCCTATAAGGTATTTTTAAGTATAGAAGAAAAAGCCCCACTAATTGCCAGAACGTGTCCCTGCAGATTGYACGGCAGCAGCCATGCATGCATAAACCATTACCCAGCTGGCGAGCAGACAGGCGCATCAGCCAGCGACGGAGCGAGTTTCAGACAGGTTATCCCACCAGAGGCACGGCGAAAACCAGGACAACCAGGTGATCTCCGGTGCCTTCACACTCACCGACTCATTCTAGTACCTTTAGGTTTTTCGTTTTGTTTTTAAACATACACTAAGTGGATCATTCAACAGAAAGCACGCAGCCAAGACCTTGGCAAACCGCAGCTGGCATTTAATAACTGCACCGTCTTTAAAGACCCCTTTTAATCAACTTTAACTCCTCGTCACACGGTGCCAGCATGCCCCAGCACACCCAAGGTTCGCTCAAAAGCACCACCATGTCAAATTATTCCACCCACTTCACCAACCTGCCATGCTTGCAATTCRGATCCAAGGACTAATTCAGCTGGAAAGAAACACAGCCAGACAAAAAAAGTTCTTTCAAAAAAAATAAAAATAAAATTTGCTATCTCTAATCCAATTCTGACGAGCCCACAAGCGGCTGTGCTGGCACAACTGATGAGAAGTATTTAAGCCYGCGCTGTAGCAGAGCCTACATGGAATATAATTTTTAACAGGTTTAGAGAAAACTAAGACTAGTAACAGGAATTACAATATGCAGAGAAGGTCTTCATTTCCTTTACCCCAATAAATATATTTCTATACTCATCGTTTAAGCAGGAGCCAGATCAAAAACCAGATTAAAATGGGGCATTTTTCAGGCAACACCACGGTACAATCACTGCAGCAACCCCACAGAAGAGCACTGGACTCCGTGCTGCCCAGGACCAGAAACTTGTTGAAACAGATGAAATGACTCACGAAGCAGAGACACGCACAGCCTGGGCTGCGCTGCCAAGGGGAGGGGAAAGCCGCCTGTTTCGGGGAGGACTGCAATCCACCCAGCGCTGTTAGTCAGGCCCTCGGCACATCACGCAACGCTACGGTAGGTAGAACTGAGTCGGCTCCTCTTGAATTAAAATCACTGAAAAGCTGTTCTGCCTTTAAAAAAAAAAAAAAAGGCATCACTACTGCCAGATGTGAAAAATTCCTCTGGTCTGGTTTCCTGGAGGGAGGAGGAAGGGAGGCTGTGACCACCTCGCCCCTGTGCATGCCTGGGTCGGTCCTGCTCCGCGCGAGAAGGGCTTCAGCTCAAACGTTAACTCTCCCCAAAAAMCACGCCTCTCCCGGGTCTCCCGCAGCCCGGCCAGGAGAGCTGAGGTGCATCAAAAACACGCGGCTAAATGGCATCGCGTCCACATTACGAAAACACCGGAGCGCTCCTGCACCCCGAGACGAGGAGCGGTCCTTGCCGTGCCCGGCTCAGCCGACGTGCTCCGGCGCAGAGCAGAGGCGCGAGCTGGCAGGCTGCCCCGCTCATGTGCCTTTCCTGGAGCCTCTTCCAGCTCCTCCTCAAGGGAGCTCTGCCGGGACCGTGCCTTCCAGCGGGGAGAGGCTCCGGCAAGCAAAGGCAGCYGCCTCCTCACCAGCGCTTTCTGCAGCCCAGCAGCCTGCTTAGAGGCGAGCCCCGAGTCCGGGGGCTTACGCCAGCACCACCCCCCCGTAGCTAGAGGGTAGCRATGCGCGAGAGGTGCTTCGAGACGCGACCACGCGTACCAGTTCACGTGGAATTGGAAAGTTGACTCAAGTCACATCCACATTAAGTTGCRTGGAGAATCACCGCCGTGCAGAAGCCGTATCAAACACGGAACTGCTCCACAGTGTTTCGGCACTCTAAAGCTGTAGATACACGACTGTGTTCCCCAAGTAGTTTTTCCTCAATACGTGATGATATTCCCCAAGCAGTTTTTCTAAAATCCATAACTCTATTCCCCGAGCAGTTTTTCTACAATACCTCTGCAACGTCTGGTGACCATTCTGGATTTCTACACAATTTTCACAACTATAATGAGCCAACATTTACAGACAACTCTTTAGAAAGTTATCTTTAAAAGTTGTTTCCCTTTGAACCGTCGGTACCTTTCCCTCCAGCAGTCACATACTTTCAATGCAGCCTGAGAAACCAAGTGGTTTGGGGAAGTTTCTTTAATAGCTGTGTAGGTTTGCACACAGTTACTGAAAGCTACGGCAATAGGGAGCCCCAGCAGAGCAAATGTGACGCTCCCCAAGTACAGCTTCTGTAAACCAGTGAACAGCATTCGGTGTTAGAAGATGCACCACATCAAGGCTAGAAACAGCACAGTTTTTAAAAATAATTAGAAGCAAAAGCCATACACTAACTTGGTACCTTTTCAACTGCAACTCTGAAACTAAGCTTTATAGGATTTGGGTTTTTTAACAAAATCTGTTCCTACAAACACAGCACTCCTCCTCAGCAGCCTTAATTTACCACCCACAGCTGCCTGCGGACGGCATAAAGTGGACAGTCCTGGAATTCACCATCTCTGCTTTTAGGTTTTAGAGTCCTTCAACTCTCCCTGCCACTCAGAATAAAAGCACTTGCAATTACACTGCAAGCACATAACACCCCTCATCACAAGAAAATGGATGGTGGGGTTTTTTTCCTGGCATTATTCCCAAAGACCAGACAGTTCAGAAACAAGCAGTCAGAAAAATTAACTCTTCTTCTCAGRGAAATAGTTAGTTTGTGAGCAATTCTCTGCGCAGTTTTGAAGCTGCCYTCCTCGCTGGGTGTGTTAAGAGTATCTTCTGGCTAAAAAGCAAGCTTTTCATGTGTAAAAGGTTAACCACATTTACACCTTAAATACCRTACTTAAAAGCATCTAGACCAACAAGCTCCTTAGCAATTCCTCCCAGGGAGGTGGGACAACTGAACTGGTTGGTCTGGTTACTATATAAAGTCTCAAGTATGCTGTTTTCTACATTTTCATTAAAGATTAAGTCAGCTAAGTTCTGCTGAGGCTTAGGAAAAATACTGAAAGTCACCAGCCCTAATGATTACTCAGGCTGTCAGTAGGAACTGAGCATTTTTTCTAGTATGGRACTAATATGCACAGAAATTCCCAGTCCAAGTATTCCCGTGGGACATAATAACRGAGGCATTTTGCACGGAGAACACACCTCCAGCTGCTTTCGCAAAGATGCTTCAACAGYCACGCGGGGACGTGCGGGCAGGATCTTTGCAAAGTGCCAAACGGCRCCTTCGAAGGCAGCTCCTTCTCCTGCCTCAATTCTGGCGGGATTCACCACGGAGGGTAGATGCGAGCTTCATCTGTCGTGGTACGGGTCAGCCTGGTGAGTTACCCAAAAGCTCAGATCCTGCACCAACAGAGGTTTGTAAAGGCTGGGTCAGCAGCAGGTTTGGAGAGAGCAGAGCGGGGAAAGGCAGGAGTTTCGGGTTTTAGACGAGGCTCAAAGCATGCTGGCCTTGCTGGTAGCACCAGATCCCCTAACATGGTGGTCACATCCATTCCACCAAGCGACAGGAATGATTTCTGGATTTTTCTTAGAAATTGTATTAAAAAAAAAAAAAAAAAAAAAAAGCTGAACTTCTGAAAATTTTTCCGTGCTTGTCATGTTGTGACCCCATGTAACACTGGCTGGCTTTAGTGCAAAGAGATACAGCATCAAAGAAGCCAGCAAATTATCCTCTTAATTACAAGACATTTATTGTAACGTGTAGAAGAAAAATTTTTAAAAAATAAAGGACATAACTTTGGTGATTCTTTAGCAGCTAGGAACTGGATACAGAGAGAGGAAGAGAAGACAGCAAGGAGCAGAGCCTCCCAAACAGCACCAGGAATGGGGATTTCYCTGCTGCAAAGGTGCCGAGATGATACCAGTGCTCCCGTACCTGCTGTGCAAGCAGGTCCAGTTACACGGATGGGCTCTACAGCCAACGGCACTGTCAGTCATCCATTATTTCTGGGGCATTTTTGAAGTCTCACTTGCAAAATGCCAGTAAGTATTTCCACAAAGGCTTTGAAGTTGTTCCTGGTGATGAACAGAAGCAGCAACACATGCTTCCACGGCTATGGACGCATTCAGGAGACCAATAAATTCTGGCCTTACCCTCTTCAGACACTTAAACAACAAACAAACAAAAGAGCAGTTCAAGTCCAACACACCAACTATGTTTCTGTTCAATAAAGCCTYAGAGGGTAAAAAAGGTCAGGCTTGCAGCTAGAGCTACAAACCAGATTAAATTAATACTCTACTCCCTCCCTAACACAAGGTCCACAGAGCAGCTTTGAAGATAAATGCCGCTCTAACAAGAGTGGCTGCTTCTTCAGAGAAACTTGATGATGATGGCAAAAATATTTCAAATGTGCTTGCTGGATCAACTGAACACTGTACTTGTTTCCCATAAGAATGTTTATTGCAYCAACCAATAATGCACCTGGCACGTATTGACAGCGCTACTGATTTAGCGCTGAATTTGACCCATTCTGAGAACAGCRATAGATGATATCTGCATTTCAGTACTGACATAGCTTGACACTTGTTCAGACCACACCATGCATTAGAAAGCTGGAGGGGGRAGCATTTGAAACAGTAGTTGCTCCCCATTTTCAGATGGAAACTGGACATTGTTGAAAATGTTAAGTTAATGCTTTAATAAATCATCATGAGTTTTAAGTATTGAACACCATGCCACGTTGGACCACTACAAGTGCTCAAAGACACCTCCTGCCTCCCAACGTGCCATGGGTTCCGTGGGGTCCGTCCCGGTGCCTCGGGCCGGTCCTGCGCTCCGTTTGCCAAGAAAAACTTTCTTGCTTTTCAACTCCCACGAGGTTTCCCAATTTTGAATGAATCGGTGTAACAAGGGAAACASTTATATGCACCTACTGGCTAGGCTGGAACTAAGAGTGCTTAAGGCAAGATTATTTTGTGCAAAAGCAGTTGACATTTGGAAAAGTTTAAATATCAAAATTTACTCCTCTGTAAAAACTGAAAATAATACATACTTAACACATGACATATCACTGGCATTTATACAGCTTGAATCAATCTCCAGTCAGGAGGCACTCTCTTCAAAACCCTCCGTAATTTAAAAAGATGCATCTAGACTCAAAGAATTTGAGAAGTGCCCATTGCTTCAACATTTGACTTGTATTAATACATTCTGTGTGGAGATCTGAAGTCTGTCCTCCTTTTCAAATAATGCTGAGCTTCAATACATGTTAAAAATAATTTAAAAGATATTAAATATACCATTTATACATATCAGTAATGCCAGTTTTACCTCCTGTACAAAAATACAATGGTGCTTAATTCATAAACTAATTTCAACAGCAAATATTAAGGTTCTCTGATCAGACTAGGAGTTAAAGACCCTAAAGCAACATAGCCTATGCCCAGTCTTTCCGCAGATTTTAAATCTCACAATCATTTATTTTTCTAGCTCTGGTTCAGGATATATACCATAGTAAATATTTTTTAAAAAAGCCTCACAGGAGCTGCTTATGCCAGTAAGGTCAAACGTTTGCTTTTTGAAAGGAACATCGATAAGTACAATCACTGTTTTATACAGTTAGAATTTTATTTTACTATGCTGCTGTATCGCTTTCTTAATACGCATCTGCCACGGAAGAAACATTCTGTTTCTAATTACCAAAGTCTTTTTTTTTTTTAAAGATGATTTTTCAACTTAAATATTTATTTGAAAAGAAATATTTCTAGAGGTGCCTCAAGTAAAAAATTGTTTAACATGTGTTTTACAGCCTTTCCAAGCTCTTTTTATGGTCCTGGAGCCTGTCCACATTTGTGGAAAAAAATGTAATGTTTCAGCTTCAATTTGTCTATTCTTTCAGTGTGATGTTTTAAAGCTCTTTAAGAGAACAGAACACATCCATATTTCAAGTCATTTTTTCAATTAGTATTTTAAAATCAATCATTTTTTTTAAACAGGAACTTTTTTAATGGCGACGGAAGTCAACTTTCTTCATGCAAATCTCTTGACTGACACCAGTTTCCACTGACACATTTCTTTTCGCACCTTTACGTGATCCCAGTTTAGGTTTCTAGTCGTGGTATTGCAGACCCACGGCACGGGAGCACGTCCTCCCCCAGCAGCAATGCTCCAAAGTGACAAGGGACAAGGGCAGGGATCAGTAGACGATGGCACCCAAGGCTGTGCCCCCATTTAAGACCCCTTCTTCTTGGCTGCATACAACCACTTCAGATATTTTATTTATTTTTTTTTTTTAAGAAAAAAAAATATACCTAAAGACTTGGACTCTGTCCCTGGTCAGGTTATGCTAAGCAACTGGAAGAGGCAAAATACTTAAAGTACTAGAATAAGAATTGTGCCAGATGGGCTACTGTTTCTCCCCACGTGAAGGGCCGCCGGCWTCCCACCCACGGGTGGCCGCTGCAGGGCGATCACAAAGCTTCTGCCCAGCCCAAGGACACCGTGGCAGCACGCCAGGAACCCAAGGGCTATAGAGCCCMATTTTATTAAAACTGAATATTTTAAGAATATAAGTGTATGCAAATGGGATTGCCAGACACTAGCCTCAAAATCCTTTACKTCATTCCGAGCATCCATAGGCACCAGAGCAGAGCACCAGGGACAAGGAGCGGGAGATGGTCCCACGGGGATGCTCCACATCATCCTCCTCCCGCACCGGCCCCAGAGCGGAGCGGGGCTGGACCTCCTCGCGTTACCAAACTGCCACACAGGTGAAATACATTAAGGGCAAGTAACACCACACCTCGCACCCACCTCTAGATTTGTTTCTAYAAAATGGACAGGTGAACATTAAGCACTGTACCTACACACCTTTGTGTAGGCAGAGCGTGGCACAGCCCAACTGCACCCCAGCCTTCCACAGCCACAAGTAATTTTCTATCTGTGATGCTCAAATCAAAGAATATTCCACCGCCAGCAAGCCACGAGAAAAAAATGCATCATTATCATTAAAACATAAGCTCTTAATGGCCTCTATGTCCACTCTTTGGACTCCAACTGCAGCTTTATCTTCTCCACAGAAAGCTCCAGTTGATTTGGATGTTCTCCTATCATCAAAAAGGAAACTAAAATTTGGAGTAAGGATTTGGAGGGGAGGGTGTTTTTAAGAGACAGACTTGTAAACAGTACATTTACAGTGAAAGGAATGTAGAGAATGAGAAACAGCCAGCGAGTGCCTACGTTTAACACAAGCCTTCAAGGATGTACGTAACCCAGGGACAAGCTGAACAGAGGCTGCTTAGGACCGACGACGATGTGCAACATTTCCCATAGCATTTCTCGTGTATTTTTAGCCCGGTTTCCTGAGGAAGTGAGGCCCACAGCTGCAGCGTGCCCACCTCCTCCACGCAGCCAGGTCTGAAGGAAGACAGGGGCTCAGGCAGCCCCTGCGGGAAGGCGAGAGCCCGGCCACTACCCGTCCCCCCGGGCCGGCCACCAGCACCCCCCGCGTTCCTCACCAGCCACCCCGGGCACGGCATCGTGTCCTGCCGAATGTGGGAGGCTTTTGGGAAGAGGGAAGGAGAAGTACTGCAAGGGGGACTCAATTTTGTGGAAGGAGAATTGCATTTGCTCTGAAACCAAGCTCACTGTGGGCTAAAGTGTCAGAAGTGCTCGACCAGATGCACACTCCCTACGGTGAGACCATTTCTCCAGCTTCTTGCTCTCCCCCATCCAGAAGCCTCCACGTACTCACGACCTGCAGACATCTCTACGGGCTCTGGGTGACAAGACACCCTCCCTGAGACCACCTTTAGTCAGACATAGTGTTACCAAGATCTGTAGAAGTGGGTGGCTGTGGGCAGCCGGCCACAAGCACCTGGGCCAGGGCTTACCACTGTGAGTAAGGCTCTTCTGCCTTACTCACATCAACTGCACTGCGACCATCATACCCTGGGACACTGCAGCTGGAGATGGTAACAATTAATTTACCRTCACTTTAAAGCTTACTGCAATCACAAGCCAGTAGGCCAGGTCTAAAACGTGCTAAGTCAATGTTTTAATAATGGCACATCRCTTCCTCGGGGAACTGTAAAAACTGAAGTGCTCTCTACACGAAACCTTAAAAGCAGGAAATCATGATACACAGCAAGATCTCGAACAACTTGTCACTCCCTGCCCTATAAAAGAGTGGATGGSAGAAAGTTAGAAAATTTCAAGAAACAAAAACGGACAAAGAAACRGATCAGCGTTGTCCCTGAGCCAGAAACCTCGCTGCTGCGCGCACCAAACGGGTTACCTTCACCGGAGCTCAGACATGTTACTTGAGATGAAACATTTTATAATGTGGTTATGCTTAAAAGCAGTGAAACACTATTTAAAAAACAATAAAACACAGACTAGGAAGAAAACGTAAGCCGAGACTGGAGGTTGCTTTGGGAAACGCAGTGGGTTCTCCTGCAGGGTGTGCAGGCAGGGAGGGACACGAGCACCCACCACCCAGCAAGCTGCTCCTCCACCCACTGCTCACTTACAATTAGCTGAAGAAAACAGTAGTAAAAATTCTTCTGCCATACCTGAAAATGTAAGTCCTTCTGGAAAGGTTTTCTTACCTCTAGATTCACACAAAGTGCTACGGTGACTACTTTAATTAAGCAAGCAGATGTGGTGCAGTTACTGCCAGGAAGGAAACATGCTGCAAGAAACTGTGATACCTCAGGTGCATGTTAGCTCCTTTTGGGGCAATCTCATCTACTGCTTTAGAGGAAAAACCTCAGAGTCTTAAAGATACCAAAACTTTGGCTGTTTACGCYGAAAATTACTTACAAGCAAGTATTCTAATAAACAGAGAAATAGCCTCTCATTTCCARCTCTGACTGGTCGGCCTTTTCAGGTAAACTCCATCTCAAACTGACTGTTAGAGTGAAATTTTCCATCTTCTTCCTTTGTCTCCCTCTTCTGCCATCCCCTTCCATCCCCAACAAACCCTCACACGTGCCATCTCCCAGGTTTCTGGGCACTACCAGAGCTTGTTTATAATCCCTGCTCCTTGCCCAAACTGAAATACGAATGGGACTTTCACCACAACCTGCAGTTCTCCTGCTACTGCAGCCCTGCTCATGGAAAACTTGAATGTAAAAGAAAATTTTTAAAAATGCCAGATCAGATGCAAAATTAAGTGGACAAAGCCTAGAAGAATGGAAACAAACCACTGAATATAGAAATCCCTGGAAAACAGTTAGTATCAATACTGTACTTCAAAAAAATTCCAGAGCCTTCTGTGGGAAGAAGGAATCACCATATCAGTCCAAGGAAGAGATGAGAAACTCGTTGTTCCCAGCTTGGGAGGGGAAGGAGGACAGTATCTGAACACGACCTCAGCGAGTACGCCTGGTTAGGAACTGACAGAGAGTTGGCCTTTGCAAAAAGAAATTCAGTTAACCCGTAAGAGGGAAGGGCTGGTGAGCCTGTCTTGATATCTGTGTTCAAATAAAAACACACTTTCCAATATATCAATCATTTGATGAACAGGCACCCCAGTGCCGCTATCTGTCCTGCCAGCATCGACTGATGGGGCAGAGCTCTAATGCACTCCCCAAAAGGGGGTTGTTTTTTTTTTTTTCTTTTAGCAGCCCTGAAAAATACTTGGAAAGTGAATCCAAAATATAAGGCAGGGCACACATCCTGTTTTTCTGAAGCTATACAGTTTCTCAAGTGTTATAAAAATGATTTGCCAGTAAGCGAGCCAAATGTATTGGAAAGATACAAGCAGCGCCTGGGATGGAAAGAAGGTGTTTTTAGCACACTCGGGCCAATTAAGATTTCGAAGGTTTCCAAGCACACCACTCCTCTTAACCCAACAGAAGGAAACTGAGTTTAGCAACTTATTTAGGGTTTCATTTGCTAATTTGCAAAAACAAGGAGAAATCTTCCTCTGCTCTCCAGCATCTTGTTGGGAAAGCTCTTGCCAACACGCGGCTGTCGCTGCCAACAGCTCAACCCGGCGTGACCCAAAGTTCTCCCTCCTGGTGCCGGCGTGCTACTGCGGCGAGGTGGGAGGGAGCGAGACGCGCYCCGCATTCGTACAGAGACAGCTAAGAGCAGCTTTATTATAACCCTGACATCACATTTTCTGTTAAAATGAACCCAGTAAAAATGCACAATACACTATATGATAAGCCAAGTCTAGGTTCAGGTAGTGGAAAAGTTACCCCGTGGTTCGAGTCCGAAAGGAAAAAGTTGCACATGCGCTGCAAAACTATAGTGGATTAAACGTTAAGAAGTAAGGTAGCCTATTTTCCTCCTTCCCCTCAATACAACTAAAAATGCTACTTTAAGATGACTGTTCTCAGTTTTAGCACTGATGATAGCTAGGTCAGAAGCCAGCCTTGGAAAGTTTTACTCAGCAGCAGCTTTAGAAACCATAAATTATCTTTAGACTAAGTTTACACACTCCCCCCTCTACAGCATGTGACTGCCAGCTCCCTTTCTCAAGGCTTCTCTTTAGACACCACAGACGTTCTCCAAAGCCAGGCAGAACCTTCACCTAGGCATGGCAGGGCTGAGGCAGGCAATTTCGGGATTAATTTTACAAAGACAAGAGGCAGACTAAGTCTGATTTCAGGACTGAGGTTTAGTACTTTCAACACACGGCAGAGCTCACAGCCAGGTAGGCAGAGCCAAGGCAGCGAAGCCCGCAGGGGAGCACAAGCCTCTCGAGCTGCACTGCCAGTAGCTTCGCTTCCATCACAATGGAAAAAAAAATCAAGCACAAATGAAGCAAAGCTGGGTCTCTTYGTAGGCTAAGCCTGGAAAGTTTAAAATTAAGATGACTACTTTTGAAAACTCTGTTTTGAACTGTTTTTGCAAATCTCAACCCMAAAAAAAGGCAATCAAAAATTTTTTATTAGCCAAGGGGTTTCTCCCCCCTCTCCTCTCCTTGGGTCTATAACAGAGACTTGGCACAAGCTTTAGCTCCTRGAGAATTTAAGTTACAAAACCTGAGAATAAAACCAGCAGACTCATTCCCCTAGACTGACTGAGTCCACATCAGGATGCATCTGCAGTCTGCAGTACACAGAGCCCTAATCCAGGCCTACGGCTTCACATCCTTGTACTCATAGAATGGACTAATGTGTTGGTCAAAAAGGTAAGCAACAGGAGAAATGCTACAATTTAAAAGGTTAAAATTTGGGATTCTTCCTTTTTCTCAAAGTTTTTGTGCACTTACACAGTGGAAAGTTGGACCCTACTTTGAGACAATCCTCACCAACACATGACGACACCAATTTTTTGTGTACATGGGGGTAAATCTACCAAACCCAGACACACCTCCGGAGTGGACAGTCACAGCGCTGCTGGTTTAGGCCTAACACTGAGGTATCCACACGGGTCGGCTGTGATGCCAAGAACAAGTCTGTCTGCATGGGAAGCAGCGACGTCCTCGCCCGACGCCGTTCGGATGCCCGAGGTGAGTGGAGGAAAGAGTCCTGCTGCCACAGCTTCGCTCCTCCCCGCGTCTGGCCACCCCTCCGTCGCCTTCGCTCAACAGCGATGCTGCTGGCAGCTGCCTCCATTTCCAGCGGCACACCGAACACGGGCTCACCTGCCTCCAACGAGTTTTAGACAGGCTTTCAAGCATGGTAGCGTTYGGGGACAATTTCAGCAGACAGGCAGATATTTGATTCAGTAGCTGTCATTCATAGGCTAAAGTGAGAACATCTGCCACGTTCCTCTCAAAGCGAGCTACTTACGTTAAGAAAATCCTGCATCTGAAAGCAAAAGTCTCAAATAATTTCTCCAGGGCCACGAGGGAATACCACCGACACAGTCCACTGCACAAAGCTTTGGGGACGGCTGGAAGGGAAGAGGCGAGAGGCACACGCGAGTGCTCCAGGCACACTTATGGGTACTTAAACTGTCCCGATGTTTTAACCCAAAGCTGGACAGGAAGGCCTGCGATGTCCTTTAAGCTGAACACAAACCCTCAAACGACGTCAGGCCGTGGTGGGGATCCGAAATTAATGTAAGGTAAGGCAAAATCTTCCAGACGGGGATTAGCTGAGAAACCCCTGCTGGGAACTARAGTGAGTGCCAAACTGTGACAAGAGAGATTAATACTTTCAGAGGCATTACCACTACAAAACATCTGAAGAAAGAATGTTTTTCTGGAATATTTTCTCCTTTGGAGTTAACGGTAGTTATCTGTCACATGCATGCGGAAGAAGATACGACTGCGCTGAACAGCAGTGAGGCTTTTGCCCAGGTATTTTTAATGCATATTCCAGCAAAGGGCAACAGACTGAGACTTCTCCTATGCCATGTATCACCGCTAAGCAAAAATTAAGACAATCCTAGAGATAATTTTACGGGCATTTTTTGCAAGCACTCATTAAACGCAAGAAAATTAATTTCCAGAATGTTCCAGAAGTTTCTCTAACTGCTCTTCTCTGTGTGTTGATAATGCCTTTAATGCAATAGAGGTACTGCTCAATTTACAAGCTCCAACAAATCCCCTTCAAGGCAGGGGTTTCAACAAACACTAAGTAGGATCCGTAAACTTTATTATCAAAGGAAAATGCCTGAAAAAAACCCTTAGAACATTCTTTTTGCCCTTTGTCAGAAAATTCAAGCCTTTGGCCACATACCGCGTTTTCATTTTCTTGCACACTCTTTCATATCTGGTTTTGGCACTGCCCCTAAGAGRGCTTTGACTAGGGATCTGTCCACACATTCCAGCAATAAATGACACTAACTGGAGTMATTCTTTAAAATATCTGTCAAATATAATTCTTTCTCTGTTTCGATTCTCACTGACTTGCCCCCACAGTGCTGGGATGAAGTCATAAATTATATGCCCTGCCACTCAATTTTCTCTGATTGTTTGGTAGAACCTCTCCACTAATAACCAGTGATCATCAGCCACCTCGTGGCTTAAGTGGTTTCCAATCATGAAAGATTTATCCACTGTGACTTCCAGTCAATCACGAAGACACCGAAATGGCTATCAGGCACTCTCATCTCGAGACCACAAGATGAGCAGACAGACTCCAGAGACGAGGGAAAGCAGATCAGAGTGCTGACTCCAGACACACAAAAATCAGAGAAAAGCTGCAGCAGCTGCATATAAAAAACATGTTTATCTTTGTAAGGAAGTCAAAAGCCCAGGACCAGAGCCCAAACTCAGCTCCAGAGAAACTCGCCTGGGTCACAGCACATGTAGGGACCACTCCAGAAGACCAGGTCCATTCGAGGAAGAACTGTGTGCTGGGATGATATGCAGAGAAGCACATTCCTTACCCAAGGCAAGACAGCACGTCCATAAGCCAAGGCAGTGCCCCACAGCAGCCTTCAAATTCCCCGCTGGAGAACTAACCTGCACGTTAAGTGCCAGCTACCACTCCAAGTCAACAGGACTCTCGGCCATCAAGGGAAGAGAAGTGGAGCTGCCTTCTGTGGACCATCTTTGAGAGAACGTATTCCTCCCAAAGATCAGGCCACTGAACGACAGGCTCTCAAGGAGCAGTATTTATCCGCCAAGGGAAGGGAAGGGTCCGACCTGTACAGCTGGCACTACTTGAAAAATAAAGTTGAGAAGAGAGAGGTAATAGGTGCTAACTACAAGGGTACTCAGATCCAAGCTGCAGATACACCCACGGGCATGAGTTAAAACCAGCTGTGCTCTTCTCAGACTCCTTCCTCCCCAAATCCAGCCGACAGTACCAGGAGTGCGACGTGGAAACSTACGTGCCCGAAATCTCACACCTGCAGCCTCCAGAGGTAAACTCGGAGCATCGCTGCAGCACCCGCTGGTGACTGCCACCCTGAAACGGATCCTTTCATTGTGGAAAACTCAGATGCAGAAAAGGCTATTTTAAAGAGAGAGCTACTGTGTGCACTGTACTCTGTCTCTTGCTCACGTATATTAAACAGATTAACATTCACTAAAAGCAAGAAGCTARTATTAAAAAGCATAAGAGGTTACTGGGATGGAATAGATTGTAGACACCAGATACCGACTGCAGTCAGAGTGCACAAGAGGAGACACTGGTGCCAACTGGGCAAGTCAGGGCAGTGCCACTGCACTTACACAACACTCTCCTTCGCACAGCTATTTAAAAGCAGCATAACACAGCAGCTTCACAGAGACAACGAGCGTGCCTGGACCACGGGAAAGAGCTATGGGGAATTAATTGCTCCAGAACAAAAACTAGAAGAGTAAGCACAATTTATTTTGCCACATTCTTAAAATGAAATAAGAAAACATTTAAACACTACAGCTTATTTAGATAATACACACTGGAAGACATATTTTACTGCTGGCAGCTTGAAAGAAAAGAACATAATTACAATTCCAAGCATGAAATGAGCTCTCTTCCACACATGCCYGAACCAAGTCTAACTGTTTCACCAGCTGTAGTGAATCAAAGCGGGCAGAATTAAACAGAAAGGACCTAGAAGCAGCAGCTCTTGATGCCTTTAACCTAGTAATTGCATGGCACCTGGATCCGGAAGGACTGCGGAGGATTTAGCAGTTGCAGATGTGCAGCTGATGTGGTGCACAGAGCATTTGATCTCCCTGGAATGCAGGACCCCGAACAATGCATCTGTGTGCTGGCCCACCACACACCCGGGTGTGGGCCCGGGGGATATATAAAAGCTAACATTATACTGCAATTGAAAAGAAAAAAGCCACAGCATGAGCTTGACTGTTGTTTAACTAAGAGAAAAACAATAGCAGCTTTGGTCTTAAGTATCTGCCAGAATGACCACTAGCCACTTCCAGATACATTCTTTGTTCAAGTACTTCAATACTACGTTGCTTCATCAGCCGCCTAAAAATCRCAAAGGTACAAAGGGGGCCACTAAATGTAAATCCATCGTGACATCTGTATCTCCAACTTGTCAGAGAAACYGTTAAGACAGCTCTAAAATGGAGTTATTAGCATTATACCCCTATAGTGAAATCAAGTACTGAGTCTTCCCATTTTTTTTACTTTAAGCATGATGCAGAAGTCCACTCGTCTCACACTTCACACCGGTTTCACATCTGCTTTCTTCAAAGGGTGCAAGTCCTTACAGTGCACCATTAAAAAAGGAATCCCAGCTAAGACCCTTCTCCCGCAAAYCCAAGCCGAGCTTCACGCGTGGACCCCAGGAAAACCCCCGGACTCAGGTGCCTTGGCSTCTCCTCCTGCACCGCGGCCCGGAGGAGCCGAGCTCCAGCTCTGCTGCTTGCCGGGAGCAGGGAGCAGGCAGGCGCGCTGGCTCSGCCGCCAGCACCATACGTACACCGTGACGCAGCCGTCCCTCCAGCCACAGCACTTACATCACCCGCACGGCAAAACAGAGCTGAATAAAAGAATAAAAATAAACTACATAGGAGTTAACATCATTAGACTAAGAGTAACTCTGAGCTTGATTTCCACAAGAACTTAATTCTTTTGAGATGAGTAGCTGGGAAAGCTGCTGTCCRTGTTTCTGCTGGGGAAGGAGGGGAAGCCCAACCCAAAAGGTTTATGAATTTATTCTGACCTCCAGTATCACCAAGGAAATAGTCTTGCCAGTACAAAAGCATCAGCACTGCTGTTAGAGAAGTGTTTTTAATGTGTCCAGGAAAAAGAGAAGACAACAACTCTCTCAGCTGAAAGAAGCTAACATTTCCCCTTTCAGTTTGCATATATACACATATGTATATTTCTGTAAGCTTGCTTGTTTTTGAAACAAAAGCAGAAGTACCAGCRCAGCCACCTAGAGCAGTGCCGCAGAGCACCTTGCGTGGCTCGCTGTTCGCGCCTTCACGGCCTTTGTCAGGCCGGCACTGACGGACCACCGAGGCGCTCGCCAGCCCCCAACCCAACCCAACGGCCCCGAGCGCGGAGCCGGGCCTGCACCGGCAGACAGGACCAACACCACCACCTGCCCGGCGGCTCGATCACTTCCCAGAAACGCACATGAAGTTAAGAGGTATGCACTAATGCCCCGGGACCGGAGAGACGGCGAGCTGACAGCAGTTCGGAGCTCAAGCAGACGAACCCGATAAGGTTTCAGTATTTCGGAAGAGCTGCTCCCCGTCACCCACACACGACACGGCCGAGGCAGCCAGGCCGGACTGTGCCCTCTCCTCCTCCTCTAATCGGTATTTCCACAGCAAATACTTCACCTGAGAATAGCCTGGCACACGGATTGCTGGCTTAAGACCGTGACCCCAAGAGAGGACACGAGCGGCTTGAGAGGGATGGGTGTTGTCTTCTGCTCTGCACTCAGAAGGCAAAAGAAAAGCAGTTCATATTAAAAAGAGAGTTTAAGGTCACTCTCGTATCAGTTTAGCTGAATTCAAATGTAATATTTAAATTTCAGTGATGTCAATTGCTGCAATTTTAGCTAGTGCATTAAACCTCATATAAAAAGTTTAAAAATACGATTGGCTAGAATAAACTAAAAATAAGCAAACCTGACAAAAACAAAAATGAGGAASATTCTATATAAAAATCACACAAACCTTAGTATATGTTGAGAGAGAGATATATATGCGCATATTGACTTATTCAGCTTTAAATCATCTCTGCTACAAAGATCTTTCCTTCCCCATTTTTCAACCCCAAAAGAATTACCATTTCTTTCCAGACAAGAACTTCTGCCAACATTCTGGAAGGCTGAAGTCCAAACCACACACAGTTCAACAACAGCAGAGTCGAACAAAAAGGAAAACTATAGCTTTTTTTTTTTTTAATTATACCTTGTGAAAGTATGGCTGAGCAGGGGAAAAAAGAAGTCAGAGTCATTGATTAATTCCAGAGTAATGAAGAAGGTTTATAGCACACTGGAATATATATTCTACTAAGTTTATCAGATTTATCACCATCCTTTAATGTCTAAACTCAAGGTGGCTCTACAGAAAAGCATACACTACTCCGCAATTCTAATACTAAAATAGCTTAAAGTCCACAAATTAATACTTTTACAGGCAAGGGTTTCATAACTAGGTCAAAGCAGGGGGGGTGCAGTTTTAAATTCCTACTCACCCAGTAGAAAAAGCCAGGATCAACCTCCTTTCCCAGGGACCCCCAAGGTTTTAATAGGGAAAAAAACTCCAACTTTGCAAAACTGCAAATACAGCCCTCTTTCAACACCGTTTAATTGAAGCCTCTCCAGGACCACGTCTTGAATTATGACCAAACTTCCTCCTAAGCTACAGAGCGCAGCTCTTTACTGTCGTCATCAGAAATGCAAGGTTTTCAATAACAAAAAAAAAAAAAAAAACCTAAAACTGTATCAAGAGGTAAAGCTACAAAGAACCACAGCAGAAAAGGAACTGGAAAAGCGCAAGTGGTAACTAGAACTAGTCTAAGATATCTGATGGACTTCACTGGTTTTCACCTTCAAATGTTAAAGCCATGAACACGTATGGTTTTAACAAAAAATGTCTCACTACTTTGCCCAGAACACTCTGTCCTCCTTGTTTATATCCAAGAGTTGTTCCAAAGAAATTTAATAAGGACTAAAAAAAAAAAAAAAAAGAGTCCAGTATTTTCTTCATTCCTCTGAGCTACTGCAAATTACATATGAATATAGAAACTATTTCTGTGAGCAAAGGAAAGCCCAGCATAAGGAAGAATTTATTTTTTTTTTTTAAGGTGAAGTTTCCCTAAGCAAAAAAAGCATTCACTTTAGTGACACCTGACCTTAAAGCCACCACCTTCTCCTGGGGCAGGCGTATTGGTGGCAGCGCAGTATTCTGGAAGAAGCTAGACTTGCCTCTGTCCCTGGTCAAAAGTATACAATTTGCATGGTAAAAATACAGAAAATCCCTATACTTGCAATCTAATTTGAATCCAATTTTTTTTTCTTAATTTAGCATTACAAACCAGTAAGTYTAAGTCTACAGCAGTATCCTGGAGGAATCCAAATTTCAGAGTGTCAGCTTGACACACCAGGAAGACACCACCAATAGGTGATCAAACCAGTAGTTAATCGCTTCACTGACAACTATTTTGGTGCGTGCAAAACCATCAAAGTTCAGCTTTTTTGTTCACATAATTTGCTTACTAAATYTTGCTACAGTGCCCAGAGGCATTTGGGCATGCAACGCTGAGAAATAATTATGCTTCAGCCAAGGCATGCATGTTGCACAGCGCTTTGCAAACACGTCAGTGGAATTCCAAGCTACTATTATGCACAACTCATTGCTCTAGTTATCTGTCTTGAAGATCTAATTAATCCTCTTGCTCATCATCGCCTAAGCTTACACAGGAGTGTCTCAAAGCTTGGTGCTGTTTTGCAAGTATGAAAAAAAAATAGATTAAGCAGCTCTGAAGACTACTGTGGGAAGAGAGACTGTCAATTCACATTCTTCTCATCCAGGCAGGTACAGAGCACGATGCGGGACTCAGACAAAAACCCCTCCTCTGGTCCCCATCCCACACTCCTTCCAGACCATGGGAATAAGCCCCAATAACAGATATCTTGCTACAGCAAATCTAATCTGCACTTCACGTATGACCTTGAAATAGGGGACATTTAAAAATACATATGCATGTACACATCCAGCTGCACATGTGCACCCAGTGCTATACGTATTTTAAAAGCTTTCCTACCTTCAGCAAGATTGAGGTCAAGGGAATGAGGAAAGTTTCTGTATCTTTAACCAACCTTTGAGTATATCATTCATATTCAGGTACTCCTTACATTAAAGCACTAAACCAAGAAACTGCGCAGAGAAAGAAAGGAGAACATAGCTGTGCGATACCTCGCTGAATGCAAAGCCCAGAGGAACTGCTACGTCCCTGCTACCAGTTCATTTAGACAGAGATCTCCTTTCAGACTGTTGTAAAAGCATCATCAAAAACTAGAGAAAAAAAAGAATCCAGGACTGGCCAGCTGCTATGTCCAGATGCAGTTCTGTTGACAGGAAAAGAACACATGATTTTTTTTTTTTTTTCGTAATTTATTTGTTTTCATGTTTTTATTTTGTCAAATTATTTACTACCTGTTGTCATTTGATTGTGAATCCATATAAGTTTTGTATAGCATTAAATCTGTGTCATTATGTTAATTAATGTCATTTACAATATAATAACAAATAGACTTASTATCAGTCTGAGGTTAGTTGCTGAAGATAATTCAGGAGCAGTAGAGTTGGTTTATTCCTTTATTATTACCCAAGAGCAAAGAAAGCTTTCATTAAACCTCTCAGAAGTTAAAGTTCCAAAGCAAAGCTCTCCAATTAATGTTTTTCTACTAACTTAAAATAAATTCCTGTGAATATTTATTTCCTACATTATCTTCAACCAAAATGTGCATTTCTATTACAACACTTAATTCCAATTAAGAAAATATTGAAAGGCTTCCTGCGAAAAACAAATACAGGATATTAGCAAGACTACAAGAATGAGGTAAAAACTACTGAAGACAACAAAATAATTTTCTTCTGACTGTGTAACATAAAAAGGAAGTGTATTTCTTACATGACACCAGCAATAAGTCTAGGTCCAGCAGAGAATAACCAGAGCTATTCAACAGTGACCTTTTAATCCTTATACCATTAATTTAAACAGTGGAAAAATTATACAAAAGGACAAAACCGACCAAAATCAGAGAACTCCTCCTACCATACCTACCCACATCCMTCAAACTGACCAGCTCCTCTCATTTTTGGAGTTCCTCCAAGTATTTTCCCCGTGTTATTTTGTCGTCGGCATTTGGCTGACTGCTCGAGCTCAGCTACGCCGGACTGCGAGTCAGCCTTGGGGCGAAGCTCGAGGTGCCCACGTGCACACAAACACATCCAGTCCTCACGCTGCCATCCTGCCTTTCACCAAACTTGGGAACAAACTGAGAGTCAAGACTGCCGAGAAAGTCAGAATTAAGGTTAAATCTTATCCTCTGAAGCCAAGGAAAGTCACAGAYAATGTACTCTTAAAAACACCTGAGCTCTGCCCCATAGAGTCCAAGCCTCCCTGCAAGATGCATGACAACTTTCAGACTAATGACTTCTCCTAAAAACCACTGAAGCCTACCAGTATTAAAATTTTCTAAGAGTACACAAGGAATTGATAGTGGCATGCCAGGCCCTTCTTTATGGCAGCTACAGCCGCCAGGAACAACAGATGCACCATTCTGGGCTTCTTTGTCAATCCTCAGAGCCCACTCCTATCCTGCAAATCCTCCAAAACATTAATTACAGCCAGTCCTCCAAGAGCTTCCCCGATTCTTCGTCGTTATCAGGGCTGTTGCCCTCCACACACACAAGCCCGCCGTGGCGGCGAGGCAGAGGGCCCGCTCCCAGCCCAGCTCCCAGCCGTCCCCAGCCACAGCACCCAGGGCTTCCCAGCAAAGCCCACGCAGATACAACGGGCAGTGGCATGCGCCTGACCCACGAGCCGAGCGGTCAGGTCATTGCTGCTTGTATATTATTGCAAGATAAGACTGTATTTTTACATTATTGTATCATAGGATGAGTCCAGGCACACGCATCACACAAACTCCATCAAAATCCAACGGTTGTTCCTTTAGCTCAGACAAACCCCAGCTTCCGCCAGCAGCGGTGAGCGTGCGGATGGTATAAAGCTGGGMAAACTGGACACCACCGCGACAGAACCCTCAGGCATACGCTCTGCAGTTAAGATAACCACCAAAATAAACATTTTGAAAACTGAACTCCAGTGATGCAGGAAGGGAGTAAAAACTCCAAAGAGCACCTGTCCTCAGGCTGCGAAGTCCTTCCGCGTTAAAAAAGTGTCATCGCCACCCGCCACGTGACAGCACAGAAGACAACCCCAGTAACCGGCATCTCATGTCCCAAACCACTAACATCACTATTTGACGTCAAGCCATTTTGATTCTGCAATTTAAACCCCGAAGTGAAATCCCAGCCCCGGATAACTGAGGTAGTCTGTCTGTCCTACGACCGGTGCTGTTTCAACGTCCCCATGACTCCTCCATGACAGCCACCAGAGCTGCCTCCAGACCAGCTCTCCCCCTGTGACCCTAATCACCAACAACGACCTAACATCAGAACTACCAAAGCCAGCCCACTTGGATTATTAATTCACTTGGGCAAAAATAAGTAAAAAATAAGAATCCATGACAAGTTTTACCTGCAAAAGCAAACACAACATCCATTTACAGTGGCGATTTCCTAAAATAAATCGCACGCATGCCTACCGTCTCCTTTCCTCTTAGGAGTGCTTAACCCAGAAAGGTGAAGTTACACAAGCACATCGCTGTTTGATAGGGGAGACCCACGCACTGGCTTCACCAGAAATAGCTATTGTGCTCCAAAGTAACCTCTAATATTGGTAACTATTTGAATTTAAATTTCAAATAAATTTAGATGAAAGATGAAAGAATGTCATTTTGCCTTTCCAGCACTGTGGAGATGCTTGTCTTTTGTAACGAGGGGGCCCATAAAAGTAACAAGGGAGAAGATTTACACCCAAGCTCCTCAAAAAAATAAAGAATGAATTACTGATTTTTGCAGCTACTTAGTGGTAGGAACAGATGGTTACAGGCAATAGTATTGACAACTTAACAAGCTACCACCCCCAAAGGTGAGCTTCTAAGTCTGTTCGAAATTCAAGAGTTAAAAACATTACAGCCGAGACCACCGCTCGTGGGGGAAGTGGAGGGTTTTAGCSAGTCCCACAGTGCTTCAGAGATCTGCTTTACTCACTGCCGCGTTCCGCCAAGGCCCTGACCGAAGGGCTGCGACTTCCCAAAACGCCCCGGCGCGGTGCCCTGCAGCCATCTGCCCGCACCCCGGATGAGCCCGGGCAGCGGTGAAGGCAGGCAATGCGGATTAAACAGTTCCGAGTAAAAGCAGAGCTTTCAGTATTTGTCTACCAAACCAAAGCCACTTCTGCGGACAGAAGAGCCAAGCACGCCAGCTTCCCAAAACGYCCAGGCACAGAGAGAGGTTCTGGGAATTCCAGCCCCTCAGAGCCCCTGCCACGGTGAGCACAGGCAACAGCCTGCACCCCCTCGCCCGCTCAAAGGTCCCCAAGAAGATGCAAGTTCGTGCCAAACACCCAAGAAATCCCTTCTCCCAGCTCCTGTACATCTCCAGCAACTGGAAACAAATAGCCTGTCCAGTCTCAATCCAAGATCAAAATACTAATTAAAAATTAACTTGTTAAATACATTTCAATGAAGTTATCTGAATTTCTGCTGGAGAAGTCCAGCTGACTACTATAAAACAGGGATAATATGCAGCGTTGCAAAAACTGTCAGAATACCCGAGTTCTCAAGCATCTAATTAAGCCAGTAATGAATTAGACCGAGCCTGCAAATCTCATCCCTTGTTGTCTTGTTCTTCTAAAATTAAAGCTCTGCCAAGAATTTATCCAAGGGAACAGAAATAATGATAAYGCGTAGTCTCCATCTTCACACTCGACATTTAAGTCTTACTTTCCAGAAGCATTTCCTGTTTTTATCAGCAGTGCCCTTCCAAAGAATATCAATACAGCATACCCATCGATTTTGCATTTGCTTGCAATAATAACAATTTCCCCCTTTTACATGTACGTATTACACAAACAGGCTGCRCCTGCCTGTTACGGTGTTAGACGCTTCAGGGGTTCAGCCAAACCATCTTCTAGGCAAGGTTTCCGTAAAATTCGCACTCCATTTTTTCCTGCCGCTTTACACCACCAAGCAACGATTCCCACCTCGGGGGGCATCGGGCAGCTGACTCGGACCTGCTGGACACCGACTGTCCCACCTGCAGCTCCACTAAAGGTGCCCAAGTCACCGACGCATCTCCCTCAGTGTTCAYGCAACAAGAATGCATTCTCCCCAAGACCAAAAACTACTTCCCCCCTTAAAGAACTCAGGGATTTGAGTGTCAAAATCACCAGGCTCACAATTATCTACACTATTATTTAAAAGAGCAAAAGATAAGGGAACAAGAATGTCCTAAACTATTATTCATTCAAGAAGTACAACAGTGAGTCTGGTCTTATCAGCAGGCCTTTGGTCTGCAAGCTCCTTAGGGTAGGAACAGATTGCACACCTCTTGCTGCCAAATGCATCATCTGCACTTAATCATAGCATGATGGATATCTTCTGAAAACAAGCGATTTCAGCCATATTTTGTGTAATGCTGCCATTTCACTCCAAAGCCTGTCATCTCACATCCAGAGWGCCACCTCCTCAGGGCGGAGACCGTAACTTCATTCCCTTTCAAGAACACACTTCGGTGCTMCACAAAACACTCAGAAACAAATAAAACCATCACCCCAAACACTGCACCTCGCTTCTTCAGCGAGCGCTTCCGCATGCAGAAGCCTCCTGCAACGTGACACGCCAGAACCTGCCCCAAAGCACTTTTACTTTCAGAAGAGGTCGCACCCAGGAACGCCGCTGCACAACGATGGAAGCGGTAAACGGCCGCTTACGCACCAAATAACCTACAGATTCCCTTCCCAAAATCATGCCTCCATGTGTCACCCGGGCTGTGTGTCTCACAGGAGTCTTCCCTCATGAAATAACAGACTCTGCCAGTTACTGGAAACCATGATCCTGTGCACTGTCTACGTTACAAGCTTGTTTTAATGAACTTGTTCCTAAATGCAACCGTGATTTTTAAGCGTAGAGTACATTAGCTGATACAAATCTACAAAAGCCTAACTCAAAAGTATACTTTTTTAAAAAAATTAGGATTTTTGTGGTCATAATGTAACCTCTTCAGAGAATAAAATTATTCAAAAACAAGCTGGGGGTGGGACGGACCCCAACCAATTATTTTCTTTCTTTTTAGGTAATTATTGTCATGGCTTTGTCTAGTTCTAAACAGGACATGAGAGGAAGGAGGACCAGTGTTGTATTTGGTTGTGGATTGCTCTTACCAAGAACTTCCTTCTGTGTCATGGTGAACACACAGATCTGAATTACACCCAAAGAAACAGGTCAAGCAAGACATTTTTCAAAGTTTCTGCTTAGCTCAGATCTGTTCATTAAAGGTGCTGTATTGTGCACATGGGCCAGGTTAGCTTATTAGCAGTGGAAAGGTTAGTGAAAGCGAATTAATGTAAGTGCTCCACTCTCTAACATCTGACATGCAAGAAAGGAGCTTCCCTACCTACACTTCTCCTAAAAGGTACCTTCAAATTGAGGGCATGTAGGTGGCATCTGCCAAAAGTGGCATGTGAATAACATTGGCAATTTAACAAATTCTGATAAAATACAGAGAACTGTAAAAGCAGCAATTCAAACACTCAAATCAAATGCTTATGCTGAGACTACATCTGAGAATCCAGCTTTTTCGCTGGGGCAGAGGGAAGAATTTGAAAGATCTTTTCTGCAGGTGTCAGAGGTGTTTTGTGTCCAAAACCTCAAGCCCCTTTGACCGACAAAGAGATCTAGGCTCACAATAAAGCCACCTCTGTTTAACCACTGCTTACAGTAAAGATACAGCTTTAAAAATTAAGTTTAGATTATAATACAAAATGGACAAACAGAAAACCTTACCGCTCCTAACGGCCGTGGAAACCCTCCTCACATTCACGCAGGTAYGACAGCGTACGAGTGCTGTGCCGGAGGAGAGCACTGGCTGAGAAATGCTCTCCACCAGCCCATCTCCCATCCACCCTGGCTGCAGCTTTTCCAAGGCTGAGCCGGGCACCAGCACAAATCCAAACTGCCTCATCTGAAACACTCCAGGCAAACCTGCACCTGAAGAGCCACCCAGCTGCTTTAAGGCACTTCCAAAATATGATTTTTTTTTCCTGAGAAAGGGCTCCACCATTTCAGGGGTGGGGTGAGGACCACAGCAGAAGCCAGTCAAACCCACAAGCCACACAGCTCCACTTCTTTACTGTTACATGAGACTATTAATCCCACTTGCACATGGCTTCCCCCCGCTCTCCAGGCCCTGCTTCGTAACACGTCAGCTTCTTGCCCCAAAAGCCAACACTTCCACACCATACCCCCGAACCACAGGGAAAGCCTCACTGCTCAGCTCGGCTGTGACCAACATGCTAAAGAAAAAAAAATGTACGCTGCACTTCTGTTGTGTTACCTTCCAACCCCTCTAATTTGGAAGGGATAAGAATTGAAACATAGAAAAAAGGCTGGAAGCTCAGAAGAACACTTCTATGCAAAGAAATATCTTCCTTGTGGAATACTAAGCTCTATTTCCCCCAAAGCAGTAAAAATTGAAAACTGTGTATGAACACATTTAAGAACATTAATGGAAAAATAACAAGCAGTTAAGTAGTCACGTTCCACCTAAACAACGCTACCATTATTGCAGCATCTGACTTTCAGAGGACAACTCAATCCTGGAAGCACGTATTGTAATTGCTTTTCCACTACGGGCCTCAGCTTTACAATTGTATCCTTCTCGGGAGGTCAGAACAAGGCACGGCTGCAGCTCTGAAAAGCAATTCTGTTTAGCAGCGCTACCTTATTCATTCTTTTAATCTTACACCTACATATTCATTATGAACTCCGTAAAATACCAGTGCCAAAACCGCCATCAAAAGCCGCTGCAATCTTTCTGCTGCTCGGAGAAAGCCTTGACCCCTCTGCTTCCCTAATGAAGACGTGGGGAAGGCGCGAATCACACCAGCTGTCGGCTCCGGGGCTGGGAACCGGCGCTGGGAACCCATCGAGTCACCGAGCCCCAGAGCGAGCCCAGTGCCATGCGGCCATTTCTTACTGTCAACAAGTAAAAGGAAGCCACCATGGTGAACCTGCCTTGTTTCAAGCCAACCGTTCGAAACAGCTTGGCAAGAAAATACCTGCCCCATTCATTGCGGCGTGAGTGCTGCCGCGTTGCAGCCATTCGGGCTACGTGAAGCTGGCATCTCACACGGTCGACTGAACTCCCCTTTTCTCCACCCATTTAGATAAGACCTCGCTGTTATTACTACAGAAAGCTGCGGAGGGAAAAAACAAAACAACAAAACACACAAAAAAATCCAAGTCTGTTTTAGAGAACTGAGGGTAGCAATGTTTGTAGCAACTCCTGCGTTTCGCAATAAAGGAGCCATCTACCAAAATGGAGAAATCTCAGACTTTCATAACACTTCCTGCAGCGGAACAGGCCCTCCGCTCCCTCCCTCCAGCTGCGCCAACGCCACTACTTCTGGGTCAGCACACCATGCCACATAAACCTCTAAATATTTGTACTTTATTTAAATGCAGAGTACCTTGGTGATCAGGTTAACAGCGCACCATCACAAACAGTGGTATTGGCACATGTGACGGGAACCAACACGTCCCTGGGACAAACACCCTGCATCAGGTTTGCAGCCGAAGGGAACAGCACAGYGGACACCCTCCGAGTCCCTTCCCAGCACCGAAGCTTTATTTCCATTAGCCAAGCTATGAAATGCAGAACACATCATCAGAATAGAGCCAACACAGCAGGATCTTACTACAAAGGGGAGCCAGGTCCCAAAGATCAGGTCCTCAGTCTCCTTCAATGGGGAATCAAGGCAGCATCCTTTACAGCACGTTATATGGTGGTACGCACAAGTTGCTTGAGGGGGAAGAAAAAACTCAAAACAGCCAGTTTTGTGCCCCAGTGGATTTTCAGTCACAGATTTACAGCAAGGGCAACCTCATTCTCATCGTCAGGAACGGACGAGTGACAAAAGCTGAGCACTTACACGATACACCACCTTCTCCTCGGCCAAGACAGGAGGTGGCACACCACCACTCTGCTAGTTTGGCACACAAGCACCAAGGCACACCAGGGTTTTACCCAGGCACAGCACGAGGAGTTAACACAGGCGACAGGGACGCGCTCCTAGAATGACTGCCTTTTAGGATGAGAGCTTTCTACTCGAGCTTGGGCCAGACATTAATTCTGTTCAAACCTTGGGCTACTCGGAAGACGGCATAAACTGCACGTCAGTGCACTGGCAGATACCTGCGTGATAAACTGCAGTGACTGCGTATGCCGCAGCCTCCCCACCAGCACAAAGCCTATGAATTCACCTCTACAGTTTCAGAACATGACAGATTTGAGTAATTTTTTTCAGCCGACACCAGAGGATTCTGATCTTTTCCCCTTGTTCTCTTCTCCCCAGCGTCTCCATACTGCAGTGGCCCAGGAATGCAGCTATTAGACCTCAGACCAATACGCGTTTTAASTAACGCAATAGTCTGTCTTTGCAGAGCAGCGGATAAAAACTTATTTTACTGGAAAAGGTCACTTAACTATCATCTCCCAGGGCTCACAAAACCCACAAAGCAAAATCGCTCTTCTTTCTTTTTTTTTGTTGTTTCAGRAGTCAGAGAAACATCTGACTTCATAGTAATTATTTCTTTCTACACAGTGTCAATGTTTTGTCACATCATACATCCTCAACCTTCATCTGTCAAGTTTTTCCATCCATGGTTTCAGCTAGACCCATAATCAACATGGCTTTATATAAACAAAGTACGAAGATGGAGAAAAGCCTGTGTGGCAAACTTCTCTAAAGGGCAGCTACCATAGCAGTGTAGTGCATAATTTAAGCTCTCGGTAATAATCCTAAAAGATATTAGTGGCCAAAAGGCAGGCGATGTAGTCAAAAAGCCCTGCAGAGGTGCAGTCTGCCRTAAAGCTCTATAATCTGTCAGGAGGCAAGTCGTTTTGCCCCGTGGGCAGGTATACTATGCAGATACGTTTGAATGTTTAGTAAGTTTTCGTTTAAGTGAAAGRTACTGCAATTAATACTATTCTGTTAAAAGTACGGTTTGCATTCAAAAAAGCAAAACAATATTTATTTCAAAATTCAGAATGAAAAATCTTTGCACCAAACCATGAAATATAATAGGTAGTAAACAACCTGTTTTACAATTGATGTTAGGATTCAGCTCAGATTTTCAGGGGACTGCAGAGCACCCATTAAGGAAAGAGCTACTGCATACTACAGCAAAAGGTCTCACACTTCATACACTTTAATTACTTAGCTGCAGCAAGGGAGAGTAACTGATGCCTAGTCTGTTTTGTTTCACTGTGAAAAGGCTTCTACTGCTATTAATATTCACCAAGGGAAACTGAAATAACATCTTGTCTCCATCTGAATACCTTGGAATTATTATGGACAAACTAAATCGGAATTATCATCATGAACAAAGATTTTTTTTCCCCCYCCCTCAAAACCGAGGACAAAGGAAACCTACCAGCTTGCAAAGCCACCTGATAGAGCAGACCTGTATTTCTACATAGAGTAACACTCCTTCAATAATGGCCTTTATCATAACGACAATTTCAACACAAATAATCCCATTGCAGCATAAACCAAGAGGTCAGCCAAGTACCCAGAGCCCCACGGCAGAAGCAACACACTGTAGGTTATCCATTGAGAACCTTCTCCATGGTGTTTCTGGGCATGCTGAGGATGACCTTCAGCTCTGCCCCGCTGAGCTTCCCCCCATAACGCTGCCACGACACACACCGCAAGGCCCAGCTCACGGACAGCAGCCAACAGCAGCTTTTATTCAGCTCTCAACACCCCAAACTGCCTGTACTGAGAAAAAAACAGCAAGAACAAACTCCTTCCTACCAGCTACATCTATATCATTTTGCTTTCCAGAGGACAGCACCAACCTCTCTCACCCTCTCTCAAAATGCTCAGGCAAAAATCTCTTTTCCCCCGCCCTAAATTCCACTCTAGGATAGACTATTATTTCTACATCTGCTAATGCTACCAAAAAGTTGAATCCTAACACTGAATCAAACTGTAGTCTCAGCATATTGGGAGGTTTCTCTGCCCAAAATGAAACATAGGTGCCATCTGTTTCAATTATAACTAATCACAAGGAGACATAACATTGTGAAACTGGCGCTTTTTAATAGACTTTTTTTTTTTTAAAAAGACATTTCGAAAGCAAAGAGAAAGAAAGAGGACCATGATATGCTAGAAGTAGGAGGATATTTAATAAATACTCAGCAGTCAACAGCACCAACGAGCTAGGCAGTCTTCTGGACAAGCCAGTGCTGGAACTGCCCCCACAGGAAAGTTAACTTTTGCTTTCACTGAAGTCAGGGAAAAACATGCTACATTTGAAATKATATGAAAGTGAAAGGGCATCTCAGAACTAAAGACATTTCCTAAGATATTCTTGGTTAGTACCTTTAAGTTATTCCATGGAAGTTTGCAATTTTTACCTTCAAATTTCAGAAAATAAAGACAAATTAAAACAAAACACAAACACATCAACATGGACACAAGCACTTGTTAGGTAATGAAACACAAAATTTGGACAGAAGCAAGGTAAATATTTACCGATTCCATAGTTGAAAGCTGTCGTTAGCAGGACATGTATTAAAATCCAACAGAGGTGTGTCCCAAAAACGCTGTGTAATCTGAAAAACACGGGAATTAGTTCATTAGAAAATTAAAAGACGCAATTTAATTTTATCCACAAGCAGCATGCTATATTTGAGTACATGAAGGCTACTAAATACAAATCCTTGTCTAATCCAGAAATAAACTTTCTGATAACTAGTCTGCACAAACAGAAGAATAAAAGAAATTGTGGAAAGCTTAGCAGAGCATTAACCAAGTTCCATAACTTTCTGATAATAGATTAAAAAAAAAGTACTTGTCTCAAGGTTCCTGTAACCATCTGTGTGGTTTTACAGTCATTTTATTTACAAARAGAGGTATGTCACCCCCCAACTGTGAGCAACTCATGAACCAACAGACTACACAGGGAAAGAGTGAACTGCCCACGGCGTGCTACCAGGTGCCCTGTGCCGGTAATTCACTTTCTCGAACAACTTACGCAGAATAACCCGTGCCACAAACGCTTTCTTTTTAAGCATACCTTTGGATCCTTGCTCTGAAGAACAGTTAATCTATTACAAACCTCTAACATTTTCTTTATTTTTCAAACAGCTCTTGCTGCACCTTTCAAGGATATTTTTCCAGCTACAAACTCCCAAAGTGAAATTTCCGACGCCGGGCAGGAACCGGCAGGAGCTCTCAGCACCCAAGGCAAAGGGGAATTACATTCATTAACCGGGCGACTGAACTGGTACATAAAAGGGTTGGCGGGCGATTCCGAGTCCAAAACCCAGTACCTGAGCTCTTCGCCGCCTCTCACGGCAGAGGCACGCTCAGCCGCACGGTGTGGGCGCTCCCGGGTGACTGTCACGCCGGCGCGGGCAGGAGCCCGACTGGCCTGAGAAGCGYCGGGGCTGCAGCTGAAGCCGGCCTCTCTCGTGAGTCACCCAGCTCCGCCTGCACGCCTGGCGAGCACGTCCGCTCGGAAATAAATGTCTCTCCCAGCTAGAGCAAACTAGTCTGTTCCAGATGAGGTTTGCACAGAAGTCACTATTGTTTTTCAGGTGATCTGGCCTGCTCCCCAACTGCAGAGGGGACGGGTTTCGGACAGCACAGCTCGATAGGAGCCCGTACAAGTCACACGAGCCAGGGCAAGCCTGAACTACAAGTAAGCATGTTTGAGGGTTTGCAGTGTGGAAGACCAGAGACCTTGGGCAGAGCCACATGTAAAACAGTGTCTCAGCCTGGATTTTTTATGCCAGTGATGAACCAAAACACCTCCTGATATCTGCTCAGCATTAGCAGGTTCTTACTTCTACCTGTAAGGGACCTGTAAATATGGCAAGAGCCAACACATGCTCTAAGCAAAAACACAGAATTTCTTCAAAAGATGCATTGGATATGTAATAGCAATACCCGAGCTTCTGGTATGCTTCCACAGAGAAGCAGCTCAATAAAGGAACTTTGTAAAAAGAAATAAGCTGATGACGTACTGCAGACTACAGCTGCTAACGCTCGGCTGCGTCAGGCAAGCAGCAGTAACCTGAAGCGCAGGCACTGGGTCTCCCCCGGTCCGACTGAAGTTATCCTGGTCCGCACGAACAGGGTAAAGAGTTAACTGCCAAGTCCACACACTGCTYGCTGCCAAATTCCCCACTCAAAATCCTGTGTCCTGTCCGATCTCTAGACTCTGTAAACCACGCTGAGGGACACAAGGACCAACCCCTGTTCCAGCTGACAACGGAAAAATCTGGATTTCTTCCAAAAGGAGAAGTTCTAAAAACCAATTTTATACTCAAAAACTCATACATATAAACTTACAAGTGGGGAACTACAAATTGTGTTCTTTTCAGCAAAACTGCCAATCGCTTTCATTTTCTTGCTCCATTTACAGTTGCCCCTTACTAAGCGCTAAAAATTCCCCAACTCACACAGACCACCTTAACTGCCAGGASCTCCACATACCCGTCCTCCTCCTCCTAATTACACTCTTCTTCTTGTGTTCTTTTTCTAGATCCTCTCACGCTGACGCCTTTACCGTGGAGCTCCTTTGGGGAAGCCAACCACTACTTTTTGAATGTTGTTTTAATCTATTACTATTCTCCCCAATTCTGCCACCACAACTTCAAGGCCCAGCTCCCTCGCACCATGCTCCAGAGTGCAATGCTTCTTTACACAGCAACACATTTAGTTTCCTATGATCTTTTCACAACTCAGCAGTCAACAGGACTGGCCTATGTAGAGCTCRTGACATGCAGTTCAATTTTATACTTTATTGCTGCCCATCACCTTACAAACCGCTTCTCCGATGTAGCTGGATTTGGACAGCTGCCTTCCACCGGGACGGTCTTTAAAGACCCATCCAGGAGAGACCCCGAGGCTAACCGGGACAGATACACGGCGGAGACTGGCAACCCTGCGAGAGCCGCCTCTGTTCTGAGCAGCTTTCACGGCCCGATGAAAAATGGAAGATGTCCAATGAGCCACACAGCTGCATCCAGGGTAGAGCTGCTACCAACTAAGCTAAGGGAAGTCTTAGGAACCCCAGTGAAAAGGAGCAGGCCAAAATAAAACCAAAAAATCCAAAGGAAGACGTAAGGGTGCACAGTCCTGACTCAAAGAAAGGAAATCCTGCAGCAGGGAAGGGATCTTTTCCAGACAAGCAAAAGGGAAACAAATGAAAGTTTTCTGACATTTTTCTTTCAAAAGAGCAAAGGAGATAAAGACGTACAGCTACCTCATGGTTTTTTCCAAGGCAAGCGAGTCCTGGGGCACTGAAGGATCCCTGATGGGGAACTGCAGTCCTACGGAGTATGATGACAATACTYGCACAGCAGCTTTTCCAGCATGATTCCCCTACTCCTTTTATACTCTTCTCCTCCATAAAAAAAGTCACAACTCTAATTAGAGTTATCCACTTAAACAGCAATAAAAGATAAACTGGGGGAAAAAAAGCTGAACTTCCAAYGACATTATCTGGAAAATCAGTAGTGCTACTTGCTGACAGTAGTGACTGACCAATTGTGAACAAAGTTATCATAAAAGTCTACAGAAATCCTGCCCCATGACATACTGATACACAATTTTGAAGATCTATTTACATCTGCTTCCTGGCCTACGTATAGCAATTTTATTTGTTACTTAGCTCACATATAAAATATACATTAAGTATTGCAACAGTGAAATAGGGACCATATATGAGCCAAGTAACTTTCACAACGAACAGTGTACCATTTTTTTTATGAAATGGTTATCAAATTACTTACAAAGTACAGAAAATACTTCAGCGGAATATGCCCAACACACTGATCACGGGCAAAACCTGACTGGCTATATGTATTCGGGTCACTCACACAATGTTCCTGTTGTGCAGAATCCAACATTTCCATTTAAAACTAACTTGACTTCCAAAAGCCTAAATTATAATTAATAATGTTAGACACATTTATCCGTCCAATTTTCTTAGCTTTAGTCTGACGAAACTGTATCACTTCGCAAACTAACACGACTATCCTTGTTTTCCCTCCTGTGARCTTACAACGCGGACCGTTGGACAACGCTCCGACGCCTGCCGAGCTAGCTGCAGCTACACAGAAACCATTCTGCAATGCAACATGGCAGACAGTCGTTTTTCCTTTGCGTTGAAATGGTAGTATAAATACCAAATAATTAAGCGTTCAAGGTGACCAGATTCTGGTCTGAAACAGGCTCAGTCTTTCAAGGCCTCATACTTTATTTTGCATTAACATGAAGTAATTTGGAAACTCTGGGTAAGCAGACAGTTCCATTAAGAAAATAAGTGTTTCAACCTCTAAGTTCTCCCACCAACTTCTGTTCTTTAACACGTAATCCTCAGCAGTTCCCCACTGATTAGTTATTGATTCCTCTTGCTGCACTCCCAGAYAGATCAGTAAACTTCAGATTTAGAGCACACGGAGCAACTTTTCCTAGCACTCACTGAAAAAATTGGGAATTAAATAATTCAAACTTCTTTAATAAAAGGGTATCTCGTAACTTTACAGAAATCAGTATTTRAAGATGGAAAACGCTTTACAATCATAAGATGTGACCTGAAAAAAAAGCAGTATACTTGCATTAAGATTAACTATAGACTATTTACATCAAAGCAGCTCAGGCAGGCAGTTGGGACCTGGCAGGGGAACACTAACTGGTTCCAGTAGCAAGGCAGGAGGTGGCTTCACAGACTGATGTCAGCCATAAAAAAATAAAACTGGACCGGTTCTGTACAGATGCAGAGACACTTAGAAGGGTCTCTATGAAAAATGTGTCCAAGATTCAACAATTTTATACACCTAGATACTTCTAAATTTGATTAACTGAATGCAGAAAGSGTTCTACTTAAATCTCCATTTACAGGGAGTAGGAAAGAAGCCGCCTGCTGAAGTCTTACTGCAAGCCATCAAGAGGCCAACCTCCCCACAAACAAGTACATTTTTTCTTATTAGTGCTTCTCTGAAGCAAAAAGTTGTATTTTGATTTCAAGACAGACTTGCAWCAATTCAGATTTTATGGTGATCCAAAACTAAGCAGCATAACAGGATATCGGTATGAGATTTAGATTCTGGTTTAGACCAACTTCTGAATGGAAAAAATCTCTAGAGAATAGGATAGCCTTTTTCCACAGCACTCATCTGCTTCCCTCGAAACAATTTCAGGAAGAGACAGAATTTCAATGAGGCATCCCTCCGAGGGCTTCACTAAAAATATATGCTGGGGAACACACAAGACATCAACGAGCTTACGCGTTCAGATAAGCTCCATTACCTCAGATACAGAGCTCAAGGAGGTACGAGCACAATAAATCTGGAGGGAGGGGGAGTCTAGAACTGTTCTCCCATGCACTCCATCGGCACGCTCAGAACAACTCGGCGAGACCGCCTGCACAGCTTTACACGGCACCCTGTATACAAACACTGATCTTTCACCCTGCTGAAATGATGAAAAAGACTTATTTTCAGAAATCGTAAAATCACATTACAATTCAAGAATCTGAGAAAATGGGGGGGGTGGGGGGGTGGGTGTCCATAAGCAGACAGCACTACAAACACCACGTACTTATTATCAACTACAGGTCTCCCAGGAATATTTGTAGATACCTTTTGGAACAACAGGGATTCTATTCCTGCCTGGTTACAGCACCCAAGTCAGTTAAGAATCCAAACGACAAGTACTGGAGCTCGAGGAAGAAATCAAAGTGCCACATATACAGAAGCAGTGCAGAAATTACTGCCTCCCCTCCGTTCTGCAGGTTTTGCTCACAGCTCACACCCCCTTGAGAGCCAAGAACAGTCCTGCCCGCCGCAGCACTGAAAGCTTTCCTCTGGCCCCGCGAGGGGACGGACGGCTAATGAAGACCATCAGATCTGTGGTAATTTCACTCAAGAGCCTGGAAAAGCACACCCAGACCACACTACAGAGCTCAGGACTCTTTAGAAAGAGAAGGAAAAAGGAGAGGTGTCGCACTGGAGATCTGAAGGGGGGGAAGAACAGTTGTTTCCAAGAAATACAGAGAAATTAGAGATAACTAACACGCCTTTAACTGAAATGCCCTGCATCCTATCAGCAGCTTACAGACCGACCACCTCCAAATAYACGCACGCTGAGCAAACCGTTATGTTCAGTGGGAGCAGAGTCACACTCGCTCACGCGTGCAGCTGCTCCTCCTCTTCAAGAAGAAATTTCCAGTAGTGGTGTGAGCTACAGAAAGTGCCTCTCAYGAGAATCTACAAAGAAGCAAACATTTCTGCAGCAATCATGATAGCCTACTATGCTGGTAGAGTACCAATTACCAAACTGAAAAAACAAAGTGCAGAGAGAATTCCACTAGTGCTTAAAAAAAAAAGCCAACACCTTTCAGTATGTTTGATTGTGAAAAAAATTGTAGCATCAAGTAAAATTTAATTTGATAGCTTTCAGAAACTAAGCAGGTAATATATTCTTGGTCTCAAAGTTCCTTTATTTTGCCCTGCAGACAATATGCATGCTGAGATCTACATTTTTTCAAGCTCCTGTCATCTTTGCCACTTGATAAAAATACAAAATAACCTGATACTGTCCTCAAAAACACAGATCAAGAGACTTACATGTGGGCTGAAGAGCCTAAAGCTCAATTTATCCCACCAAAACAAGCATGAAGGAAGGAAAAGATGTGGTTCCTGTGGAACGAAATTGTCCTTTAAGTGTTKTAATTGAAAGTCTGACAACACAGTCCAGAAGAAACTGGGGGTTGACAATACTCTAAATTCAGGAGCGACTAAGCTGTTTAGAGACCTTCAGTGAATGAAAAGAATCCAGGATCTGTGATGTCAATAACTAGTTTCAGTGTGTTTCAGGTACTCCTCAAGATTTATGCTTTTTTCAATTCATTAAATGACAYCAGTTACAGTATTTACTCACTGATACAACAGTCGGACTCAGCTTCCATCACCAATATTCTTGGCTGACCCTGAGGAATTACAGCACACCACTGCTGTCTACTTTATAAATACTCCAAACACCATGCTTGCAAGGAGAATAGGAAATGATACTTGTGTACGGTATGTTTCTAYGTCTCCTTTTATAGAAATGAGACTTGAGAAGTTCAAATAAAAATTCTGTAGTTTGTTTCAGTAAGTCAAAAGATAGTATAAAAGTGTTTAACTACTTTTATGTTTGAATTGCATTAAACTAAAAAGCTAATTATCAGCAGAAGCCTAATGTTTCACTGAGCTTAACCCTTGCAAACACACAACAGGCAGCTGAGCAATAAACTCTGAAGTTACTGGACATTCCAACTTTATTATTGGTTATCTCTTCGTATCAGACATTTAAAGTTCTCTATCCCTCAAGAATATCTCAAAATTGCTAACTCCAAAAATTACGTATCATTTCTCCTGGRAAGAGCCGTGAAAGCAGCCTGGAAGGTACTTGGCAGGGTAAAAAACTGGGGCTGTCAGAAGAGTCCCAGCTCCCAGCAGAACCTGAAAGCTCAAATCACTGAAGTAACTCGTTTTTTCTAGGCGTGATGTGGCAGAAGAGCAAAGCAAGCCTGAACAGTTTCCACTGAACCAGATTTTTCAATTCTGTCCACACAATTAAGAGTTCTGGAAATACAGAAGCATGTTCCCTCATCTCTCCTCCTTCACCCTTACCACCCTTCTGTGGCTTCTCTGATGAGTGGAAAGTATTAAGTCAAAATACAGTTTCTGCAATTTCCTTAACCAACCTTGGACTGAAGCGCAAGGCTACAGCTTGCCCTCCTGTACTAGCAAGCAGAGACAAGACTCAGTCTGCCGGTCTCGAGGACACGCTGTTTTCCATGCTACGATTTAGTCTGCATAAGTTAAAAAAAAAAACAAAAAAACTCCCCTAGTTTTAAAAAATGTTAAAAACCTTAAAGATTAGGCACTTTTATCAGCAAATGGGTAAAGAAGTCTTACCTATACTAGCAACATCTGCCTTGTAACAGCATTAACTTACATCAAGTGGCCATCTCTGCCGTGGATGGAAATAAGGAAATGGTTAGGCACCCAAAAATGGTTATCCACTGTCACTTCAGCAGCCCAGGAAGCTACAGGCATCCCCACTTGTCAGCCCCAGTGTTTCCAAATAATCCTCCAGACTCTTACCATTTATCTTTAGAGCTCCAATATGAAATGTAATTACCTAAGACTGCTGGGTCTTTCCAGCCTGGTTGAATCTCTTCCAAAAAGATGCATAATCAGCCTCATTTCTTTATTATATGACCTGCACACGCAAAGCAAAGATCCATTGTCTTGCTTTGGAAGAACACGTCGTTATTACTGATACAGGGCAAAAACGAATATACACGTTAAGCATGTGATAATGGGTTTCTGAGAAAACCATCAGCACAGAACAACAGCATCATATCTACTTTCAAATAACCTGAACTGGTTAGCTACTCAGCCATAAAATTCAACATCAAAATGTACAGAACCCTCAAGCTATTTTAGCGTATAGTATAGCCATTTGGAAGAGACACAGGATGAACAATGGCGCGGATATTCAAAGCAGAACTGTTCCGTGATTATTTTCAGTTCGCATGAAAATGRGAAGAAATTGTAACCTCTGTATCCTAAACATTTGTTCAGCCCCATCTGAGAAGTAGTAAATTTCCAATCCAATTATTCTATAGTCAGATAATACAAAGACAGCCTAAATAGCACTTTTTYTAAAGCTTAAGTACAGCAGCATACATGCTGACATGTAAAATGAAGGGCATAATATAGTTGAAAAATCAAACATTTTAGAAAGCATTAACCAGGAAAAGACTTTCAGGTCAACAGAGAAACCAACACACAGTAAGTTCAAGTAAAAGGCAGGAGGCAAAGACAAGAAATGCTCTTCTTGGGCATACAGACAAGAAGTAATAAAGGAAAACTATCACTATTGGAGTCAACAGCATGAGCAGTAATATTCCCGGATGTTGACAATTASAAAGGTTTATGGGAAAACTAAAAGATCTCAATCAAGTACTAGAAAACTTAGTGCATATTCAAAAGCTACAGGATTTAAGTTTTTAACAAAAAACAGCCAGAAGATTATTCAATTCCTGTCCACAGGTACCTATAAAAGAATTGCAACAGATTCATCTGGCAAGCAAATCGAGCTGCCACTTTCTCTAGCTTAGATCTGTCATAGCCATCCCAGAAACCTACCACCTGCACTTAAAAACAGAAATAACCCCCAGTGACCTAGGGGAATTTCTACCATTTGAGATCTAAAAGATGCATGATAAAGAATATGCTGATACGCCATCAAAAGGGACACTCAAAGGTGAATTTTGAAGATAGACAAAAGTACTGCCCGTCTTTGAGAGCTCAAAAAACCCCACCATGCTGAACAGGATGAAGCCAAGCTACAAAAATCTTGACGCTTCAACTTGTCCTAATTAAGGTCCAAGATGCAACAACCCAATGAAGACAAGAAGTATGTTTTCTGGAATTAAACCAGTAATTTAAAGTTAGATCACAGCTGCTGTCATATTGCAGGTACCTTCTCCTTTTAATTCCTCCTAAGTACAAGCCTGAAGTGGGACAAAGACATAGTTCCCATCATTACACTGAATACCTTCCCTGTAAATTTACTAAGAGCCCTTTACTCATCCGTTCCACTCAAATTCCCTTTGTAAGTTCTTCTAAGGGAAGGAAGGAGGGTTAACGATGCTACTAGGCTAGGAAGAGCACCACTTTATTTAAAAATATGAGTCTGCAATTTCTTACTCCGTGCTTAATCTTAACACATTGAGAAAAGACAGACCATTCTTCGGAAGGAAAAAAGAGTGACATATAGACACATTTGTCACCTTTACAGTCTCAGATATTTGCAACCATGCAATTCAGTGGCAAATTGGATAGAGGTTACTATTAATAACTGAACTATTTCCTTTCCTTTCTGAAAGCTGATTTGTGAAAAGGATGCAGGCATCCCATTTTAAAACRCACTAATTAGCCAAAGAGGAGTCAAGGAAGTCACTGTTCAGCCTTCAAGAACATACACGTAGTCTCTCTCAAAGAGGGAAAAAACAGAGCAGACTTATCCAAGGAGTGCATGAACACCCGCTCCAAGCAGCGGTATACAACCTCCTCAGCCAAGAAAATTCTGTGTAGTCACAYGAACATTACAACTGGAGAATTCAACAACTCAGATAGAGATTTCTTTTCTTAAGAATATGCAGGTCTCATTAAAGGCTCRCATCCAGATACGTACAGCCATTACAAAGACTAGATGACACTGTTACCTGCCACAGCAGCAGACCTGGCTTGATGACCCAGGAGGTCCCCAGAAAGCGATGTGAAAAACRCAATTGTTAAAATGTGCTCAAGTCTTCAGTTTCCAGAGTTATGACAAGTGCCTTACAATCGCCTCAAATTACATAGCAAGGAGAAACCGTAAAGGAAGCGCCTCCTTGATTTACACATGGCATCTCTYCCCTATTGTCTAGGTCCTGGCAAGTTAAGGTCAAAATAAAAAGATTCTTTAAAAATACCACATAAATTGAAAGCACCTACAGCTTCCACTGATTATTTTTCTTCCCCTTCCATTATAAGCCCTGAASAGGTTTAAGCAGCAGTTGCCATCATTAAAGAGGTTGCTCCCCTCCCATTTCCCATTCTCCTGCAAAACGAACACCCTGGCAGCACCAGGGAAGGGTGACAGGCTGCTGCAGTCCCACTTAGCTACAGACAGCAGGTCTGGAAAACGGCAAGAGGGGGCACAGGCCRCCTCAGCCACAAAGGCTCACCAGAGAGCATTACTAAATAATAGAATAAGGAAGTCAAATGTCTGTCTSTGTACGTTAGCGGTACCCCAGCTCCTCGGGAGGGGCTCGAGGGCTGCGGGTGAAGTAACGGGTTACAGCCGAGCAAAGCGGAGCAGGGCGATCTGCCCCCGCTCCGCCGCTGGATCCCGCTTCTCCCTCGGGCCGCTTCCGGAGCTTGTCCGTAAATCGGCGTAACCAGCCGGCCCAGCAGAAAGCCTACTCGTCTCCCTCTGCCCACTCGGAGGTCTCCCACCTCAGCAGGGGCTGAACCGGCTCGTGCGCCCCGGGGAGAGGCAGCGCTGGCCCGGGGAAGTGGGGAGCCTCCCCCCCCCCGCAGCAGTGAACCCGCTCCGGCCGTGCCACGACACCACACCCCGAGCAAATCTACAAACACCTAGTGAAAGGGCATATCCCTTCCTTCAAACACATCGCCATCCAAATAAACAGCACAGAGGGTGGCAAGGAAAACGCTCAGAGGACAAAAGGACAGAGTTAGGATTAAACCCAGTCCCTTGATCCCYGGCCAAATGGCCTACCCATAAGCCCACGCGACTTCCAGAGCCAATTTAAAATCCTGAGTGTGCTATGCTTTAGGTTATAAAATCATATTTAGACACACATCTGAAGTGTTCTTTGCTCTGCTGGTGGCTAAAAACAATTCCTTTGTCATCAAATCTTGCTTCAGCAAGCTGACGTGACGTTTTTAACTCAGGAAATACGATAATTATGGTTCAAGGTAAACAACTACAATTGTGCATCATAAACAGTTTCTAATTTTAAGCCTGAGTCCCTCTAATGCCATCTATATTTTAAATGAAGTTTCCTTATAAATGGTTTAGGTTGTCTAAGTAGCTTGTGACTGAGCCCTATTGCTGATTAGCATCAACAGCAGGTCTTGGGAAAACACGGGCAGGTGTAGCAGATAAAAGTCTAGCAGATGCAGCAGGTGAGCTCCTGTATCGAAATGAGTCAAGGTAAGCCAAACATGAAAGGAGGAAAATATACTTTGAATCTTAAATAGCTTGAGAGGTGAAAACTGCGTCTCTCTCAGGAACRCACAGTAAGCGCTGAGACCAAAGCTACACGTACTTATGCAATGTTTGCTGCAAGTCATTTTACATCCCAGACCTCAAACGCCCCACTGCAGCTTCCCCAGTGGCACAAACAGCAAGAATTCAAGTTATAACTCGCTGCAAGAGTATCAGCTACCAAGTTGTTCAACACAAGGCAGTAAACTCACCTACAGCTATCCGCGCTGTGTCTAAACTAGCCCTTGTGCTACTGCTACCATAAAATAGTCTCCGAAGTTCCCTAGAAACAAAGCCTTACAACAAACAGAAGCATCACTGCTGAGACTTTGTAAGCCAGAAACGCTGAAGCACAACATCTGAATTTGTCTGGAACYACAGTGAGGTATTGAGGGCAGCAAGCTGTCTGCCTCCAAGATGAATCATTACACAGAGGTAGCAATAACTCCAAGTACTGCTTACAGGTGTTAGCCTGGTAGGCTTTCATTCTTCCTCACCCAAAGAAAAAGAAGTACTAACTTACAACCAAACGAACGCAGCTGAATGAGAGAATGTAGCAGAGCAARCAAGATCCAATAGAGACAAAGCATTCTTAAACAGTTGAGCTTAGAAGAGACAGAAGTGGTCAAAACTATTCAAACAGCCAGTTGCGAGAACGCTGCCGTTTCTGCAGAAGACTAAACAGTAAAGAGGAATCACGGGGTGAAGCCTGTGCAGCTTGGGAGAGCTYGCTCCTCCAAAACTTTTCATCATTAAACATTTTCAAACAACCCCACCCCATTTCTGCTATTGTTGTCAGAGAGGGAATTCCAACCAGAACAATTATTTCCACCACATTTTTCTGTTGGAAGAAGAAAAATGGTAATACTGCACAGCAGAAATACAATTTATGCAGCAGTTCATCTCGTACCACAAGTCTCCTTCCTAAAGAAAAAAGGATTAACGTGCCTTGAGCCCATTGTGCAGCAGCACGAATGTATTTTTAGACACAAACACTTGAAGGCAGCAATATGGTGGAAGTCTCCCAGGTTGAAGTTAGCCGTGGGAGGTTAATCTCTCCACACCCTGGAGAGGGCAGTTCATTAAGAGGCTGTTCGGAGCAGAAGGAAACAATTCACCCACTCCCTGAAGAAATCCCTCTTCCCACGACTGCACACAAGGCAGCTCCTCTGAACTCTCCGCCGCCCCGCATCTCATCCCGATTTGCRCTATTTTCTTGGTAACAGCACCCTGTCCAGGCTGTGCCAGAAAGCCTGCCTCCCTTCCAGATCCCTAGCACAATTAATGGAGCGAAATTCAATGCTGTCTTCAAGGCACAACACGGGATGCAAACAGGCTCACAGTCAACCCAAGTGTCCAAGAAAAGGCGGCAGCAGAACGGCAGTTTGGCTCCATAACGTTTTATCTGCAATTAACACTTTTTCGTGACTTCTGATAAGGTAACGTATTAGCTGTCAGACCAAGTAAGTGAACCTTAAAATATTCTCAAAGCCACGCCGCTCTTCTCGTCCRAACAAATGAATGTTTAACCCAATAATCAAGTAAAGGAGTCTATTCAATGAGTCCASAATAGGTAACTTAGTCACCACATGCATTAGTTTATACCTACAACTGTGCTCACATTGCAATTCATCAAGCAACCCTTCAGGACCGCACCTTTGGAAAAAAACACCTCAAAGGTTTGCCGAGATAGCTGCCTCAGGCCTGGGAAGAAGTCAAAAAACATAAGCTGTCTCCAAGTTAGCCATCATACACACCCATTTATATACAGACTACAGGGTCGTGTGGGTTTTTTGTTTGTTTTAAACAAGTTAAGCAGACTGCCCAGCTATGCTCTATCAATATAATGACATCCCTTGACTTGAACCACAGCTAAACAGCCATCACACACCTCTACCTTCATTCCCGTATGAGGCTGTTCCTATGATATTGGAAATACCAACGCAAAACCAGCTCAAAAAATTGCTTCCCAATATTTTCTTGTGCTATTAAATATTTTCATACTTAACACTCAAATAAAATACTTCCAAATTATGAAGCATTTGGTGTGGAACACTTGATTTTCAGGTAGCTGAAGTTAAGCAAAAATGGAATAAAATTCAGATAAAATTATTAATTACAGAGAGTAAGTGTTCATTATTTAATAAACTGCCAGCAAGTCTGACTGTCCCATCTGACAGCTTAGAGATGCTGGCATTGTCAGAATGACTCTTCTACCCCCTTTGAAGAGGTACATTTGAGTATCCCAAACATGTCACTGAAGAACAAACACTAATGGTCAATTCTGAGCATTTACGTGACAACATGTAGAAAAAAAAAAGAAAAATGCAAAAGTCTACATGAGACCCAAAAGTCCTGATTACAGYCAAGCTATTTTTCAGACTTTTATTAAAATTAGAGCGGCCTTTGACTATGAATCACATCTGCCTCTTGTAAACAGCAGAAGAGCACCAACATCATACAGTGAAAGACACAGAAATATGCGAAGGGGAACAGCGGTGAGTAACATCARTTAACAAGGCTACTCCATACCACAGCACACATACCGCACTGTGCTTATACACCTCAAAAAATAGTTCATTTATAATAGCTCAYAGCTTTCATGGAAGGCAAGCAAAATTGTGCTAAAATACAGCGTGTAGGTATAAGAAAAATAAAGCTTGATTCAGCCCTGCCTCCCCTCCTTAGCTCTATCTCCTCCAAACACTTTAAAAGGGATGTTATCGCTTCTTGTTTATACGCCATTACAGCAAAAAAATGCGCGGTTTCTTAATACTGCATTTCAGAACAAAATSTTACTCAATTCTTTCTGTAAAGTACCAAGAAATAACTGTGAGACCATATGCATCTGAAAGCATCCACGTGCTGGAGTGATCCGGACTTACGTAACCGACACTTGGCGTCTAACCGCGAAGAGCAGGAAAGAAAGGGCCAACATGCAAATTTTCTTTAAGGCCTAAAACCGAACTAAAAATTCATTTTGAGGAGTCCGATTCAGGAGGCAAGTGAAATTCACGTCTCTAAGTTACAATTTAAGGTTTCTGCCATGAAAGTACAAAAGAGAATCCCATGTCGTTGATTTTCTCTCCTTTAGCTCATCCCATTAAGCAAAAATGAATCATTTGCTAATGGACGAGTTCAGTTTGAACCGATGCCACCATGATTCTTATCTCAGTAGCTGGAAGGCAAATCCTTCCAAGGTTTCAACAAGCCATGGACAAAGGCAGAGATCAGCATCCTTCTATTTTCTCAGCTCGTCCTAAAATGTCAGGCATCTGAGCACAGATACTCCTGGAGATCATAGAATCGTTTAGGTTGGAAAAAACCTTTAAGATCATCAAGTCCAACCGTTAATCTACCACTGCCATCATGTTGTACCTTACCCTTGAACTCACAGTAAAGAAAAGGAAGCACTCACTCCTACTTGCTTACGGGATCCACTACAGCCCCCAGCCCCCTTCCGATGAGGGCAAAGCCCACCGCCACGCTACGGCGTGTACTGCAACACGGCGTAGGATCTAAAGCCCTAAATCACCTCTGCCCTGGGATGGCCCCGCTATCCTTCAGCTGTAAAATCAGCTTCCTACCGCCAGCTGCAGTGGACATATATAATGCTCACATCTGCATTTTCTGAGCCCGGGGGTTCCGAAGTGGAAGTAAATCAAAGGGAAACGTTCTGAACTGTGCCCACAGCAGCAGCCGTGACATGAGGCAGACATGGACAAGGCGGCCAAAAACGAGAGGCGCAAAACAGACCCAAAATCCACAGACAGGCAACAAACGTGACTAAAATCCATCCTCACCCCCCTTCTAGCTGCTCTTAGCCAAGAGGAAACATTTTTTCCCTTATATGCGTGATKAAGTGCCTTGGTATCACTCCGTCAGACAAAGCTCACTGTTCTTAGGTGCAAGGCTTGGGCTGGAAGAGAAGGTGTTTGCCCGGCTGCAACCACCACCGGAAAGACACAGACACATTATTATGAAAAGCAAGTCAACTTTTTATGCACAAATAAGGATAACAAATGTTTCATTGCTGTGTTCCAAGCGTTTCAGAGCTTAAACTGAACCATAGGAAAGAGCGTTACTAGTTAGGCTATTACAGCAAATGAAATGAAAATTGAAAATGAAGTCTAACTGACATTAAATTTAAGTAAATATATATATCAATTCCACAATCATCATAATACAGACAGTTCTTATGACAAAACTTCTGCAGAACAGAAAATCACCCTTGATAACTCTGAATATTAAGCTGAGGTACCACAGGCGTCTTACAGTTTATATAAATAAAGTGCCTCCTGCAAATAATCATGGTTCCTTCAGTGAAAACTGCAGCATGATTAACAGAGGTCCATTATAAAGGCAATGCATAACCTAGCTCCTGTGAGTAGTCACTGCCACATCGGACTGCGTTTCTATGGCAACCAGGGAGGAAAATATAAAGCAAATTACAGTTAAATGAAAATTATTCTCCATGACAATATATGTTAATGCAAGAACATTTGCAAGGCCATTCTGGATAAAATGTTTACATTCACACATGTGTTTACACAAATAAATAAAAGGCAGGCTGTAACAGCTAATGGATCATCCAAAGATAAGGATCATAGTCGTCTTTTTTTTTTTTCAAGTTTTAATGTATTCAGAATAAAATTCTTCAAGCTAACAGAACCGAAAACAAACCACCTTAACAAAGGTATTTGCACATTTACATATAGTATACATTCTTTAAGAAACAGTTTTTCAGCAGATCTAACGTGTACGTTTTTGAATGTTGTGATCCTTTAATTTTCCTGGCTGCAAACAAAGAGCACATTTATACCTCCTCATCCCAGGAGAAAATGTTTTAAACGAGAGGCTAAGTCACTCAGAATATTTATAGAGATCTGACTGAAACTGCAATAGTGACTTATTTTAATCAGCTGTAACTTATTGAAAACTGAGAAGTGTTTTATACCTCAGAATTTGCAGCATTGGCTCTACAGCAGGAGAGCCTTATACCTCACCACCGTTTAAAAGCAGCACAGGTCAATGAGAACCCGTTGTCAGATACTTATATAAAAGCCCGCAATTAAGGCTTTAAAAGGTTATCCTACTCTCCCACCATGATCATTTAGCCTAAACAGTCCTTTTTTTAGGGAACATATCTCAGTTTTTAAATATCTTCTGAAGCATGAGTGAAGTTAATTGGAATGAGGCTCGTTCAAGAGGCAGCCACTTATTTATTTTTTTAACTCACTTGGCTTGTACCCCAAAGAAAAGCCCAAAGAAAGAAAGTAGGTTATAAACTGACTTACAGTCTCTTTTCCACTCTGAAGCGCCACGTTTTAAGAACGGTTTAAAATACTGCATTGGAAAAAAGCACCCTTCTCAGCCGCGTTTCACGGTTCCCCCTGCCAAGTTCCTTTCCCATGGAAATGGTCTGCCTGTTCCGCGAGTAACACAGGTGCAGGTTTCTTAGGAAGACCCAGAAAGAGCACAAGGCACTTTTTGAACCCGTTTCAGTGAGCTGGGAACACAGAAGACCGCATTCACTCCGCTGGCACATCTGAACTTACTCCGTACATGCTCCCWCTGACCTCTGCATCTGTCTCTTGCCTCCACCTACAGAACAATACTTGAATCATGAGGATCATAACTTTTTATGACAGTGGGAAAACTGCAATATTCTCCACAAGTTCACTCCACCCTGCACATAAAACTGCTCATAGGTTCAACCATAAAGCAAACTACCTTCTTTGAAGTTCAACTTAAAGCCCTGCACACGTTATAAAGCTGATCTGAAAAAATGCAGTGTATTAACATTTTACATAACCACACTCCTGGAAGACTTCATTCGTTAATCATTTGGTGCGACTGTTGACAAAAGCAAGTTAGGTCAGAAAGTATCTGGGTAACAAAACTCTTTACAGGTGAGCTCAGGTTACCCACAAACACCAAATTCACATACCACCAAATATATTCCAGTCATGCTCCACTTTCCCTGAGGATCATTTGCTGTCGAGCCCACAGCAGCATTACCGTTATCATTTCAACTAATTTAGTCACTGATCTCAGCACAACCACGACTCCCCCTCCACCTTTCTCTCTACAGCAACATGCAGGCTATCTCCGTACAACGCAAACAGCTACAAACCTTAGACTGAAAAAAAAAAAAAAAAAATCTGCAAATCGAGCTACAGTAGCAGTTGCTAGGTTCCTTTTAAAACCTTCACTAATTGCTAGGCTTGGGTTTCTACTGAAGCTCCTTGCTGCAGTGGTGGAGGGGTTGAATGTTGTTTTCACAAAAGAACTTCTAAAACCACAGGCTGCATGTCTGCAACAGCAAGTATTTATATTCTGTGCACAAATCAGATTATGCGTAGACACACCATCCCCACCAGTCTTCAAGCAGATGAATCCCACCAGGCCAAGCTAYCTTTGCGGACGCCAGAGCTATCAGGTGGGGTACCCTCCTTTCTGCTGATGTGCACCACATCCTTTTGCGGAGAACTGGCTTACTGGGTCAAAACGCATACGCATTAGAAAARTCATTTTCTCTGTAAATGTAAGCAAATGCACGCTAACATGAAGTGAAATTCTAGAGAAAACCATGCAGCTTGCAGCTTTCATGCCCTAGCAAACGGCAGGTGGTTCAGGGGAAAGGCAGGCTCCTCGGCAATACTAAGGATGCAACGCTGCCAGCAGACCTCCCATGCACCCTTCTCTGTTGCAAGCTGCATCGAGTGAATTAGCACCAGTCGGACAAGACRACGACTCTGAAGAGACTATCAGAAGGATTCTTGTGGATTTCAATTACCTGCACTGCTCCCTAAGAGTAAATTCTGCCCGTGGAAAAGAGCCCCATCGTTCAAATACAGGACGGATCAGTAAGACAAAGATTCAAGGAGCTGATCTAACCAGACAATAGGTGGTGTCGGTGATGCAGAAGAGGTAAGGAGCCATTAGTGGTAAGCACAACAGGCATGCAACAGCAGACCCAACTCTGCCAGCACCCCAGACTCTCACCCCTGGCAGAAGTCTCCACACCCTCAGATCCTTCACCTCTCAACGCTACTGCAGCTTCACTCCGTTTTCAAGGACTTTCCTCCCACCATGCAAAAACCAGGCCCAGCTCTCGAGAGGGAGATGAAGATGCAGGATGATCTCAGAGKAAAGGAGAAAGGCAGGAACAGATGGGAGGGAACATCAAAAGGCAGACAGGCTAAAATTAGAGACAAGAATCCTGGATGAGGAGGACCAAGGCGAGAGCAGAGAGCCGAGCAGAACCTCCATCAGATGAGGCTCCCGGGAAGGGGGAGGGACAGACAGAAGGGAGAAGAAATATTATGGTGGGTGAAGTAGGGGAAGCTAGCAGACAGAACAGACTGCAGAAGCAAATTCAGCATTTTAAGACTACAACCTGTAGCTTTCTAACTAAGGAGCACCACTCAGCACACCAGGAAAAAGCCACAAAGTTGACTTCTCGTCTGATCTCGTCTCCCCGGGATGAGGGCTAACGCAAAGGCAATTCAGCTCTCACCACCGAACAAGTTTAACACCCTGGTACCAGCGCTGATCACAGGGGAAGGCRATTTAATTCGCCACCACCACCCACAACAGAGAGCAGCTCTGAGTAACGCAGGGCACCTCAGATCCTGGTCAAAGCCAGAAGCCTTCTGGGCTGCTGGCAAAATGGAGAGCGTCCAACAGATCAGAGACCGGACAGTCACCGCACAGTACCCCGACGTGCGCCAAGAGACAGGCTACAGCAAGGAAGGAAACTAGAGAAGATACAGCAGCTATCAGATACCTAATTTTCAAAACTAGCATATTCTCACATGTCCTTTCTGAGCTGATAGAAGAAAAAAATGCACGAGTTGGAGTCAAAGGTCAACGTTCGAGGAGTGCAGGTTTTCAGCGTCCAACCTGGCTAGTGCATTCAACTCYCGGACTGCTCAGAAAGGTAAAGTTTTACACACCAAGACAGCCAGGCTTGCTCATTACAGACCCACGATCCAGTTCGGATAAACCTATCTGCCTGTGCGTAGCTGCAAGATGAAACCAAGGAGACAGCTAGCTATGGGAAGCAGCCAAACACTGTAACTAGAGCACCAGCTCACCCAGTGGTATTTAAACAACCATAGCACAGCCATGAGCAGGATGTTTGCTTCCCACACGCACACACACACACCCCTTCCCCGCATTTACCTATATCTCTTCCCAGCATCGGCATGGCTAATCTCATCCACCTATCTAAAGATATAACTATAGCAGTACTTTATAAATAGGCTTACATCTTCAGTCCATCCAAGACCTGACGCAACGGCAGAACGACAGTCGGTGCGGCAAGCAGCGCGTGTTGTTACGACAACACTGACATTTCACAATCTGCAACAGCCATCGTCGTGCAGAACATGGAAAACACCAGACCGAAAGTGTAAAGTCTACCCAAAAGATTACTGCTTTTCACAGGATACGGTCACTGCCACRGCCAGCAGGATATCAGATCTCTTACCTCCTCCCTGTAGAAGGCAGCTATCAGGAGACCATTCCCAACGGAGAACTTCTTGGAACTTTATCTTGGCTCCTCCTGGACCTAACCGGCCTGCAGAAAACCCAGCTACTTACTAGTAATTTGGAGCTCCTGGTACAACTTGTTTACACAGAGCAGGTCATAGGATAGGCTGGAAGGTGTAAGCAGGATATAGTTTTTATGGCTCTGAACTCCTGCCCAGATAAGCTGATAACGCTCTGTGCTCAGGGGGAGGGGAGCACTTTCATGTCTGCTTTATTTAAAATGAAGATGCACCATGAACTGCAGTTAAGCATTTTATAGTTAATAATGGTGTTTCCATTCACCTTACTTTCCTTTAAAGCTATTTAATGTATTTTTAGGAGTTCCTAATTACACGTACTTTCATTTCATATCAAGATATTCAAAGCAGCACAGTATTTATTTTCAAAACCTAGCTCTTCAGCCTCTTGCTGCACAGGCTGTCAAGCCTTCAGGGACAGGCTGCCTCTGGATTGTGGTGAATTTTTTAGAGGGTAACATCTCCCTTCTTTGCCATGCCAGTGACACAATTTTAGCAGCTTTATGCTGCTCGAAAGGTAAATTATTTTAGAACTTTTCTACACTGCAAAGCTGTCAGTCTCTTAAAAAAAATGACAGAGCCRGCTTCCTTCAGAGTTTGCTTCCCCCCCTCCCCTGATTACCCACAGCCACCCAACCACCCCACCGTGACTCCCTGCAGACACCGATGTCCTCAGCTGAGGATCTGAAGCCTACCACTCAGCCAAGGACCACCTTAACGTGTTCCTTAGAGCAAATCCAATACAACGCAAGAGGACAGGAGATGCTTTCTCACTGCTCATATGTGAGAAAAACATCAGTTCCCTCAGTACATAGCCGAGACAAAGTTTCTTTTACACATCCTAAAAAGTTTTCTACCCTTTCCATTTTCAAAGTCTGTAAATTTTGTYGCTAAAGAAGAAACAGGCATGCATTTTAGTCACATACGAACCCAGTGCCAGCATGAACACTCTTGCACCTGACAACAGAATTAATATTTCAATGTTTCCACAAAATATCGAATGTTTAACCTTTGGTTTACTAATACAAATGCAATATACAATCAATAGCTTGCTCCTGCCACTGCAATGATTTACAGTGGAAGATTTTAAAAATACTAATCGGGTAAGTTTGGTTTTCTTAGAGACAGGGGAAGAAAGGCTGCCTACAGATTTTTAGAGGATAAATAATTCAATGCATGAGTGCCAAGGGCAGTACTGCACACATCCATATGGCAGGGACAACGCAGACAGTAATATATGCTTCACATCACCACCCTGACAGTGCCTTCAACCCTGACCTAGAAAAAAACATCACTTTCTTCTGACTACAACAGCTAATTCACTCTCCGTCATTGCTACTCCGCAACACTAAGGACTACTGCACGCTTTTTGTTCGCTTTGGGGTAGTGTCTCCCAATTCCTCAGCCTCTGCAGACTGCAATTTCAGCCTCTGTTCACAACAGCTACACTGCAACGAGCAGAACAACTTATTCACATGACSAACTTAAGAAAATGGAAATGAACTAGAAGAGACACAGGTTTCAGAAGTCCTCTTTAGGGGCTCGCGCCTTTTCACTACCAAAACCGAAAGGGGCAGGAAAACCCAGGACGGCTTCTCACAGRTGAGGTCTGGCAAGACGCCGGCGGTGCCACGCGGAGAGCGGGCGCGGAGGGAGAGGAGAGGCTGTTCCCGCTGACAGCCGGCACCCATCGCCTGCCCCAGCTACCGCCCGGGGGGCTGCGAGCGCCCGACGGACGCGGGACCACGTAGGTCACGTCGAAGGCTGCGACAACGCGGAAGGAGGGGCTGCTCGCTGGGGAAGCCTCCGCTCTTCTCCTCCACGACCCTCGTGGCCAGCGAGCTGCCGTCATCTCACAGTCCCAAAATGAACTGTACAGACACCACCCTGCCCCACTGTCCTATTTTGGTGGCGATTTGATAATTTCTCTACATCCCACAGTTTGGGGGAAACATTAAAGAATCAAGGGGAAGAATTCCGGAGCCCAAAATACCTTTTAACAGGATTATTTCCTTTTCTGACCCCAATTACTCCTTCAGTTTATTAAAGAGAACTCATATACACAGAAATGTTAACACCCTAAAGAGTCACATAAACAGAAAAAAGTCTGAGGGCGCCATTATAAACAGAGTTAATGGAACTCAGTGATTGGAAATGGATCTTGAAAGCTGTCAGATCAAAGCAAGATCTTTCTCTTGTAAGGACTGCATTACCCTTGGAGCCACAGAGCTAATACCGTCTATAAAAATATTTTGCTCAAATAAGTTAAGAACAGCAGCGTTTCATCTGTCAAAAGGTGCGAGGCTTTTATGGGATTAGCCATTCCACATACAGCATAAAAATTAGAACAGATTTTTAAAAGCCCTCAGCTCATCTGACGGAGACTACACAGACCGACGTGTGTGCCTGCTTTCTTCACACACGCTACACGCTGAACAGATTTTTCACTGCTATTAGCATTTAAGCTGCTGCTTTTTTTTTTAAATACACTTGTAAAGGATTACAAATTGGCATCACCTATAACTAGCCACAGATGAAGCTAGCACCACCACCCAGACTCAGACAAATTAAGATTTTTTAAATACCCAACAGTTGCACGAGAAAATACACCAGAAAACACCAGTTCTCACACAGGTAAGCTTGAAAATTCCAGGTACAGTCACATACACTCCAAAACAGCCTCCAGACCGCGGGCGCCGACAGCTTCCTACGCTGCTCCCCAGCAGGATACCAAAGGCAGCATTTCGCTAAGGCTCTAGCTGCACAAACCCGTACCGGTCAGGGCGCTTGCGATTTCAAATAATTGACTGCACAAGCGTTCCTTTAACATTTCCGCGAGTATTTTTAATGACCGTGCATCAGTGGCATACACATTACATAACACTTGGCTGAGAATCCCAGCGCTCTGCACCCTCAGAAAAAGCAGCTCCGTGCTGCTAATCTCTCTTGCAGGAAAAAGAAAATATTTAAAAGCTGCATACAAATCATTCCTGTAAAGTGTCAYGCAGACTGTTTTAAATTAGATGGGGTAAAAATATATGCGAGTTTATCACGAAACACTAAAATCTTTGCTATGGAGACACCAGYTTCTCTCCACAGCCTTTTACAACTGAAATACATAGAATTCTCACTCACGATGGAGGCAGCAGACAAGCCACCTTTACTAGAGCCTCATCAAGGAAATACGATTAGAATAACAACCACCATGTAAATATTTCCACGTATTATTTGCTTTGCTGTACTGAAAAGCAGTAGTACCTGTCACTACTTGCTATGTATCTACCACCATAAGATCTTAATACCAAGGAAGAATTTCAATCCATAAGGCAGACTGTCAAGCCTGAAATTCAGGTACTCCGCACGGAGGGAGGAAGAGGGGCTAACCTCGTAAGAAAGCCRTCACTGGGTAATTTTACAAAATGTAATTAACCAGCTCCGGTCCTGTGCATTTCCTTCCCTCGGAGAAGGATTTCTTCACTGAGTAATTAGACCGTCCCAGTTAAGACTCAAGTCACCACAGAACATATTTTCCCCAAAACAAAGCCACATGCACACTTACAAAAGATTCAAGCACTACTTCAAAAAAAGTACTGCCGTTTCCTCACGGTAACTTAAAGCTTTTCCTAGTTTTTGCCTTAGTCACTGCGTGGATCTAAAGCTAACTGAAACCAATACACTACCGTGGGAGCCCCCAAAATCCTGGTTTTATTCCCGTACTCGAGACACTTCATTATTACAAAGTATTGCCTTCTTTTAATGTATAGAAAAGCAGGAGGTAAAAAAAAAAAAATCTTAGTACTTCAAACATATGTCCAAAAGCCACAACATAAAGACAAAGAGTACAGATTAAACGCTGTAAAGATATACTTGTCAGGAACCTTCCTTTGAAGTATCTGCAGGAAACACTGTCATCATGCAGCCATGTTACAATTACACAGTTAAAATAATCACCACCAGTTGTAAGTAGTCCATCTGGTTTACTGAAAAGGGAACACTGCTGGTACAGTATTGATTAACACGACTAGTCTTCACTGACCCTAGAGAAATACATTTGTCTGCTCTACTGAACAGCAGAAGAACGCTGCACGACACTGTGACACGCTTCATTTTGTTTAGAAGCATTTTTGGGGACTTAGTGAATTAAAACGTAAGTAGAAAATAAAATAATCTTAACAGGTTGCCTACCACACATGAAGGAAGAAATGAAGATCAGCGTTTTGCTGGAGGGTTTTTTGGTTTTGTTTTTTTTTCGAGCTTTCTTTCCCCATCCAAAACCAACATTCATATTGGACAATCTGTATGTTTAAGTCTGAGAAAATGCTATTACAACATCATAAAAACAAAAAGCAGCACACAAAAAAATCAATTCACCCTGAGCCACGTTTTTATGAAATGGAGATACGGACAAGATTTCATTTTTAAAAGCAGAAGCAGAACTGAATGGCAAAACCAATTGTGAAACACTAAATGTAACATCTCCAGTTTCCAGCCTGTCAAASCAGCGAACGCTGACATGACCAGGGCTCCTACAATCACTATTTAGAACAAAAATAGGGAAAAAAAAAAAATAGCTGGGAACTGATCAAGAAATGGAAGGGCTCATATGCACTCCAAACTCCAATGTGTTGTTCGCTGTATGGGCAACTCAGCCTGCTCTGAATTTCGCAAACCAAACCCTTGCCACTTACTCAGACAAGTCTGGAGGTGATGCAAGTCCCAGCTAGCCTAATAATACAGGTTCACAGCAAACTCCACTGAAGCCCAGACCGCCCTTTTCCAGGGAGGACACAGACAAGATGTGCCCTGGCAAGTTTTATACCTTCCTGCGCTACCTCCTTTAGGACTGACAAGTTCTCCTAGAACCAAAGAGACCCAGAGCACCTCTGCATAAAAAAAAAAAAAGCTGAGCTCCACAAACCCCAGACACACCTAAGCAAGAGCAGACGCCAGGACAGACACGGTAGCGCAGACAAGGCTCTGCTTTGGGGACAGACGCACGGAGGCCGTGAGGGTAATTGTCCTGGAGGAGCAGCTCGACCAGAGCCCCGAGCGTGCACCCACCCACGCGGGCACAGACCACCYCCCGGAGCCAGCTCTGCCACCGACGGAGCGCTTCCCACGGAAAGAAAACAGGTCACACGGCTTCAGCAGCGACATTTCRCAGGCGTAACGAAACGAGGGGCCCAAGAGTCAGCGAAGTCACTGCAGGTCTCGCTCCACGTAGCGTTTTAAACCCTTCTGCCACACGCCACCGCAATCATTTCAGAGTGCTCCAACACACACCTTTAATCTGCCAGTAAATCCACTTTTTCTTTTTAAGTTAATCAAGTCAAATATTTAGTTCCTGGTAGAGCGCACACAAAAGAATGTATCGATGCCATTTGAAAACACGCGAGAGTTAATCTCCTTTTCCCTCTCCATGACTCCATGGAGTGTTTTTTCCCCCAGAAAAAGGAAATAATTGGAGTGATTATATAAAAATGTTCCCTTCTACGAACAAATCAGAAAAAMGGAAAAATATATTTAACTCCAAGTTCCTTAAATTTATACAAATTTCAACATTTCCGGAAAGCACACAGCCATTACAAAGCATTACATTCGCAAGATGATTTCAGCTAAATATCTTTGCCTACACAGAAGAGAAAAAAAAAAAAAAAATGGTCTATACCCAATTTCAGAAGCCATCTCAGGAGGGAATTTTGCTTCAAGAGCTGCCTGGAATTTGTTCTTTGCCTATAGGGCCATGTCCCCAGTGGTAAGAGAGTACTTTGTGTACAAAAYCAGGAGGGGGGAGGAACCCTTTCCTGCAACTGGATATCAAAACAGATCTCCAGGCTTAGAGTAGAAGCCAATCCGTAAACACACCGACTCTTGTGCCTCAATGAACAGGCCGATTTTCAATCCGCACGCACACCCCCCTCGCAGGACAGCTGCTCTCTCTGGGAAAGGGCAGAGGGCATCAAGGCTCAGCTCATCCCCGCTCCTTTCCAGGCGAGGGGTGGGGGAGAGCGGCGATTTGCCTTTCTAAACATGCAATCAATCTACCGGACTGGGGGAGGTTAATTCTGGACTGCAGAAGTGCAGCTGTTTTGGGTTGGGATTCTTTCTT